>JAULUF010000084.1:6125000-6445000 GCA_031834385.1 Semotilus atromaculatus
TTCTAGGAGACTGCTTACTGGCCTAAACGAAAAGTGTTAATAACATCTTAGTCACTAGATAGAGAGTCGGTTCATATCCCATATCAAAAATCCCTGTCGGGATTTTTTTTTTTGCCAGCCAGCGCCTTTGATCATTTTCACAAAACATAGATTCTACTCCATCAACACCTCCAAAGCTTCACAGTCCTATACCTCTTCCTGGGTCGACATTTCATTCTGTAATGTTAGGCAGTTTTGATATATATGCTGTTTAATGCTGATGATCACGTTAGTTTACATGTGCAATGCTTATTTATGCTTCTTCTTTTCAGTGTTTTGATCCAGAGATCATGTACTCTTTCAGAAGATGTGCGATAGTGCCCCCTTACTGTATAAAAGTGAAAATTCCGTCAATGCCGGGGAAGTGCTGTCATAATTTATTAAAAGTTCCATCGATGGCATGGAAAGAGTTAAAAGACATTTGCCATTCTGCCTAGTGACTGTGACATTTTTATTTTTTTTTTGGAGAATTTAAATGTTGTAAATGAAATTAAAAAAATATATTTTAAATTTGTTTGCCAAATGCAAACTCATACGTGATGACATGGTTATAGATCAATGTACAGTATCCGCCCATATTTTATCATCACATGATTATCTTTATCAGATTATCTCCATTAATTGGAGCAAGTAAAAGAAATCTGACATTCTACCTAGTAATTGTATACATGTTTTGTTTTCAAATATTTGAAAGAAAAAACAAAAACAAAATTTGTCTACATCTTACATCAAGCCACGTTAATATTATATGATGAAATATATCTGCATTATATGACCATCATGCACACTATATATTGGTATCAGCCTTATCAAGCACCGTTAATTAGGTTTGTTAAGCGTGCTTGTGTGTGTGTGTGTGTACCCTCAATAGAGTTGTGCTAGCCTCTCTCTCTCTCTCTCCTTCTTCACAGCAGGCCAGCATGCAGCAACGGGAGGCTATCCATCTCTCCGCTTTAACTCTGTCACAGAGCTGGAAGTGCAGAAATGGCTGTGTCACTTCCAAATACTCTCAAGGGACCCCATCCCAGAATTCTCTCCTGCTGGTGTGAAATGGAAATGAGCCTGAATACAGTGCATGCTGGGTTGTGCCAATCTCCAGCTACAGCGAGCGCTCTAAAGGAACTGAAACAGCTCTCCTTAGTACTAGTGAAGAAAAATTAATAGACATATTTCTTTTCTCTTCATTTAACACATTCATCTGAACCTTTCGGAGTTTAATCAAGCAACAAAAAAAAAAAAACCTCTTCAATAGTGGCTTTCAAAATATACTGAAATTCTAGTTTAAAGTCAAATTAATCGTGAAATTAAATTGAAAGTGAAATCAAATTAATCCTATTCACAAAAATAAATAAAATAAATAGTACTACTACTAATATATATATATGACTGGATTTGTTTACTGGACATTACAACAATAAAATGGGTTGACTTTTCAGACACATAATTAGTTTTATTTTACACCAACCCAACTAAACCCGTTTCTCCTTACAAATCAATCATACATGGCAGATCCATGTCAGAAAAGAAACCAATAATGTATGTAAATAAATAAAAATCCCTTTCACAGCAGACTGAGTCTAAGCAGTGAGATACACGCTTGATGAGAACAAAACCAACAGAATATCTCATTATCACACCCTGAGACCTGTAGCCCTTTAGCACACAAAACACTCATTTACAGAGTTACACATTACCAGCGCTACCTATTAAACACTCAAACCGTAAGAGGGTGTGGACGTGTGTACTGTGAGTGCGCGTGTGAGGTTCGTGACCTTTAACCTTTCTGTTCTTGATAAAAAATGCTGCAGTTGATTAAATCCTGGCCGCTAATTAGCAGAGAGACTTATAAAGCCATTCCGCTGATGCTGAGAGAGAAAGTGAACAGTGTGTGCGCGGTGGAGTGATGGGACACATCACACTTCAACTGTGTTACCATGGAGCTTCATCCAACATTTCTCATTAAATTAAAAACCTCGATCTGAGACGTACAGTAAATGTGTGCGTGTGCGTGTGTGTGTGTGTGTGTGCGCACAAATGGGTTCCCCATGCAATTTCTTTTGTTTCAACTGCGGTTAAAAAGTAAAGACTTAATACGTCTTCATATTTACTTCATTCAGATTTGCCCACTAAATCCTCCTACGCTGAGGTGAGAAGGCATGTTCAAGAATAGACTGATGTGCAGTGAAAGTTTCATAAGATAAAGTTTAAGAGTTTAAGAACTTTCGGTGGTGGGCGGAAGTCTGGCGAGTCAACAGCAATCATTCCTTATTCTTCTCACGTGAAAGACACAAAGGAAGACCAACTACTAGTGCACGAGTATATAAGCCAACGGCTAAAACTAGCACCTACAGGCCTCGTTTGGTGTAATGACTGGCGGAAAACTGGTACATTTGCCATTAATCAGGTTAGCTCCAATTACAGGTGTGACTCAACCAGACTTGACCAGTCAAAAAGCTAATTGGGCTCAGTTGCCTTTGTATCTCGGCCTCGGCCCTGGAGGTAGCCTACGAATCCTTCTCTCATTCCATAATTAGACCAAATATATCAATCACATATCTAACAGTCCTGTAATTGGTGTGATGCATTCAACAACAAAAAAGTGGCTCGTGAAAAATGGATATAGGGCCAACGGGTCGTGCGGAAGACAACATCATTCGCCCTCTTTTTCAAGCGAGTAGCAAGAAAACAACACGTTTTCATATGCCATACAGTTCATTAATCCTAATTAACGGTCACAGAGCTTTGTTAGGCAGTTCTCCACCGGTCTAGCACGCTAGCAAGCTAATTAGCGACGCCGAGCACAAACGATGAGAGCCAGAAGCGTGAAGATTCTCATATTTGTAGACAATCCTCTGAGCATCTCAAATTCTATCAATAGCATAAGCCAGTAATGTTGCGATAGGGGGGCCACCGATGAAAAAAAGAAGAAGCACAGGATATTAAAAAAAGAGAAATCCCATGTGTTTAAAGGCGGGTGATAGCGGCGTAGCCGCTGTTCATTCATATTGACATTAAGAACTTCTTTATCTTTTTTCCCCAAAGAAAAGCCCCTTTACAATCTTCCCCACTGAGCACACAATAAAGAATAATATGATTTCTGTTTACAGAGATATCAGGTGGTATTTCGGCATATGCTGGCGGGCGATGGATGCAACAGTATATTACAGCCCAATCTGGCATCTACAAATGTCAAGAGTGTAGCAGGACTCGGAAGAGAATGTGGCGGGGATCCATTCGAGCGAGGAAGTTCGCACAGACAACTTTGTGGGCGACCGACAGCCGTCCACTTCCTCTTTCAGGCAAGAAAGAAGGTTGTCAGAGAGGGAAGATAATGCGATCTTAAGCAAAACATCCAGATGGTGCACTGAGCTCCCAAGGTAAACCGACGCCGGCGCAATATCCAGCTTCTATTGTAACGTTTCGAGACACCTCTTCCCTCCCACCGCCGTTTGTCTCTGGAAATAAAAAGCTGACCTTTTCTGAAGGGCCGGCGCACAGTTTATAAAAGCAGAAATGGAGGCAGGTGACAGGCGTCTATAAAACAGGAACAGCTACATCACTCACTCACACATCAGAGCAGGAGAAACATCATTTACACACTTCAAATGCTGTCCCTCACTGTCTGAAATCAGCCGAGTGCCGAGGACCATGGGTCGGAATAAACAATTTGACTCAATCTTCCCCGCTTCTGCCTCCTGTCAGTAGCATATGGAACTCGCTGCGTTACTATAGTGATATATATCAAGGGTTTGAATGCTTGCCTTTTATTTTTAATCTTGTTTATTTTTAGCATTTATTTATTTTCTTTTAATATCCCCAGTGCTGCTAATGAGTGGAAGGCAGCCAACACTGAACAAACATATGTTCCTGATTAATACTGACATTGCTATTAAAAGAGAGAGAATATTTAAAGCTAATAAAAATGAGTTTATGAATTGCAACATTTTTTGTCAATTATAAGTTTGAGTCTTTAACATCGAAATAGAAAAGAAAGAATAATTAAAACTGTTTGAGTTCGTGTTCATTTTAGTGACAACATTTATAACCATAATTCATAATCACGCTTAAATAGCTTTAAGCACAGAATAAAGACAGAGGTGAGAATAACATCTGTCACGGTGTCATCTCACCTTTCTCTCGACAGATTCGTCTGTTAACTATTCTTTAATTCAATTTAATGAGTCTTGTAAAAATATTATAAGATTGTTACCTGAGAGATTGGATGAAACACGAAGGAAAGCAAGAACACGAATGAGATCTCTCATTATTTTTCTAAATGTGATTAAATGGAGTGCAAATGCTTTTATCATGCTTTTAAGATATTTCTGCTGAAGCCCCAATAATATCACGCGTCTCCTCTAAAGTTTCAGAAGAGATCTCAAATCAGGGCTCAGATTTGTCAAGATATCGCAGCCTGCAATCAAAGCAATTTCAATATGAAATATAATACAAACAATTATTATCAAATTCTTCCAAGACCAAATGATCTGATTTTCTGTCAAAAGTTAACTTTTTTAATGTCTTGACATTGTTAATGTCAAACATTGTTAACATTCCTACATTTGTTTCTCATTAAAAATATTATAATGAATATAAAAGGGGAATAAAAATAGTGAATTCTGTTTCATGTTCACCTTGATGCTACAGATCAACGCTCTTATTGTGTCATCAATTATTTGATATGTGTTAATGTTTATTTCTCCAAAAGAATCTGAGAAAAAACATCAAAGACAATGCCAGTACTTAAATTAAAATTTTAAATGAGAACACAGATACATTTTCTGAGGCAAATATTTTCAAACCAGTCTTGTCATTGTTAACTGGAACTATTTTTTTGTAAATTAAAACCTAAAATTAAATAAAATAAAAATATTAGTGAAAACCTGACAACAAACTGAATTAAAATAAGTTGAAACTAAAATTGCTAAAACTTAAACTGAAATAAAAATAAATTAAATCTAAAACTAAATATATAAAAAGCTAATTAACTAATTAAAATTAAAACGGAAAATTTAAAAAAGCTATACTAGCATATAAATACTTTAAAAATACAATATGTAGGAATTTTGTAATAAAATATCCAAAAATCCCTTGCATAGTGTGATATATTTCCTGCAGTTGTGTACTTACAATATCCCCAAAGTCTCCAAAGATTTTTTATTTCAGAGAAATTCCAATTTTAAATAAGTGGCCGTCCCGGAAAAAAATGTCGCCTGTCTATGACGCAATATCCGCGCTATCCTCGGTTTCCGCTTGTACTGCCATAGCCATGACGTAACCATGGCGACAGACGTGTGGACAACTGCGTAGTGCGTAACGTTTAGCGGCACGCAGTTCTTGTTTCGTTCAAACATAGACCATGGCAAGCAGACTTTGGGACAAACAAGGAGAACTAAAATGAGGATCAATATCAGAGTGGCGTTTTTTAGATGCCGAGAGCAAGCGTCAGAGACTGACTTCCACTCGACAGAGAGCTAGCGTCCGAGACTGACTTCCACTCGACAGAGAGCTAGCGTCCGAGACTAATTTGGACTTGACAGAGCTTCACAAGTCACGACTTGACGGCTTTATTAGACAGGTGAGCAAATGTACATAAAACAAATCAATGTTATAACGTTAGCTTGACATGATGAAATGTTAGAATATGGTCAGTATGTTATTCTAATGTTGATCTAGCTGCTAGTTTCGTATAGCAAACGAACTAACACGTAGAATAACATAACTTTCAACACACATTTAAATGCCGTTTAGTGTGATAGTGTAACGTTATACCAAGTGAAACAGCGCTGCGTTACCTCACAAGTTTATTTCGTCTAATAAACTGACCTGTGTGAGTAATATAGCACTTGCGTGTAGTTCGATAGGATGAAATGTCCTTATTTCTTTATATCCGCGGGACTCGCGTGTGATATCTTATTAACAATCGTGACCTGCTTCATACCACTGTAATGTTAAAAAACATGAGTGTTTTCACTCATCCATAAACATTATTAGATCCATCAGCTTGACAGCAAGTCCCATCATTCAGCTCGTCACTGCGTCATAAACATACGCCTTTTTGATTGTTGGAAACTGCGCCCTCTTGTGGCAAAAAAGCTACATATTGTACCTTTAATGATATACATATTACTAAATTACTATATTATTAAATAATACTGTTTCAAACTTGGATCCAGCAGATCCAGAGTCTACAGAAAAACATCAAACACATTTTTTTAAATAAAATAAATATTTTAATTTTAATTTGAATAACTCTCCAAAAAATGAATACGACAATTCCCATACATATAGAAAACCCAGAGATATGAAAAAGCTAACTTTGAGCAAATTCAAAGATTTTTATTTTTTTAACTAAAGGATTTAAGGATTTAACTCTGCGGCTCTTCTGAAAATATAAAAACCAAAAACCACTATAGTTTGGTTAGCATAATGTGTGCAGTTCTTGCTAAGTACCTTGTCCAATGAAAACGTTTTGGTGAGGGCGAAACCCCAACCCTGCTGGAAGGCCCTGCGGATCATGGCGGCGCTGGTGGTGGGTGGAGCACTGGCCAGCCCAAATGGGTTGGGGAATGTGATTCCGCACATCCTCACGCTGATGTCCACCGAGTCTATGGGCGAGTAGAAGAGGGGCAGCTGGGGCGAGCCGATGACCGCCTGCCCGAAGATGGACTGTAACCACAAACAATCACAGCACACGTGTAAGACTTCAAAGGCATTTCTCTACTTCATGAGGAGGAAAATTGTACGAATTCACACAGACAAAGCTCTGAATTCCCAGCGGAAAGCTCACGGTCGTTCTGAATGCAAGTTTTTGAAGGTTACTCTGGTGTTGCGGTCCGCCACACGTGTGCATTTAAGGCTACAATGATCGTGTGAGATTGCCGAGTGTGTTTGTGTGCGGCATTGTTTATCTCTTCACATCGTGGCACAAAAGCAGCAAACAGCAGTCATACATCAGCTCTCTCTCTAATGAGCCTCACGTTTATCAAACACGTATGATTGCCCTTGTGGTGATGTCACAGCCGCATAATGAACGAGGGGGTGTCAAGTGAAGAGAAAATGAGAGCAGGAACATGACAGCCCACATCCTCCACAGAGAGGTCTCGTCACGGGGAGAGAGAGGGAGATAGCGAGAGAAACATCCCGAGACAAACACTGCCGAGGGACGTTCCTGAACTCACTCGGGCCCTGACGGATGTGCTGGAGTTGTCAAACACTTTGTACACCAGATAGATCTTTGACAGATGATATGCTATTGATTTTTCTTTTTTTCAGAAGCACTTAAGGTAATTAGCATCTAAGATTTAAGAACAAAATAGATCATTTGAGGAATGATTCAAAAAAAAATCTGTCACATTCAACATGTCGTTCTAAAGCTCTTTGACTCTCTTTTTTTCTGAGGAACACAAAGTTGCCTTTTACATGCAATAACAAAGAAACTGGAACAAAACTATCAAGCTTCAAAAATCCCCATAAAATGATCATAAAAGTAATCGATATGACTTCTAAATACGATAGGTTTGTGTGATAGATAAACAGACCAAACTTTACTTTGCTATACCCTTCAGTGGTCCGTTCACCACAGTGACCACTGAGTTCATTCATTAATTAATCATTCAGAGCAGTTCTGAACTGAATTCATTGTTCATTGAACCGAATCAAATGATTTCCTGAACAGTTTTGAAATTAAAGAATAATTCACTGCTTGATGACTCATGAACCAATAAAAACTAGGGTAATTTTCAGGGAATCACAACCTATATCTGTTGGTCACACAAAGCTGTTGTATGACTTCAGAAGAAGCTGAATATACTGTAGGGTATGATTCATGTGAATCACTTCTCTCCTACATTTATATATATATATATATATATATAATAAATAATCATGTTCAAAAGTAACTACATTACTTAGTATACATTGATTCTGCAAAGATTAATACCATTAAGTACACAGTCTTGTACCTTTGTTTTTAGTCAGATTTTTTTAAATTAAAGTTTGTAATGTTGTGATGTCGCTTGGTGCATGGCTTATAACTCTTTGATGAAGACTTTTTTTTAAATCCATTTGGGAAAAATTAATAGTAAAAAAATTTCAGCAACCAAGGTCTCTGAAAAAGTGGGCGGTCACTGTTGCACTCTATTGTGATTGGTCATGTAGTCCTTGCATGTATTTTACCATCGACAGTCATACATTGTTACAGTTTTCATGTGTTAAACACAACTATGCAAAAAGGCATTTTTTTGCATTTATTTTTGGCCATATGACAGAGATCTGATATTCTATTTGTCTATTTCTGTTTTGCATAAAACTGAAGAATATACGTTGCATCCTATACTGTGTTCTAAAATGATCTGATAATAACTTTTACTTACTTTTACTTTACATAGGCCACGAAGTGTTGACGAAATAACACATTAGCGGACTGGAGGGAATTATATGGAATTTATCCAGAAAACGTCTTGCACAATATAAATTCAAGCACTTTCAAGGACCTGTATGTATGTTTATTTTCAAAAACCTTGAAATTTTATTTTCAGATTCACAAACTTTCAAGGATTTCAAGGACCCGTGGGACCCCTGTTTAAACTGATCTGAGAGCTATTCTTATATTAGTCTTGCAATCTTCCCGCAAATGACTCTATTCGTTCCCTCAGCTGTGGTCCATTACCGTAAAAAACAACAAAGCAATATGTTGCCTTCCCTTGAACACTACACATGGTAATTTCATCAACAAATAAACAGTTATCTCTGTTTTGCTCTGGCCACAGACATGGACAGACTATTAACCCCTCGCTGACCCATCACTGCTGGAGAAGAGCTGCACTTAACCGTGAGATTCCCCCATATTGAGGTCAAATACCTTCAGGAGCTTCACCCCTTATGTCTTAGAGCACTCAACGAGACATTAGACAGACCATTTACTTAGAATTTAGTGCTAATATGGTAGAGATCAGATTTCCAATGGCTTCATGATTCTGGTCAAATTAAATGTTTTACTAAAGTCAAAAAGTTGTCCATAGGGTTAGGGTTAGGGTTAGGGTTAGGGTTAGGGTTAGGGTTAGGGTTAGAGAGGATTTTTAGGATTTTTAGGATTTTTTTCATCAACTTTAAATAAAAAATGTGTCTCTAATAAGTCTAATAAGACAAGTAAGTCTCAGAATTGAACATTGAAACTCCCAAAGTGTTTCCCATTTTTTGTGTGTGAAGTCTGAGTCTGAGACTATGTACAATATGACAAGGAATGTGTGTAAAGTAAACAAGGTTAAAGTGATCTGCAATGGAAAAAAAAAGAAAAACACTCCCTCATGCGCGGTATCTGTATCCTTTTGTATCTGCCCATGAGTAAACTGTCATATAGTCATGCAAACAGTCAAGTGTTTTGTCACATATATCTCCATAATTACATAATACATGTCATGGCTCTTTAATTTCTGCCTGGATTCTGATGGTTTTATTGGTGCATGGTTTTGATGGGTTTAGCAGCATGAACAGCTACTGCTGTCTCTGCAGGGTCTCAGTGTGTGTGTGTGTGTGTGTTAGACAGGCAGGGGGCCCCTATAAGCCCCTCTCAGGAGCCCAGGCTGATCTGGCTCAGCTAACGGGACAATCCAAAGTGCTCTCTCTCCCTCCCTGACCTCCCTCCTTCCCTCTCCACAGTTACTTTGCTAGTAGCAAACTAATTAAGCCGAACAAGCACGCATTGCCAGTGCCTCTGAGGTGAGATTTACGGAATAATCCTGTGCGGAACAGCGTTCTCGCTGTGTGGCCCCGACGAGCGGCTCTGGCGCATGAAGCCACAGGAAGACCATTGTCCTACCGCCCGCTATAATGCTAATTTATTCCTTATTGTGCTCTGATTACTTATAAACATACTCATATTGAGAGGCTTTTGTATCCAGCGGTGTCACAGCTCACTCTTTGTAGAGCACATGTAAAGCTCTCATCTACATAATTAATCAGCACTCCAAATCCTCCTTTTCCATTGGGTTTTGTGATCTTAACACGGGACATAATCAGGGCAACATCTGTTTTGGTCTCATCAGCACAAAAGCAAGTGTTTTCAAATGTGAATGTGTCGAGGAAATGAACTTAGGTGTGTGTTTACGGTGGCACATCTCAAAATATTGTCATTTGGGCAGCTGACATGATATCTCACAGCAGGGAATATTGTAAATGGCATTATTACCTAATTATTATGTGTGTATCTTGGATAATCTCATCTTAAAGGGTTATTTTGCTTAAAAATACATAGTCATCTTTTACTTATCCTCATGGCGTTCCAAAAACGTGCAATATGTTTAAAAAAATATTTGTGGAACACAAAAGCTTGGCTCTTTTCCATAAAAAAAGTGAATATTAGAGTTATCAGGCTCCAAAAAGAACAAAAATAAACCATGTCACATACATCTCATATTTGCCTACTGAAGTCATACACCCAAAGACGTAGACCAGTTTTTTGTTATTTATTTTTTTTTACAGAAAACAGGCCCCTAAAAAGCTTTCCAATCTTATTTGCACTTACACATTGTGGCTCAAGATGCTTCACAGCAGATTGTACATGAATAATGTCAAAGTCATTGGTTTATGTGCATCTCGTGACCAATTACAGCACATTTGAACACAAGTGCAAATGAGATTCGAGAGCTACAGCGAAAAAGGAATATTTTCATATTTTCCTCATGCAAAAACGTATGGCTTCTGAAGACTTTGTTTGTAGTGTATGAGTCATATGGAGGTCACAATGCTTTTATGGTTTATTTTTCAGGGTTTTTCACTTTATGCAAAATAGTAGGTCAGGTATTGTGCAAAACATCACCACAGAAATAAAGTCATGGATTTGGTACATCACATCATTTTTGGGTGCATTATTCCTTTAACTTTATTCCTGAAAAGTACCTGTAAGTATCTGTGCATGTGCCAGGAGGCCTGTTTCCCATCATTGACTGCTTCCACTGTGGTATTGGCCAGACCGGCCACATCGCCCCCAGCGAACACCCACGGCTCACTAGTCTGCATGCTCTCTGGGTCCAGCTCAGGAAGCCCCCATCTGTTTAACCTGATGGGAGCCATGGCCTCGATCACTGCAGAGAGAGAGAGAGAGGGAGAAAACTGATAAAGGAAAGGGTAAATTCATGAGAGGAAAGAGGCAACATGGAAAAAGACCTGCGGAAAAAGAAAAACCTGATAGACTGGAAATGGCAAGAAAATAATATGAAGTCACTGACAAGACAAATGGCGAGAGTTCCCCCCTCCCCAGTGGCGTTTCTTTTTCTTTTTGCGAGCTTAATGTAACATCTCCTGGTGCATTTCATTCACTGTTAGTAACGTTAGCAGGAAGATACTCTGTCAAACTGATCTACATTCTGAAATGACCACCCCTCCTCTCTCTTGAACACACACCATCCATCTTCTAAAGGCACGGCTGCTCGGCATGGACCGCGTCCTACATTTATCAATGAAGAAAATTCCAAATACAGATCTAAGGACAGGAGGCCCAAGATTTATTGCACATTATGAGGATTACTAAGGACAAATGAAACTCTTCTCTCTCCTTATTGAGTTAAAAAGTCAGCTGTATATCGGACAATGTTACTAAATAATCATAAATGACAGAATGTTATCATGCATGGAAGAACTTGATTAATTCATGTAACTTCATACAAACTCAAATGGTAAAAACCTATATGTAGAAATTAATTATAAATTATTGCAAACTGTTACAATAATATATAACAATACAACACAACATAACATATGTATTTTATGAATTTTAAATAGTAACAGTCAGCAAGTCTACTGCCAAACAAAGTCTACATACAAACAAAGGCATTGTAAATCTCTAATTTATGGTGGAATATTATATTATATTATATTATATTATATTATATTATATTATATTATATCACATCCATGATGATTCCTGATGGACCAGAATATTTAAATATAATTTTATTAAACAGTCTTGATGCCCTGAGGAGGACATTTGTGTTGTGACCGTTTCTATGTACACACAGTATATCGAAATCTTTTATTTCCTGTTTTCCATGATGTGTCCCCTTTAATAACAGACAGCAACAAGAATACACACCAACAATCAGATTTCACAAACATAAAAAAATTGAAATTGTGTATAAACTCCAAACACCAGAGCCAAACCAATACTTCTAAGTAACAACAAATTGAGTTTTCCTCGTCCTCCTCATAACTAAGCTTTCGATTTTCTTGCGGGCGATTAAAGAGACCGGCTGACAGGAAGTGATGTTAAGAACAAAGTAGGCTGGCAGGTCAGTTCAAAGAGAGAGAGGAAGAGAGATTGGCTCCTTCACTTGACACTGTGCCTGGTATCCTGATCGTCAACACTTTTTCTTGTTCTTCTTCTCTATTATTTTTCCCCCTTTATCTCCCTCTAATGTCTAGAGTTCTCTGCAATTGCCTAGACCTCTTCAACAGCCTCACTTATCCTATTTCAACACACACACACACACACTAACAGTGAGTTGTTTTTCTTTCTCTCCTGTCCGCTCTGGAGAGCTAGTAGAGTGTGTCAGGCTTCTCATAGCCCTCAGAGATCATTCTTAAGTAAAGCAGCAACTCTCTCCCGCTCTCTCTCTCCTCCACACACTCTACCCATGGGCATTCTCCTCACTGACAGATGCAAATTGCAAGAGTCCATTAAGCAGAGGAATCCACACAGGATAAAAGAGGATGGGGATTGCGGACCAGCACACTATAGGATAGTACCTCATTCAATCAGAGTGACTGCAATGGCACACATTTCAGTTAGTTAGTAGTAAGTTAGTACACACCATTTTAATTCTTGTTAATCAAATCAAGGAACGCTCTGGGTTAAAAATAATTCAAAGGGATAGTTCACAAAAAAAAAAAAAAAAAAATATGTCATCCTTTACTCGCTCCATGCATTTCCGAATCTGTATACTGTGAAACACACTTTTTTTTTTTTTAAGAATTGCTCACATCAAGTTTTAATTTAATTTAATATTATATTTTGTTTTATTATTTTATTATTTCATTTAATTGTATTTAATATTTATTTATTTTATTTTATTATTTTATTTAACCATTTCATTTTATTAATTAAATTTTATTTCATTTCATTCTTTCTTTCTTTTTTCCATTTCATTTTATTGGAACCTGGAACTTTAAAAATTTTTTTTTTTTTTTGCCAACATATATGTGATGCACAGAATTTATGAAATTAAATCAAGACTTGCCTTACATAAAATGCATTCATAATTATTATTATTATTTTGTTATTAGACCAGGGCTGATGCTAAATATCATCACTAATTAATACTGACTTATCACTGTAACAGCAGTGGTTCTCTCCCAAAATGGGATTTGAGAGCTATACAGATTTTTCATAAAAAACTAACTAAATATTGGTCTAGTCCTCACACATCATGTGACTACAGAAGACCTTGAATATAAACCACTTTTATGGTGCATTTTTGGAGCTTGGCAATCCCCATATTGGAAGAGCAGCCAACAGACTTTGCAATAAATCTGTGTAACTTCCACAAAAGCATAAAAGTCACATCGGTTTGGAATGGCGTGAGGATGAGTAAATAATGATAAGATTTTAAATGATTCTCAATCTGTCTCTTATTACTGGTGTTTCAGTGTATAAAGCCTTGTGTTTGACTGTGTCGAGCTCAAATGCAAGTTGCTGTTCAGTCTTGTGCATGAGAAAGCAAGCGGCCTCATTACCACTGATGGACTGTGATTAATGGAATGCTGATGTTTGAATATTCGGCCGACCGGGTGGATGGGGGCGGAGCCTTGGCTGGAGTGACAGGAGCTGGGTACAGAACACTCCATCACAATCCAGCCCTTCTCCCCCACAAAGAAGAGATGGGGGAAAGAAAAAAAACAGTCAAGTGTGGCGAGGGATCAAATCATCTGTTAGCTCCAGTGGGCAGGCCCGCTAGATTACCAGCCAACATTTCTAGCCATGTCAGCTATTCTGGTACCAGCCCTCGACGGCCGTGGCCAGACCAATCTGACGAGGCACTTGAGTGGGCAAGTAATTCATATTTCCTAAATGAAAGAACACAGATGAAAAAAAACAAAAAAACACCACCCCTCAGCATTTTTTTGCACAACTAAAGTGAAGGTGCGGCAAGGCAGTTGCTTGTGTTATAAAACGCAATATCTGAAATGTAGAAGTACTGTACACTAAGACAATAAAACAAAAATAGGGACCGAGATGAACACAGGCATGTGCGAACAAGACAAGACAGCTGCACACACAACTACCTCTAACCTCCTCAAGATTATTATTCAATAGGCAAAATTACAATAGCTGGCTTTCGGTCAAGTACACCATTTCCTGCTCCTGCTAAGAGGTGATTTGGTGTGCTTTAATTAACCTTGTAGACTAATTGCTAATAATGATAACCCTCTCCTGCTGAGCAGACATTGCCTGATGTTTAACATGTTGCACAGATGCTGTGAGCAGGTCAGACGTTGTACAATAGTGCTAATAATACTTACGAAACAACCAGAGGTGCTAAATTCAAGGTGAGGACAAACTCAGATTACACGCAGGTAAAATGGACCAAAAAAAGGGGCAAAATGTAAAGGCATAACTGCATTGCAGTGACGTTTGCTAAATAAATGTATATATAAGAATGCTTTCTGTGAAGCCTGTACATATAATGCATTATACATATACAGGGTCCCTACACATCTTCGATTTCAACTCCAAAACCTCTCTGGAGATTTTTCAGAACATATTTAACATAATGGTTTATACAGCATTATATTTGGCATATAGTACAGCCATATGTTTTTTTTTAAATATATTTTTAATTGATTTTCTCAAAGTGATAACATGCTTACATGATGAGAAGAAACCTAAACTGTTTTTTTGCTTAAAACTCTGCTTGTATGATACATTTTTATACATTTTCAGAAATTCTTAATGTTTTATTTTAGAAAACTGAATGGGGGGATAGTCTGGAAATGCAAATATACTTATCCAGAGCTGGAAATTACTCAATTCAAATTCCATGGGCACACTTGACTGAAAAGTGTCACGTATGGAATGTTTATGCTGATTGATTGCAATTAGTTTTGAAGACAAAAATAAATGCTGCCATTAGGTTTAAAGAAAAAACTTGATACACATATATATACACATACATACATATATATATATATATATATATATATATATATATATATATATACACATACATACATATATATACATGCACATACATATATATACAGTACATTCACATACATTTATATATGTACATAATATATATATACATATATATATATACACATAATATATATATATATATATATATATATATTATATATATATATATATATAAATAAAATAAAAAGAAGTCATTGTGGTCAATTTTGGTTCTCAGTAATCAGTATAGTATTTAGTTTGTTTTAAGGATATTAAGATATTTTACTAGGATTTTTTCTTTTTTGTAGTGTACATTTATCATATATATATATATATATATACTTGCATCGCAAGAATAAATTACATTATAAAATATATGAAAAGAGATAACAATTATTTTAAATTGCAATAATATTTCACAATATTACAGTTTTTACTATTTTTGTATCAAATAAATGCAGCATTGGTGAGCATAAGAGACTTCTTTAAAAAAAAGAATTTTGAATGGTACTCTGTAACCAAAATAATTCTCACTGGCATTTGCACCAGATATGTTCTTGATACGCATAAAAGCATGCACCGTTTGCAGCTGATGAAACAGCGGGCTTTAGTTTTAGACAGTTTGTTGTGTTACTGCAGGCTGGTCAGTGAGTAAACTCATAGCGTGGGTGGGATGAATCTCATTATCGTGAATTCATGTAATCTCCAGTCAGCTCTGGAGTCTGGACACTACAGTCTCTCAGTGACATTACACCTTGTTTTTTTTAATGCAACCCTAATTGAAAATCATAGCGGGTCTGCCCTTTAGCAGCGTGATCTAATTAGTGGACTTCAAAATCATGGCAGAAAAAGTTCTGCTCTGTCATCAGCCATGAACACACTGTATACTGCAGCCCACCAATAATTAGCAGGTCTGCTGATTACAGTTATTAAATTATTGAATTGTAACAATTTATATTATTAATCAGCTGTTAACCGAGTTCATTTAACTACATGAATGACATGCTGTGATCACAAGTACCTGACCATATCTATCAGTACTAGGGACCAACAGGTTGGATTTAGCACAATTGCTTCATTTTACCAAAGGGATTACACTAAAATTGGTAAAAAAATAAATAAATAAAAAACACACAAAAAAATAACCCAACCACAGTAATTAACGACCGAAATAAATGCAGTGAATTTCGCACACTGCTATTGGTCACGGTTCAGGGACTTAGCGAACAGATAATTATACGGTTGAAATGAAGATGGTGACTCTGGCGCTGGTGACTCTCACTCTAATGGACGCACGGTCTCTCTCTTCGCCCTGTAATCACGCCACTAAGACCGTCCAGGAATAATTTTGGGGTTGTAACTGCGGGTAATGACTCGCGTTTGCTGTTGACTGCAAGAGCTCAATGCTAATCCATTCACACTCTGCTTTAAGAAGATTTCCATTTGGTAACAGCATCAAACTCATTCAAAGCCATTCATCACCACACTACCATCAAAGACAAACACATACAATCTTAACACCATTGCAGATAAAAAAAGTCTATGTTGCCTTAAAATGTTGATGTTTGGCAATAAAAAAAAAGTATGGAAGTACAAAAGTGTGAAATAAAGTTTAAATGGAAACTAGTAACATTGTGTGGTATACAGCTGTGAAACATTCAAAGATATGAAGTCAAAATTGTGAGATATACACCAAAATTACTAGAAATTAAGTACAAACTATGATAAATATTATATATATACTTTCAATTGTGAGATTTAGTCACAGTTATGAGATATAAAATAAATGTTTATATACATTTGCAATTGAGATCATAAGAAATAGTAATAATAATATGTTTAATAAATGTTCAATGTAAATTATATTATGTCTGTCATTATATAATGTGTTAATGACTTCATTAAAGAAATTGATTTAATAATGTCAAGATGTACCATATGCAAATTGCAAAGCAATTAACCCTGACCAGTAACGTGTTCTGTCATAATATTCAGTTAAATTAAATATTATAACAGAACACATTATATTGCATTTAATATTTAATTATATATTAATTTAATTAATATAATAATAATAAAAACATATGTCTTTGTATGTATATGTGTGCATGTGATGGTCAAACTTTGGTTACACTTTATAGTAGTTTCATTCTCCTAACTATAGTCTATAAGTAACTTTGCAACTAGATGTCAACTAACTCTCATTCGAGTATTAGTAGACTGTTAGGTTAGGGTTCAGGTTAGTGGAATAAGCTAACATGTAGTTGCAAAGTTACTTATAGTTAGTAGAATGTCTAAAGTGGACCATCAAACTAAAGTCTTACCCAAACTTTACCTACTGATTTCCAGACTTTCTGTGATAAGAAGCGAGTGGATTAGCAGGGGCCTGGGATAGTTGGTCAAATTTACCCTTGTACACTTCACTACTTAATCAGAGAACACTGGTGCGGCAGGACAGCCAAGCTAATTCACCCTAAATCAAACGAATAAATCCCTGAAACAACACCAACAACATGGGCCTCATCCATTTGGAAATGGCAGCCGTTCAGGGCACTGATGGGTTTACTTACAGCATAATGAGCCCGAGTCCAATCCACGAACACTGTTTAGAATCACTAAATTTACTGTGAGACATTAGGTCTGTTCCAGAACCTAGTGACTACTCCCAACATAGGAAGCATCCTGAAACAAAACTATTCCTCATAAGTAAACAGGCAGCAACCCTGTTTTAAACTGTAAAAATTCTGGAGGATTCTACTTGGGGGGGAAAAAAGTCACATTTAAAGTCACCATGAAATTAAAAATGGAAAATTCTTGTTTTTGTATGGAATATTGCAGTGTTTATTATAAATGCTTTATCCGTTCACGTCATTCTTTTTTTAAAATGTGTGTGCCCTCTGTAATATTTAATAAACAAAATTCCTCTCTCTCTTGTAGCGACATCTCTTCTCTTCTCTGATGATGTGTTTACTGGTGTGAGGGCGGGGCAAACCACAATGATTCAACAATCCAAACAATTCCCAATGGACAAAATAAAGACCCGCCTAACATTTTTTCTTATACTTGAAGCCGTTTCACTCGGATATGCGTCACAATAAGGAAGAAAAGACTATCGCAGGTTCCATTTCATGCTGACTTTAACAACATCCCTGTGTTTATCTTTAATAAGAAACATACAGTACCTGCGGGGTCGTTCATCAGAGAGCCGAAAGCACTGATGATGTAGTCAGCCTTCAGTCGTATGATCTGCTCTTCATCCTCCAGCCACTGTCCCGACTCGGTTTGCTCGGTTCGGCAGAACTCCATTCCATGAACCCGGCCTCCCTTTAGCAACATCTCACGTGGAGACAGGAAGGGCAGGAACTCACATTTCTCCTCCTTGGCCAGCTCCATCTAAACACATCATAAAGATTACAATTCACATAAACTGTCTAAGGCCTTAAAACAAAAAGTATTCCTGTACAAAGATTCTAGCTAGATAACAAATCTTTTCACAGATTAAATGTCTCAGAATACAAATTTTTTACACAATGAAAAAAACATGATTATCTCTGCATAATGATTTACTCTTTCACATAGTACTTTAAAAAAAAAATAGCATGCAGTATACAGCATGAAGAGCACAGTATGCAGTAAGCAGTGAGCCAGTTTGAAGAGAATCTTGCTGTGCAAATTAGTTACATTTAGTTAAATTTAGATAATTGCTAGCTAACTGAATTACAACAAATCCAATGGTACAGACATGTGAAGGTAACTCAACCACCCCCTTGAATCGTGAGAAATGCACACTTTTTGGCCAAACATTTGCATCTTATAAAAAACGTGAATATATATATCCACACTAACATTTAAAAGGGGTCAGTACATTTTCTTTTGTGTTTTGAAAGAAGACTCTTGACAGGAATACTGTGAAATATTATTACAATTTAATATAATATATTTGAAAATATAATATACTACCGAGATCATTACTCAAGTCTTCAGTGTCACACGATCCTTCAGAAATCATTCTAATTTCCTGATTCGGTACTAAACATTATTAATATAAATGTTGAATAAAAGTATTCATTTCTTTCATTTATTCAAATCTCACTGACCCAAAACCTTTCAAAAAAAATAAATAATTGGACCCCATTGAATTGCATTATAAGGACTTGCATTGTAAGACATTTTTCAACATACATTATCTTATTTTATGTTCCATAGAAGAAAGAAAGTTAAACCGGTTTGGAATTACATGAAGGTGAGTAAATGATGAAAGTTTTTTAATTATTGGGTGAACTATCCCTTTAAGTATGTTTCTGATCTTAGAACTGAACAAGTGTGAAGTTAGCGGCAAGCACACATAACAACAAACAGCAAAGGTCACGTCTTTTATCCGTTCATGAGATAATGAAGCGCGTGATTATGAGAGCGGTGTACCTCGTTAAAAACATCAAGTGCGACTTGGCTTGGTGGAAGCACATCAGAAAGTTTACAGATTTTCAGATACAGATTTTCTCTCAGATAAAAAAAAAAAACAGAGAAGAAAAGGGCGGCTCGATCACCTGAAAGAAGCCCACCAGTTTTGCGGAGGGGGCCGGTGGGAGGAATGTAGTCGTGCGGTGACAATTCTATTTCCTTATTACTAAGTTTCTATAAACTGACTCAGTTCACATCAATACACAATCGAGCACTCTGTTCTGATTATATACGCCTACAGGAGCCTTAAACTTAATATAGCTTATAAACAGCTCTAATGAGTTGAAGATGATGGTGGCCGTATTAGCTGAGTGTCTTCATGGAGAGTGTAAACAGATGTGAATAATTACTGCGCTTTAACGTACATTGTCTTAATGTGGTGGGCGATGTGAAGAACAATGTGTGAATCAGACTTGAAGGTAAAGTGTGTAATTTTTCTGATGTTAAAATACTTTCAAAATACTGATGTACAAAATCCACTTTCAAATGTGCTGTAAGTGAGACTTGAATAGTGCAAACAGTAGCTGCTTCCATCCATGCATTTTAACATGAATTGTGGGTTGTTGCATAAAAAAAAAACATTAGATATGAACACATAGATGTGAATCATTTCTAAAAACGCATATAAAAACGTATGCGCTCAATTGAGGCGGATATTTTTTTTTTATCCGATAAGAAGACATGTGCAATAAACTATGATGGAAACACATTTATCGAATAAATCCATCAATGCGCAAGAAAAAACTCACGTGGCCTTTTCCTCAACAAAGGATGTGATTGGATATCTTGAATATCTTGTTATTCTGAAATGCCTGAGACAAAGTCTGTCATCAAAATGATTTGGTATAATGACCTCCCAGAAGTGTCTCACACAATTGCATTGGCAAACACCAGGCATCTGAATACAAGAGAACATGACAGCGTTTATTGCGCTTCATCTGTGCGCTCTGAGGTGCAAGTAATTTATGACACGGAAAAAGAGCCACAGTGACTTCCCCGATTGCAGCAACTTTGATTTTTAATACATATATATTTCAGAGGTTTCCCAAGAAGTTACGATTTTCTTCTCTTGAACACATGGGATGGAAACATTATTCGCTAATGTTTTATGCAATATTGCGCATAAGTGCTAGGGGCTATGTAGAATTCAGAAAGCCAAGAAAGTTTCCCAAAGCCAACTATGGAAGCAAGATCTGTCATTACCAACATAATTCAATGTAACTTGGGGTGTTAGAAACACCCCAGAAGAGCCCATTCGGCATTATCCTGAACATTGTACAAGCATTCGTTTCATGTGAGCGGAAGAGAGGCTCTCTGGAGCGCGCGTAAACTTCACATCCTTTTGATTTTAACGTAAAAAGAAATCAGTCCACGGGCTTTTATAGACAACCTAGGAAGTCTGGGACTTATTTTATGAAGTTCCATTACAAGCTGTTCGCACATTAACAATGAAGAAGTGATTAATACATGACAATTCTTCCCTATAGACCCTTTAAATTCACAACTTTGATTGGAAACATTGCTGCTGTGGCTTTTTTGCTGCTTTGCTCTGACTCAACCAATTGTGTGAGTTTGGAGGCGGGGCTACCTGTTTGGAAAACATTTTTCTTTTTTTTAAATGATTAAAATGATTATATTATCAGACATTTTACAGTTGTACCTTGGCATTTCATTTGTACTTTGTGAACTTCATCAAGCAACATGTACCTTTTTTTTTTTAGAAAGACAACTTTATGAGCCGGTACTTTGTCCTAGCCCTGTCTCAAAAACATAATGGTGAAAAAAATAACTTCCCTCCGTACATCTGACGCACATATTTCACAGCTTTGTCTAAATGGAGCTGATCATGACACGTTTAGCCGGCTGGCATCATTACCAGTGTGGAAGCGGGTATATAGCTCACTAGAGAGCCCTGTGTGTGAGTAGGACAATTGACAGTAATCTCCCCCTGAAAGCAAAGGCATGTCTGCAATAAATGAGAGTGGAAAGGCTTAGGAGCGGTGTCAGTGGTCTAGAGAGAGGACACTCTCACAGAGCTCTTCATAAATCTCTCACACTTCTCTCACACCAAATATTAATAAGCTTCACTCTGCTGCCTGATGTTGACTCTCTTTCTCTCACTTCCTGACTCTCCTCGGCTCTCTGCTTTCCTTGGTCTTCTTCTAGTTGTAATCTATTTTTTGCTCAAGAAGTCTGAGAAGAAAAACTGAATTAAAAACCAATTTTAATTCCAATTAGAACTTAACAATGAACTTTAACTTTTCTATAGTTCTTTAAAAAAAAAAAGTGAATTGTTACAGTAAACAGAAAACTATATTTTAAACCATCTTTGGAAAGGAATACAAAAAAGTAAAGGGATTCTTCCTGCATCCAAAATTGTGTTAAAATAAATCAAATCAAATAAAATAAAATAATAAAACAACTGTCGTATTTATGTATTTATTTACTTAGGCTAAATTAGGCTATATCATAAAAATAATAAATAGTCAAATAAAAAAATAAACATTTCAGGAAGGGAAATCAGAATATTTGGAGGTCTGTCAAAAAGTTTTAAAATCCCTGTCATACATAAAATATCAAACCAAATAATGACAACTTTTTTCAAGAATATATTCAGTCCTCTTTCTGGCATTATCTTCCTTTCTCCTCACCTCCTCTGGAACTGCTCTTATGTTGGTGAACCCCTTCCTGAAGACCACAAACACACGGCGGGCACCGCAGCGAAGGGCAGAAGTGGCGCAGTCGAAGGCTGTGTCTCCAGCGCCCAGAACGATCACGGTACCATGGAGATCCGGCAGCGCTGACTGACAACTACACATCCCTGAAACCCGAGGAGGAAGAGGAGAACAAGAAAGAGTGAGAAAGAGAAACATGAATTCTGACTATAGAACAATTCTCACTTAACGGCTCAGCACTTGCTCGTAAAGCGCTGTAAAATTGCATCTCGAAGCCTCACAGCACGTCACTATCAAATTATTCTGCTTCCATGAGACCCTGGTTCGCTTCATCTTTTCGACTTTGTTTTTTTTATGATTTCATATTTTTGCCGGAAATGTCCTTGTATCAGTAATTTCATACTCCACACCTGTCGTGGTACTGCTTTTATTTTTTAGAGTTTTTTTAGATAAGGCACCTATATTAAACACAGTGGTCTCAGCATGTGATAACTATCAGAATTCGATCAGTTCAGCTTCTCTGAGGTAAAAAAAATCTTGAAAACTTGACCAGCAATTTTAAGCCAGGCCACTGATTTAGCCTTAAAAGACCACATGACAAAATTAACCCTATTTACCTTTTATAAAAATAATTTAAAAATAATATATAAAATAATAGAACAAATTAATAACTAATATAATAATAATTATTACTAAATTAATAATAAAAATTATATCAATGTGTAATAAATGTTATTTTTTATTATCCAATCAAAATCATTCATAATAATCTTTCTTGAGAGTAAATGTAATTGCTTTTTTTTTTAAGGCTGCATTCAGCCACCTTTAGATTAAATGGCATTATCATATTGCATGTGCAAAAATATCACTTTTACAAAAAGCATTTGCTTAAAGGTCTGCAGCATTTTGTTGAGATTCTTGTAAAGATTCAGATGTTCCTAATTCATTAAATCCTTGGCCAACTGCCTTAATGCAGCGAGTTACAGTAAGAGGTACAACGGCACATTGGATTAAGATTTATTCATTACTGAGGTTTTATTCATTTAATCAGGTTCTTTCCCCAAAATTTCCATTTTCATTTGATTCTGATGCCAATATTATGAGTCTAAACCCCATTAATCAGGGGAGCAGGAACAAAAACTTCTCATCTTCTTTTCTTCTTTTCTGTTCAGACCATTTTTGTTCTCCACTCATTCTTCAAAGTATGCCTATGAATAAGTATAACATGGTTGAAGCCAATACAAGCACAAATAGGATCATCTGCAGAAAATCTCAGCAAGGGTAAAATATTACGGCAATATCCAGAATGATAATTGCCGCTCAAATTATAAAAGTTTATGATTATATTATAGTGCATAATGGTACTGAATGATTACTAGTCATGGTACTCTTGATACTTTTTAGTTAGCAAGGAAGCTTATATATAATTCCAATAACTTGGACTCAGATGGTCCTTATATGTGTTGCTTCAGGAAACTTTGAATCATCAGGTGTGACAGACAGATTTCTCAGTGTGTTCACCTGGTTTACTGGCTTTCGCAACGAGGGGGAGAAAGTCCTTGGACGTGTAAAAGCCGTGTTCTGCAGAGAGGCCGTCAAAGAGCTTGTGTCTGTTAGCTTGAGGTAGACCTGCATCAAATCAGACACATACAGTACGAGCTTTGGTTAAATATATCTACTTTACAGTCTTAAAGTCAGACAGACAGATAGACAGATAGACCGAACAATAGATAGACAGACAGATAGATAGATAGAGATAGATACATAGATAGATACATAGATAGACACACATGTATAACAAACAAATCTCAATAATAGGTATCTGAGTTAATGACGTAGATGAAATCTCACATCTGCAGATACACATCCAGTTTCTATTTCCTCCCATGTTGACTTCTTCCTGCCTCTAATGTCTATTGTGCATCAGATGCCCGTCCGAATGTTTGCCACTGTCTGGTGTCATTAACATCATTACACATAATCACACATAATGTAATCTTTCAGTGGTTTCAGTGGGAGCGATGTTTAGACATCAGCATCAGGCCTCTGATGCGTCAAAACCCACAATTATCATCCATTCTAAAAAAAATGTAAAAAAAGCCCAGACAAAGTGAGTTGTGAAGATCTCTCAATCTTCTGTGCGTTATATCTAAATTGAGATACGCAAACGAGATGTGTTTTGTTGTGAATAAAAGCAGCAAATGCTGCACCCCTTTCCAAGGCATGATGGCGTCTTAATAAGATAAAACTCTTTGGCAGAGATCAGAGCATTTGCGAGAACCGTAACGTGAGAAGTTTACGAGATCCACTGTGACTGAGATGGAAAGCAGAAGACAGTGGTAATGAGGTACTAAGTGATTGAGAGATGGAAGAATGGGGTGTTGCTGTCAGAACCAATACACTCAATGTGGTTGTGAGGAAATACATTACAACATGCATCAACGCCTTCGTTTGCTCAATTTAAACAAGCCTTTAGTAAATGCATGGATTCTTTTTACACCCTTAGCAAAAATCATGTGAAAATACAAAATACAGAAAACATGTACCAGGTACCCGACAGCACCTCTCCACCCACCGTTCTCGGATTCATCCGCTCTGTCTGGCTTAAAAAGGCAAGGGCAGAGAGGTGAAAGCACACAGCATGATTTAAAAAGTTTAACTCATTATTAATGAAACTGGTCATTAAATCATACAATAATTAGACGCCCACCTCTCATCAGACACATCTCCAGAAGACGTCAATAACACGGCAATTACCACGTTTTTAAAGTTAACCTTCACCAAACAAGCCAGCGTGTGGCCTGCGAGTAAACGCTAGCTCTTCATCGCTCGCCAATAACCAACCTGTCTTCCTCCGAGCTGTGTTCACACTGCTGATTCTGTTTGACAGAGCCGTCTTATGGCTGTCTTCTATATTTCGGCTGGATTTAGTTTTACAACAGGTTTATATGAAAAGCTTTATGTGGCTTTAACCTGCTGATTTCAGGTTTCTAAGCAGAGTACCACACTATGGTGATATTTTGCAGCAAAAATACATACTGTATCAACCGTTTTATACTGTGCAAACTTTACATTGCCTTTTTCAAAAGAAACCAAATCATTTAGTATGATTTATAAACTGTTTTCCTCATGGGTATCAAACTTTTGTCTCCCCAACATCAAAATTTTTCATGTTTTACCATTCTTATGGGAACATTTCGTCCCCACAACGCACACACACACACACAAATATGGACACAGACACACACAAACACAGTACATACATACACAGTCCAATACAGAAGGTGTTGAATCACACATTTGGTGCAAATCACCAGTGATTCTCATTAGTGGATGTTGAACACATAATGTTGAAAGCCGCTAAATGGCTGTAATGATATCCTGATGATATTCTGGCATTTCCACATCCTAAAGCTGTTAGGGTGTCACGACTAATGAACAACATAAAACATAAAAAAAAATTCTAAATTGCACATAGACTTCCGAAAATGCAGATATGTGCCTCATAACTCTGAGCAGGTACTCTGGTCTCATTAGTCAGGCAATAATTATAAAAATATGCTTTTATGTGTTTGCAGGGTTTAAAAATGATGTCCTAATTTGGTGAGCCAAAAATGATCAAACCATAAAAATGACCAGTGGCGTAGCTGACCTCAATCAATATCTGTATATTTCTCTGATAAACAATTATACATTATAAATAATGTGTTATGTTACATTTTTAAAAGTAACAATCCTCAAGACTGTTCACGAAGCATAATCACTAAACACCTGCCACCTCAATCTCCAGATCATCACCAAAAATACAAAAGGCAGTTCAGGAAGAACAGGAAACTTCAGGGTATGGCGTGACAAAGTGGGTTTTAACAAAAGCGCCAGGGTTTGTGACAGCACTCTTTGTAAGTAATGTGTCTCCGTTTGTCTCCAGCTGCATCACATTTTCTTCAGCAATGATCTCTGTGCTGAGCTTCCATACGATATGCTCGCAGCCGAGGCCGTTTTCACCATGCAAAATAAAAAAAATACATCACCCAAAGGGCAGAACCCTTCTAGTTAATCAGGCCTTCTCAATGGGAATCTGTTGAGAAGAGGGGGCGACATTGGCAGGAGACAGTTTCTGACCTCTCTGACCCTTAGAAATTGCATAACGATGAAGAAAAAACAAGGGTGAAGAGTTAAGCTAGATTTTATGAGGAAAAAAATGAATGCCGCCACAATTCTAAGGCATCTATGATATCCTGGTCTACAGATATGGCTCAGGTAGCTTCATAGCTAATCATCCACCTGCCAAAAATCATACATTCAATCACTTATAAAGATAACGGTACACAATCTGAGGTATTAATTGTATTTATGCAAAAAAAAAATATATATATATAAAAGATATAAAGTTACATAAATAAATTCCTTGCAGATGATAAATTCCCTCCATACAGATGTTAATTAATGCTGCCAGCAACAACTAAACATTCCAATAGAACAATATATTTCCATTATTGTAACAGATGTTCAATGTATAACATTTAAAAAGCTTCATGACATCTTGGGTGGTATTTTAGAAGCATGCATAAATGATGGGTTATTTGTACAGTGTAATATTATAACCTCATATTGACTAGCGTCCAACGATCACTGCCGCCAACTCGTAGCAACTATTGATTGCAGAGCTTTTAAAAACTTCAAGCATCTCTTCTCAGTGCTGAGTGTACATCTTTTAATCTTGTCCTTCCATTTATTGATCACTATGCCTTTTAATAACATTGATATATACCAACGTTGGCTAATATTTTGTAGTTGGTACTAATATTCCAAAACTTTTAGGGCATTATGGGTACATTATTTCACTAATGGTTTGTGTTATGTACTATATAATATTTCATTCTTGTTGTCATAAAAATGACAATGAAATCAAAAGAGACATCTAGAAAATAAGAGACAGAGATCACAGACCTCATCACTTCATGGCAGTTAAGGTGTTAATTCACTCTTTAAAGCCATTGAACCTGAGCCACTGACTCCTGAGCCTATAGCCTAGAAACAATGCTCTTATCTGACTTCCTCAACCTGGCTTCCACTTTGCATATTTTTGCATATTGCCAGGGAGAAATTAGCATGTCAATCATGTGAGTGGATGACATTTAAAAAGACCGTAAAGGACTCGTGTGAAATTACAGAAATTAATTGCAAACACTCAGTGCTTTCATTTTCTCCCACAGTCAAAAATTTCTTTACATGCCTTTATAGAAAAATCCGAAAAATGCTCCACGTAAAAGACTCATAATTAGGATCCCAGTATTAAGAGACTCAGTGTTTCGAAACAATGTATTATACTAATTCTTTTTCTTAATGTGTCAGTACAATAATACAGCTTTAGGCAATGCTTGAATTTATAAGATCAATGTAGGGGCCATGTAATCATGGTTTAATTTCTTTCTATATAAAGTTACATTATTCAAGTAATAAGATTATTTTAGTTCAGCAGATATAAGTTTTATTTTAGGTTAGGAAGCATAATTAGAATGCTTTACCATGTAAAGATGCCTCTTTGATTAATTTTAGCGAGCAACAAGGGATTGTACAATGTATATAGCCAGAAGATATAATCTTCAAGAATACATTATTTTGTTCCTTGGCTTTAAAAAAAAAAAAAGGAAAGAAAACATAATAACGATGAGACTGCACACCACGCAGTTTGAAAATAAAAAGCAAAGCTCCTCACTGCCAGTGCCAATATGATAATCATTATTTGATTCTAATGGCAAAAGGTCACATCTTATATAATCCGCTGATATTGATAACAGTCAGTAAACACTGTGTGAGAGAACATAGAGAGTAATACCCAGAATGAAGAAAGGAAAGGAAGAAACAAACAAACACATAGAAGGGAAGAAAAGGAAGGAACCAAAGAAGGAATAAAGAAATGAACAAATTAAAGAAGTAAGTACTAAGTAAGTAAGGAAGGAAGGAAGGAAGGAAGGAAGGAAGGAAGGAAGGAAGGAAGGAAGGAAGGAAGGAAGGAAGGAAGGAAGGAAGGAAGGAAGGAAGGAAGGAAGGAATTCAATTCAAGACCTTTATTTGTCCCCGAGGGCTGACTAGTTTTGCTGTAGCAGCAAAGAAATGAACATACAGTACATGACAACAAAGACGACCACATCAACATCGATTAAAATACTAGGTCCGACAAATGGAAATGAAAACCACAACATTTAAAATTTAAAATCAAGTATGCCTTATGTGCAGACGTTACCTATTCTGTACGGAGTTAAGCAGAGAGATCGCAGAGGGTACAAAGGAGAATTTAAATCTGTCTGTTTAGGCTGGTGGCTAAAATTCTGCATGCAAGGGGTGAGAACTATCAGACATGATAGATTCTGCCTTTTTAAGTACATCTATTGTACAGTTCAGTTAGTTTTATCTGCTGAATCCCAATGATTTTGCTGCTAACTTTATTTACTATTGCTAATGTGTTTTTCCGTTTTAAACTAAGAGAAGCATACCAGCAAATACATGAAAAAGTAAAGATGGACTCAATAAAAGATTTATAAGACAATGTCATCAGGGATCTATCCACTTGAAACTTAGCTAGCTTTCTCAGACAGAAAAGACGTTGCTGACTTTTCTTACTCAGCATGTCTGTGTTTTGTTCAAAGGTCAACTTGTTATAAATGATGATTCCCAGATACTTTTACGCCTCAACAATTTCAACCTCTTTTCCATCTATAATCGTCTTTTCAGGAGTCGGTTGGTGACGTCTAAAATCAATGCACATGTCCTTTGTCTTTGTAACATTTAAGTCTAAAAAGGCTTCTTTGCACCAGTTTAAAAAATATGGTAGTACAGGGCCGTGAGATGTTTCAGTGGACTGTCCATTAAACTTACTATGACCGTGTCATCTGCAAACTTTATGATATAGTTATTGGTCAATTCACTACGGCAGTCGTTAGTGTACATAATGTATAAAAGAGGAGAGAGAACACAGCCTTGAGGGGAGATGGTTGATGTCACTGATATTCCAGAAAGATGTCCATTTACTCTCACTCTCTGTGTCCTGTTAGTGAGAAAGGCCAAAATCCAGCCCACCAAGTTGCAGTCCCACCCGAGATTTTCTATGAGCTTCTGCACCAATAAATGGGGCTGGATGGTGTTCAATCCACAGAAATCCACAAACAGCAATCTGACATGGGTTTTGTTACCCTCTAAGTGCTTGTATATGAGGTTGAGCAGCGTTATGGTAGCGTCCTGCACCCCCCTGTTGGCTCTGTATGCAAACTGCAAGGGTTTTTCAAAGGACTTAATAACAAACGAAGTTAGAGCCACAGGCCTGTAGTCTTTCAGAATCTTTGGGTGGTTGCTTTTTGCAATGGGAATAATTATAGATTGTTTCCTTAAGTTTGGGACTCTATGTTGGCACAAAGACAGGTTAAAAATATAATAAAAAAGGAAGCCTAACTGATCCGCACAAAGGTATCTTCGCAGTATGAGATCCAGGAACTGACAACATCTGTGAGCTCATCCAGGTCCCTAGATGATGTAATGACCTCCTCCCACACTGTACAGTCCAGACAACCTTGCAGTTCTTGTACACCGAATCCTCAGACCTCAGAGCTTCACCCTTTTGGTGAGAACTTTTCCCCCTCTGTAAACATGTGCGATAAGCAGGAATAAGATGCACACAATTATGGTCTGCTGTACCTAGTGGATGGAGCGGTATGGATTTATAGGCCCCTTTAATTGAACCATAACATTGATCAAGTGTCTTGTCTTTTCTAGTAGGGGAAGATATATATTTATAAAAGCCTTTAAAAGTTTTGTTTAGTAAGCAATGATTAAAATCTCCCAGGATTTCATTGGGGGCGTCAGGAGACAGTGACTGTAACTTCTGTACAGTATGCAGGATCAATTCTGAGGCTGAGCTCTCATTCGCCTTTGGATGAATATACACCACAGTTACAAAAATCTGTGGAAATTCTCGTGGTAAATAGGGTGGACGCATAGATACAGAGAGCAATTCAATGCTCTTGGTGCATTCTGACACTCTCACTATAAAGTTTTTGCACCAGCATTTGTTGATGTACAAACACACACCCCCACCTCGCGACTTGCCGTGATTGCAGCCTCTCGGTCTGTACGCAGCGGCGCACTAAACCCGTCTATTGCCATCTCGCTGTACAGGTCTTTCTCCCCTCTCTTCCCCGAACCATGGTCAAGCTCCTCCAGGTTAGGGAAGACCAAGTCAGAAGGTGGCCTGTTAAGGTTGTTGAATCCTAGCAGAAAGTCTCTGGTGTACTGGATCTTACTTGTTAGAGGGTCGCCGTCCCAGCCTTGGACCAGGAAGGACGCCGACAGTAACAACATGAGTGCCAGTCACTCCATGCTAGCAGTAGGTAACGTGATTTCTGTGGCTTGTGGAGAACAGTCCACCAAGTGTGACAAGGGCTACAGATAATCTGTGGGTCTGCTTAACATCACTAGAAATTGTAAAATATGAAGGCTAATGAACCAAAGCAGATAAAAACAAACAAACAAACGCCACACTATTGCTACTGCTGCAGGTCGCTGCGTGCGCAAGGAAGGAAGGAAGGAAGGAAGGAAGGAAGGAAGGAAGGAAGGAAGGAAGGAAGGAAGGAAGGAAGGAAGGAAGGAAAGAAAGAAAGAAAGAAGAATAAAGACTAAACAAATAAATAAAAAGGAAGGAAAAAATAAAGGAAAGCAAAATCATGATGAATGAAGAAACTGATATACAAAAGAAAGGAGGAGAAGGAAAGGGAGGGAAGGAAATAAAGCAAAGGGAATAAAGTAAAGCAAAGGAAAGGAAGGAAATAAAGGATGGAAGGAAGGAAGGAAAGAAGGAAGGAACTATTAAAAGGGAAGCAATGGGAGGAACGTAGTAAGAACAAATTAATAAATGAACAAATTAATGAAAAAGAAGAAAGAAGCAAAGTATTGGAAGGAGGAAGAATAGGGAAAGAATAAACAAACAAATAAAAAGAAAGCAAGAAAGGAAAAAAGAAAAGAAGCTAATAGATAAGAGAAGAGAAGAGAAGAGAAGAGAAGAGAAGAGAAGAGAAGAGAAGAGAAGAGAAGAGAAGAGAAGAGAAGAGAAGAGAAGAGAAGAGAAGAGAAGAGAAGAGAAGAGAAGAGAAGAGAAGAGAAGAGAAGAGAAGAGAAGAGTTTTGCTGCTGTTGTTTGAACAAGATTCAATCCTGGGACTCAGCTGATACTATAATAAGCTGGGGAGCATTGAGGGTCAGCATGTAATGGCAGTGAAAGGCTCAGCTGGAAGAGAACAGGGCAGATGGATCTGATGAGAAACCAGGGTGTCCTCCATTGAGAAGCAGTGGGCAGCCCAACCATGCACTGTTAGGTTAGCACGGCAAGAAACAGTGGCAGCTCAAGGAGTGGGGCGGAAAATGAGATGTGAATGGGGTTACTGGTAGAGGGGGAGAAATTGTCAAGTGGATCATCCACAGCTATTAACTCGGACAGGAAGCTAGGGAGCTCCCAGTGATTTTGAGAAAAAGAGACTTTCTCCATCTTTTCAGCGTACATGCTTGTCTGTCCATATAACAGACAATAAAACAATGTGTGAAGATGCATATAAACTGACCGATTCCAATGAACACAGCTTTGTATCCCTCCTCCTTCAGAGAGAGCAGAGTCATTCCATCTTGGCTGAGTCCTCGGTCACAGACAATCTGAAATAGAGTTCAAACAAGCCATATCAATAGAAGTAAGACCACAGAAATGCTCCATAAAAGCTCATCTGAAGCCATGTAAAACAGGGTCTTGTTTGAGATTGCAGGAGGACATCTCTGAATTCATTTTGTAGCAGTGGAAAAGACGGTTGGAAAAGTCTCAGTCAGCTGAAAGAAAAAAGCAAAAAAATAAACAAGAAAGAGATAATGAAAGAAGCTCATTTGAAGGCCTGCAAAATCATATCTTTTAGAGGTCTAAATTTCCTCTGAATTATTATGCCCACGGAAAAATGCATAGGAAAAAGCCAATCTGAAATAATGTAAGGAGAGTAAAGGACATGAATGGAAGTAGAAGAAATGTAAAGCAAAGAGTCTGTTTATAGGTACTGAGGGAACATGCAAATCTATCATCTCACCCCCCCCTCCCCATCATCCTCAGCTCTTCACGAACTGCGCAAAAAACCATTTCCTGTGTAAAATGAATCCTGAGCAGGTGTGCCGGATGACGACTATTGATTGCCCTTTCCTGAAGCTCAAGCATTCAGGAAACAAACAGACAAGCGCGTGTAGCCCTGAGGTGCTCGGCTGCCACTGTCTGCCACTCCTAATACAACTTTTAATTGTTCTTTATTAATGCGGCTGACATTTGGGCCGCTGATCCTCCCTAAGACCTCTCGCCCTTCCCGGCTTCAAAAGGGGAAGGTGGGAGCGCACAGGGGCACGGAGGAGGAGTAGGATAGGGAGGTGTGATGGTTTTCATTACCTTCACTCCCAGGTCTCTCATCAAATCCACCTCGAACTGAACCACATCGTATGGCAAGCGGAATTGCGGGATCTCGGTGGAGCTGAAATCAAGAGAGGAAAAATGAAACAAGAAGAAAAGGAAGGGAGATAAGAAGGAGTCCCTAGAGAGATGAAAAGTTGGGGGAAGAAAAGGGATAAATTCCACCCCATGCTAAGGATCGTTCCATATCTGGAATTCTTTCTTATGCTATAGGTTATTTAGTCTTCAATTGTGCTGGTCTAAATGCCAACACAAACCCCAGAGCCTTGTTTCTACTCCCTGAGACTGCTGGGATTTGAGTTGCATTGGATATTCAAGGCCCCCCGTTTGCAATCGACATGCTGGTTAAACTAAACAGTGCTGGAGATACAACAGCACGTAATTGATAACCTCAACCCAACTCGGCATTTGAGAGATGAATATTCCCAATTACAGAGACCATTCATTAATTATTCTGACCTTCAACAATGTGCCCCATATTGATTGTGGCTGGCCGGATCAACAATGCCCTTTAGTGGACCATCTTAGATACAGGATGAGAATTCTGAGTATGAACCACGGGTCAGAGTAATTACAGACCTCAGTCCTCCAATGAACCTCTGCTTCTCGAAAATGGTGATGTCGCCGTACCCCATGCGGGCCAGGAAAGAGGCGCAGCTGATGCTGGCGGGGCCGCAGCCAATCAGAGCTATTTTAGAGTGATAGCTTTCAGGAATCTGATCTGGAGGCAGGAGATTGGGATTCCGTATCTGAGGAACACCCATTTCTTTGAACACCTGCAAACACACCAGAAGAAAAGCAATGTATGATCGTAATTGGACCTTTATTGGGAAATTGGAGCAAACTATATGATTCTGATTGACTGTCACAACCGGTCACAACAACATAATTCAAGATGACAAACTTGCTGAAAACAACCAGTTTAAACCAGCATGACTTTTCATGATCATTCAGGCTGGTTCATTCTGGTTAGTTCAGATTTGGTGCCAATGCAGTTGGTGGAAAACAAAAAGCCTAATTGATGAAGCTGGTCAACCTTCTGGTGAAAAGGGTTGACCAAGGCATCTATCCATCCATCTATATAACTATCATTTTGACATTCAATCTATTACTCTGATGAAACTGTTCATGCATGGTCTTCCTGGTGAATCTCACTGAACAAGTCTTGCTGGTTAATTTAGTTACAAAGGCTGGTGGGAAAATCACATCACCCGGACCTCAGACAGCATGCTGGTGACCAGCTTTGCTGGGACAAAGACCACTTTCACATTGAGAGGAAAAAAATTATATTGTATCTATTGATAAACTGTCTTTGAAACACCACAGGCTTGGCTGGTCTAACACAAAAAAACGTCCGACATGCTCTTTATTTGCCTGAGGAGGGAAAAAACACACACACATGAATACATAAACCCTGCAGCAATTTGATTCATCACTTCACTATTAAAATCAGAGCAGAGAGCCCACTCAGAGTCGCTAAGACAAAAGCAACACAAAGAACTCATTTAGCCCCTCAGAACAGAACCCAAATGAGAAGACAAAGAAAAAGGAATTACAGATACTCATTCATTCAAAAAAGCGTCCTTAACGCATCAACAGACATGAAGACATCAACATAAAGATAGTTAGCAGATACATAAAAAACACAGTAAGTTATCCAAACAGGCATTAATGAGGAGCCTGTGGCGGTATATCCATTACAAGTAGTAAAATGGGAGGGCAGATGCTTTGTCTTCCTAATAAGATTAGCCAGATCCATATGTAAAAGCCTGTATTGTTAATATAATATTATGCCTGAACAGGCAACACTATAGGTGATATTAATATAGTTATTCATGAGTTTCATGGACTGTGAAGCCCAAATTGCTACATGACAATGCATTTTTAATAATCCCTGAGAGCAGTTTAGAGACTTATTTTATTGCGGTTTCAATGAAGCAAACAATGCGGCAATTCAAAGCACAATCTCGTCTCTTGACAGATCAGGATGGCTTCATTTGAATGATACTTCAGACAACATCTGAAAAGTCACCTGGCAGCAGAGCAAAACTCGTAGAGGTAAAAGGTACCTGGGGTACAGTTTAGGGTTTGCTAAAGACTACATTTAACAGTTATTTAACTAACTTGAAGTGAGTGCAATGGTAGTCTAAATGTAATAGGAGAAAAGAGCATTCACAATTAAATATCCAACATCGACCGATATCAATAAATTTAACAAAAATGTCTAATATCGCTAATAACAAATCTGGTACCGACATATACTGTATTGTGCATTCCTAGAATTAACTCAGCAGATTTTACCTGATATGAAAGATACCAGGGCATTAAAATATTACCAGATCATATAATTGTTGTATAAATTACCTATAAACCACTTCTTAATCAAACCTAGTGGCAAATAGACACTCAAATTGGCACTGATGGTATGTAAGTGGGAGTTAGTCAAAGTCTTCTAAAGATGCTAATGTGCTTCGCCACCTTTGGACACCAACACTGAGTTTCCCTTGTAATTGAAAAGAGACACCAAGTTATCTGTGATTGCAGGCCGACTGCAGGAGCAGCCAGTGAATGACGGTGGGCTGTGATAGCCCTTTTTTCTTGGGTTATCTAATTATCGGCTCGATAACCAGACTGACCTCTCACATTTAAGGAGAGAGGATCCGCCACCTAGACAGAGACGTCGAATAAGTCACAGCAGAGGTGGGTGGCACAAGAGAGAGAGGCTGCTTTTGTAATTGCTCTTCTTATCCTTCATGAAGTAATGAAACTTAACATGCCAAAGCGCTTCCTTTTTTTTTAGCCTGTGGTGATTGTGTGGAACAGGTGGGATCGGGTTACAAAGGTGGGTGGAAATGAACTGTCGTGCTTTCCGTTTCCCCCTTCCGAGCAGTCAGTTAAGAAACATGCCTGCATGAAACCTGTTAGAATTGCAAACAAATTGCTTAAGGTAAAGAAAAACAAACCCTCCGGCAACACTGAAATGCAGCCAGCTAAACGCATTCATGTCAGCGGGCATGTTTTTAAATTGTATTTGTAGTGTGCACTTGCTTATATATACATTCCGAAGGTACCCTGAAGCTTTAAAGAGGCACAAAGGGTATATAAAAGCAGGAAAAGTTATGCAGCTTTTGTATCTAAATAATGAAGCAACCTTCAACCACTATTCTCACTAAATGGGTTTGTATTATTTTGAACATGCTTACACAACTGAGAGAGAAAAAATGCTATTTAGAAATGTCAAATTAAGAATAATATTCAAACGGTAAGCCGATGATTGTTATAATGTTATGGTCAATAACCAGTAAAAAGATATTAAAATGTGACAGAATTCTGTCTGAACAAGTTACAAATAAAACACTAAAAACTAAAAATTATATTTTTAAATGCTTAATTTAGGCAGAGTTTAATATTATTAAAGTCAGCGGATGATGGAAAAGGTTGTCTAAATATAAAAATAGGGCAAATGAGCATACACAATTACATTTCCAATGCTGGCTTACACTATTTCCAAATGTTTTTTCAACATATTGTGCATTTTAACATGTGTTTTGTGTCCGTATCTATAGTGTGTATGACTAGGGGAAGAAGATGTCTTTATCCACTTCACCCGCTCTGAGGGAAGAGATACTCAGCCACAGTACATATTCTACATATCTTTCCAAGGTACAGGTGGTAGTTCCCATTGTAGCTGTTTGAAGAGATCCGACCCACTCCATAAGTCTTCAAAGTGTTGTCTCTCCAGGACACTGTGGGAATAGCTTGAGGAACACGTGGAGTCTTCATAAAGGGAGGCCATCTTGTGAGAGGGATAGGAGCAGCAGAGTGGATGGGTGAATATGCTGTTGGGTTTATGATGTTTGGGTCTGGTCTTCTGTCAGGGAACACCAGACTCTGAGACCGGGTTCAGGTTAAATCCAAACAAAGTATTTATTGAAAGTGATTAATTAAATTGAAAGCAGGTGAGTAATGGCAGAGTCAGATGAATATGAACTAACGGAAAGAGCACATAGCTCTTCACAGGATTTCGGAGAGTAGACAGGAATGTATAATATTCCAAAGAATAGTTTAAAGGAGATTGCTAGAAATTCACAGGGAGATCCAATAGGTAAGTAGAGCAGGTAAGTAGTCTGTTATCTGTAGTTGAGACCAGACTCTGGCTGAAGCCGAAATCACCCTCAACCACTATTCCATACGTTAGTCCACTAATACAGTTCACTTGAAGGAGTGAATGGAAAAAGAGTGAGAGAAATCGGATTGCCGTTGAACGTACATCGGCTGTACACTCGTTAGCAAGGCTGGAACACTGTAATGACCGTCGCCCTTTACCAGGTACAGGAAACTCCCACTTTGCCGCACACACAATTGTGGGTCAAATCGAGCAAATCAAACCCACGCACTTTAATCTCTATTTAATTATCTGTTACTGCAGTGCTGTGTTCTGCCTGCAAAGCCAAACATAAACATATAAATGAATGAATGATCAACACACCTGAAGTTTCATTGTGCAGAGGAACAATTAACATGCATGCAACCAAACAAATGATATGTATTTACAATGATGCTTACATAAACTCTGCCCTGCATGATTTCATAGAAATGTCCTCACGGATCTGTTTACTGAAAGCTAGTTTGCTGGCACCTCGCCATTTTCACTTCTTTTTAGTCACTTCCTCTGAACATGAAGTGCGAATCATCATTGTGTGTTTTAGTTAGACATGAAATATCTGCAGCTTTCTTTGGTTTAGCTCATCTTGATTGACATGAGACAAGTTATTCCCCTTTTCCCTGGTGCCAGCTCACCAATGGTGAACCTGACGTTTGTCGTGGCAGAAGGCCGGGCCGCTGAGACGAATTGGGTCTGTGGCAGTGGAGAGTGTCACACATCATGAGTTCATACTGCTGCCGACTAGAGCTGAGAGACTTCATTAACACTGGCGCGCCACACAGGCTCTTCATGACAGCATATGGGATCCAAAGAAACAAGAACACACATTTTTCTAACAGGTTAACTCCACTAAAACACAAGGGAATAGTTCTTATGCAGCAATTTTTAGATATACGAACCCTTAAGCACTTGAGAGTTACTTGTTTTTTTGCAAATTTCCCTTCATATGCAATCTAATCCATCTGGCCTACGGCATACATGGCTTCTCACTCAGGTGAGCCGCTAAAAAATGGTAATACAAATTCAGTTTGAATAAAACCTAATATGGAAATAAGAGAATGAAAAGGAAATCTTTTTCTACCTACGAACCTCAAATATACCTTTTTCAAAGCAGTGGCCCAGCGGTTAGTGGTTGTTGAGTTATGATGCTCATGTGGACATTGCAGGTTTGAATTTAACATGCAACATGACCTGATTCCAAATTATTCAATTACTCTGTATTGCGCACGTCCAATAAATACATAAATAATGGGGAAAAAGTCCTACCTCAATGGCAAACTGCTGCAGTCCCCCAATGTTGATGGGTCCTTCCTCAGACGCATACAAGTTGCACCCCCCAACACACAAGTCTGAGGTGGGACACACCATCCCACACGTCAAACCTAGCGGGTTGTCTGACAGAATGGTCCGTGCCGCCCCATAATAATTCTGTGAACATCAACATAAAAATGTTTTTTAGAAAGCCTGGTGAGCTATGCTTCTAGATAGTTGTGTGTATGTGATTCCTAAAAGTGCTATTACACCATTTTAAAATGTAGGTAGCCAAATGATGTTGCCTTTTAAGTTACCTTATTCTGGCCAAATTCCATTTGTATATACAGTACATACATATTTGTACATGCAACAAATAATATGAGACAAAAATATAAATGTTTATTTCACTCAATACTAAAGTTTATTGCTGAAAACCAATACATTAGCTTGGCAATGTGCTAAAGCAAAGCCACAGTAAAGTACTTTTTTTAGCCGCAGAGAATAGCTGTCTATAGAGCACTTCAAATCAGTCACATGCACTACCATTTAAAAATGTTTGGGGTTGGTAAGATTATTTACTTTATATTTTATTTTTGAAAGATTGCGGATTTGGTGCTGATTTTTAATTATGAACATTTCTTATTATCAATGCTGAATACAGTTGCGCTGCTTGATATCTTTGTGGAAACCATGATACATTTAATTTCCAATATTCTCTATTGAATAGAAAGTTCAAAAGAACAGTTCAATATAATTTGTTTGCTGTGAGTTTTTTTTTCTATGCATCTTATTTGTGCATAGCAAAATAAAACCTGTAGCTGTAGTTATAAATACACACACACAAATAATTGTGTATATATATATATATATATTAGTGTTGTTAAATCGATTAATCATGATGAATCGCATTTAACAAAAAAAGTTTGTTTACATAATGTGTATAAATATTATTATATTTATATATATTATATTTATGTCTGTGTGTATATAATGTATATACAAACACACACATATTTAGACATAAACTGTATACAGGTGAAACTCGAAAAATTTTAATATCGTGCAAATCGTTCATGTTTTTGAGTAATTCAAATTAAAAGGTGAAACTAATATATTTAGTATAACTATATACATATGCATGATTATACTTTTCAGAGGGCCGACATTTCTGTATTTAAAATCCTTTTTTTTATTGATTTCATGTAATATTCAAATTTTCTGAGATTTTGAATTTGGGGTTTTCATGAGCTGTAAGCCATAATCATCAAAATTAGAACTTTTGCACAATATTAAAATTGTTTGAGTTTCACCTGTATGTATATACAGTATATATATATATATATATATATATATGCTGAAAACGTGTATATATACACAGAAACACACAGACACACACAGACAGACATACGTATATGTAATATATATAAACATGATAATAATATATACACAAAAAAAATTTATGTTAGATGCGATTAATCAATCTGACAGTACTTTATATATATATAATACATAAATACTGCATACTATATTATGGTAGTATATACGTGTGTGTGTGTGTGTGTGTGTGTGTGTGTACATATATACACAGACATATACAGTATGTAGTGTATATAAACATAAAAATAAAAATTGTTGTTAGATGCGATTAATTGATCTGACAGTACTTATATATATATATATATATACTACCATAATATATTATACAGAATTTAAGTATATATATATATATATATATATATATATATATATATATGTGTGTGTGTGTGTATGTACACACACATAATGTATACTATATTATGCTAGTCATCATATCAGCCTGCGCAACACAGCAACGTGGATGCAGCAACTGTAGCAGAAGTGTTCAGTTACTGATACCATTGAAGAAATTGCCTTTTTTTGAAAACAAAATAAAGTGAGTAATATTTAGCTGGTCATGTGATCACAACAATATCTGCCAACCCAGCCTGCTCCATCTAAAATAAAACAGCTTTTATTAGGATAATAATTAGGATGAAATGACTTCATGTTTTTAAACATCTTTCAAAAGTACTACTCATTTCTATCAGTGAAAGTTTTAAAGGTGCCCTAGAATGTGAAATTGAATTTATTTTGGCATAGTTAAATAACAAGAGTTCAGTACATGGACATGACATACAGTGAGTCTCAAACACCATTGTTTTCTCCTTCTTACTTAAATCTCGTTTTTGAAAAACACCCCAGAAAAACAGGCGAATCTCCACATAATACCGACTGTGACGCAACAGTCGGGATCATTAATATATACGACTCCAAAAATGTGCATATGCCAGCCCATGTTCAATGACAGACGGAACTGCGCAGCCAAAGCATGGCAGTTGATCAGTCTTTGGATGTACAAATGAACACAAAAGTATTTAGTTCCTTCATCCGAGCATCTGAAGAAACAATGGGTTAATTTTATTTTCTCTGGAAATTTCCAAACATTTCACCGACAAGACTGTTTCCTCAACTTGGGCCAATACAGAGCTGGCCGTGATGAACGTCTGAAAATATATCGATCGAGCTACCAAGCAACACTTTGTGATCTGTAATTGTTCAAATTCAGACAGGTAATCTTTCTCTCAAAATCGTTCAATACTGTATTTACATCATCGTGTTTGCATTGGTGAAAGCATTAGAGAGAGTGCAGAAACTGCGTTGCAATGATAAGATCTTCATTCTCGCGATCAACACACTGTCATCTGTTTGCTCAATGCTCATCACGGCAACATTTTATGTGATGGGAATAGATCTAAATACTTTAAAAACATCTCACGATTCGTTAATCTCGATAGCTGTAATAGTAAAAACGTATAATATCTGTAGTAAAAGTATTCGAGAGAGTTTCACATGTAATACGTCGCTATTTCATAAGCAAGCATGTCAGCCAATCACAGCAGAGGCCGGTTACACACAGCAGACACGCCCCTCCAAACAGAGCGTTTGGGCTCAGGGCTAAAATCAGGCTAGGAAAAATGGCTTTTATTTCTAAATTATGACTATTTTTGATCTAAAAAACATACTAACATTATAAGGGCAACCCAGAAAACATTATACAATAAAAATAAAAACCATTCCAGGGCACCTTTACATAAAAAAAATGTACCTTTAACACTTCTATTCATTTAAGACATTGAAGAAAAACTTTGTGATAGTACCACAGTACTCTCTTTTCACTCTCTTCCTTCATTCTCTTGTCTAACAAGCCCATTTTGACAGTAATCACCCCCTGACTGACATGTGTCTAGTTCTGAAAAAAGCAGACAACATCTCTCTTCTTCAGACAGCCTTGAATTAAGGCCAGAACGCCTCAATGGCACTCGCTAAATTCGCAGAATGCACGGTATGATGGAAACCTTGACAGAACAACGGCACAGAAACACAGTGTTGTTCCAGCGACACGCATTAAAGACATTTTGCATGGGCTTTATTCAAATGCTGATTGTACAAGTCAGTTTTCCTGCTTCAAATGAATGACTGATATTCAAATACACAGTTGCAATGCATCCATAAGAGCCGCTGTAGTGCAGCTTTAAGACTCTCCCACAAAAGTCAAACAAATGAGCACAAAAACTCATTATTCCCTGGGAATAATTCACGGCATCCAACAGCAGATCTCTTATTAAAAGCATAACTCAAAGTTCACCACCGCACTTCTGCACCGGCTATAGATGTCACAATTACCTCTTTTACAATGGCAATGTCTGTCATCCTGATGAAGAGCTCAGGTCTGACATCTTGTGTGATGTTTTTACTATATGGACGGTATAATCCCTGTAGTTTGATGTATTTAGTATATGCCAATTCAACATTTTTGTGAAACACAAGCCATTTTACTTCCGAAAAGTGACGTATTTCAGATACAAATTGAATATAATCCATCATGAACTGAATTTTGAGTTTTTGGTGGATTGTGGAGAAATAGTGCCCTCCTGAAACACTTTTGAGAAAGCTTTTTAACCAAGATGTGGCAAATTCCAATGGAAACACTTCAAACTATCAGAAACCTTTGTTATTAGCGACACCGGTGGCCATTAAGTGAACTGCGGCCAGCAACGAATTGCTTGTGCAAACATAACGTACAAGAGACCGAATGTGATACACTGCCCACAGTGAAATACTGCTGTTTACTTGTCTTTAATAATGTTTGAAATTTATTAGATAGTCCAGTTATTTTTGCTGAGGTATTTTAGTTAAAACCATAGGAAAATGTTAGTGTTCTTAGTTTAGGCTGCTGATTTTTGCTCATGGAAATAAGCTGCAACAAAACATTTTTCAAAAAGACAGAATAAATATGTTTGATATAAATGTTTTGACTACATGGTTTTAGCTTACTGGAATCGAAAACTGGGAATCGAAAAGAAACGGAATCAATAAGCAGAATCGGAATTGCTCAAATTTGAATGACACCCAACCCTACTCTCAAGCTTTTATGAAGGCTGCAACAATAACTCTCTGTAACACTTTACTTTTGGGTCCAATTTTCACTATGAAGTAGTGCATATTACTAGGATATTTGCTGTTTATTAGTACTTATAAATGACATATTAATGCCTTACTCTGCATGACCATATTCTACATCCCTTAATCCTACCCAACACCTAAACTTAACTACCTTACTATCTATTAATAAGAGGTAGTTAAGAGTTTTATTGAGGCAAAAGTCATAGTTAATAGTTAGTTAATAATGAGAATTCTACACTAATTTAAAGTGTAACCTAACTTGACTGCCCGTTGGATGTGTTAAATCTGTGTATAAGCACTGTTCTAAAGTAAATACATAAGTGAATACAAAACAAAATAAGGATGAAATGTGTTTCTTTACATGAAGAAGTTGTGAGATAAAATAAGACTTGCATATGCAAGACGTGACTTATGTAGCAGCATTTGAAATCCCAGGAGTCTGTTTGAAAAAAATCTAATCATCCCAAGAGCACACTACAGAAGGAAAGAGAAAAAAAAACGCATGAAGAAAATGACATTTCATTTTCATACCATATGAAATGTAAACATTAATACCATAATAAAAATGCCTTTCTCAACAGAAGTATATTTGATATGAAAGTTACATATCTTATATTAGGAACCTGTTGTACAACGTAAGGGAAATATATGAAATGTGATGAGATAGATAATAGTTCTTTCTGTTTGTTTTGTTGTTTGTTACTGGGCTGATGTATCCCTGATCTCGCTGGCTTACTATATCCGGCTTTTAGAAGTTAAAAGAACCCATGAAATGAAAATAAAAGTTTTGTAGCTTTTAGCCCATGTCTGTTAGCTTTGTGGCCATCTATATGTGAGTGCACTCCTTAAAGGATTAGTTCACTTTTGAAAAAACTTTTGCTGATAATTTACTCACCCCCATGTCATCCAATATGTCCATGTCTTTCTTTCTTCAGTCGAAAAGAAATTAAGGTTTTTGATGAAAACATTCCAGGATTTTTCTCCATATAATGGACTTCGATGGACCCCAAATGGTTCAAGGTTCAAATGACAGTTTCAGTGCAGCTTCAAAGGGCTTTAAACGACACCAGACGATGAATAAGGGTCTTTTCTAGCGAAACGATCGGTCATTTCAAAAATAAATAAAAAAGTTTATGTTTTCAACGTAATTGCGTATTACGTGACGTCGCGAATGCGCATCACAGAACAGAGCAAGACGAGCATTTGTGCTTATAAAACGTAAGCCGTTTTATTTATTTTTTAAATGACCGATCGTTTCGCTAGATAAGACCCTTATTCATCATCTGGTATTGTTTAAAGCCCTTTGAAGCTGCACTGAAACTGTCATTTGGACTTTGAACCGCTTGGGGTCCATTGAAGTTCATTATATGGAGAAAAATCCTGGAATCTTTTCATCAAAAACCTTCATTTCTTTTCGACTGAAGAAAGAAAGACATGGACATCTTGGATGACATGAGGGTGAGTAAATTATCAGAAAAAGTTTTTTTAAAACTGAACTAATCCTTTAACATTTTAGCTTTTTCTAGATATATGCATTGAAAATACTCTTTTTCTTCCTGAAAAATGGACCGGAAATACAGATGACTCAACCTGTGCACAGAGGTATAATAGGAATTTATGCCCAATAAAATGCTTTTTAAAATGAAAATGACCCCCATTCCTAATGTGCCCTGTAACCAACTATCAATAAAAAAACGGCTAAATGTGTTTTTACTAGAGTACAATATAATGTAAACTAAAGTCTACTGACTATATTGAAAATTTGTAACAAAATTATTTAAATAAAAACAAATCCAAAGTGTTAATTAAGAAAATTGGCTATTTTAAAACAAAAAAAACCTAAAAGCTATTACAATTTTACATAAAAATATGTTCATAATAATAAAAAACTAAAGCCCATTGGCCATTTTTAAATAAATTCAATAATGCAAAAAACTAAAAGCTATGGCTGTTTTTGATATAGAAAATAGGAAGAAAATACTGTGTAAAATCATTTCAATGCCTTTAATACTTGTTCAAACTAAAATTAACATTCAAAATGGCATTCAAAACATATATACTTTGGGAAGTAGACCAATGGAAGTTCAGTTCCATATAAAAATGGAGTAGAATCTGCAGGATTTGTTGACATCGAACAGCGCACATGGCCTAGTCTGTGAAGGAGTCTATAAGTTCTTACAATTTGATGAAACATTACAAAATCAAACCTTTTCATCAGAAGAATCATGCTCAATAAAACCAAAAACACTTATTAAGAAAGTCAACTTGTAGATACGCAACATACCTTGTTTGCGATACTAGTAATGAAGGCCTTTATGTTCAGATTAGTCGGGCAGCTTTTCTGACACGGTGCATCGGCACACTTCAAACATCTGTAAGAAAACAAGATTAAGCTTGAATTACCTCACATGTAATGCAAAGTAAAGTTATTTACAGTAAGAACAGAGACTTGGAGCAGAACTTTGTGTTGTCGCCCCACTGGAACGGCACATTCCAGCCAATTACAAACACTCTACGGCACCCAGAGGAAATCAATCCCGAGCTTTTGTGCCGGAGGACTTTTCTCCCAGCAACTACATCTCAAAGACGCCATATTGATGACACACCAGTTTTGAAAGACAAATAGGATAATTTGGAGCCGCCCAATTAAATATTCATGCCCAATCAGAATGGATGTGGTACGTTTGGCCCCTGGATGTGAATGTCGTGTGACAGGAGGCAGCCGACCGAGGCTGCTGGGAAACGAAAGAGGGCTACTGTAGCTCACAATCATTATTTCGCATTTTACAAACACACAGCTGTTTAAAAATTCACCACACTAATGACTTCAGATGATGTATCAGTAATTTGAAAGAGTGCTTTTTCCTTTACAATGAGCAGAGGGGGGCGGAGGGGGAGACGCACGCCGGGAACAGAGCAAATCGAGGCAGGAAAGGAGACGCGGAAACATGAGGGGGGAGAAAAGACTCCCCGTCGTCTTCGATGCGAAACGCACAACTTGTGCCACGTGTGTGGAAACAAAAAGCACACAAAACACAACAGTGCTCGCACACAAAAGCAGCGCAAGCGCTCATGTAACACCTGCACGTTTAGATTCACGCGCAGCTGGATGCCCATAATAATCCCGTTTCACTATTCTCTAAGCTCAGCGCGGACTAGAGTGCACAAGGCTGCCATTAATACCACTTACCGGGGTGACAGTGGGGTAATTACTGTAGTGCAGCGGCCAGGTACCGACGCCACAGAGGACCACACAGCGCTACCGTCCCAGTCCCGCTTTTATCAACCAGGGTGGCTGATCATAATGTGACATTAGTTTTGACCTGCTTTTCTTTATTTGATCATAAATTATCCTTAGCCTTAAGGATTAGGGATATTGCAGGAGTCTTGGTCTGGGAGAGGGTCTGGAGTGGGCTTTGACGGTGAGATGAAGGCTAGTCTCGGAGGATGCCGGGCCTATCGCACTTCTGATCTGCACAGAGATGATTAATACAGAGAGGGGACACCGAGCAGCTGCGGGAAGACATAAAGCCACACTCGCAGAAATATTTCTCTCGCTGGCGTTCCTCTCTGCTTATTGTGAAGGAAAAGGCACTCTTCCAAATCAGAGATATATCATCTGTTATGATCACCGCTGTGTGTCTCTTACAAAATATGCATGTAGAACATGAAACGGTGCAGTGGTTCATATTCAGCTTCCTGTACAATGAATACATTAGTGCACATGTATTAAAGATCACGCATCACTAATAATAGATTTTTCTTGCTCTTCAAAAAAGAAAGTTACGTATTTATACTTTAAAGTTTAAATCAACCATTTCCTTCCCAGTCCATCGAGACCATTTAATGAAACAAATAAATGGAAGTGATTACGACTTGTAATAGTTTGAAATATCATCCAAAAAAAAAAAACAGAAGACAATTTTTCACCTGATTGTCTTCATAATTGTACATCAAAATATAATTTTTTTTACTATGCGTGTAATTTTTTAACCATAGAAAACACTTTTTCTTAACTATAGCAACTGTTTTATATTTTCACATTATAAAAAAAAAAAAAATCATATTTTCCTGTGATGGCAAAGCTGAATTTTCAGCATAATTAATCCAGTCTTGAGTGTCACATGATCCTTCAGAAATCATTTTAATATGCTGTTAAAACAGTTGTGCGGGTTAATATGTTAAGATTTCAGAATTCTTTGACGAATAAAAAGTTAAAAAGAAGAGCACTTATTTGAAGAAAAAAAATATCTTAGCCTCTTCTTGCAGGCTATCATTTTTAATAACAATTTCATCTCGTGATCTTGCGTTATTTCGTTATCACTTCTCGCGTATGTTTGGTAATGAAATGTAGTTTGCGGAGCAGACAGAAGTTGTCGGCGATTCTCTCTTTTGTAAAGTCATGCAGTGTGAAACCTCCTGTCCCCGATCCATCGTGCAGTGTGAACACACCAGCATCTGAATGTTACCCCAGATAGTCATGCAGTGTGAAGATAACAGTGACCCGAATACTTTGAAAATCGTGCAGTGTGAACTCGGCATAAGGGTAAGAGAGGGGGTGGGAAATGGTCACGCAAAACTAAATGAAGACTGTTTTGGTACAAAAAACCTTGACTAATATTATAAGTTGACATCAGGGGGGTAAATAAAATGCACAAAAAAAAATTGTCCCAGAAAACAGCTGTTCCACGGCAGGTCAAAACATATAAACACATTCATAAATATGAGACCCAACAGATCAAAATGAGAATCTGTGAGAGGGGCACCTTCAGTTGATTGCTGAGCGTTTTTGTCTCTCTTTTCAAAAACTGTAGCTCGGGGCGGGGGGGGGGGGGGGGGGGGAGAGGGTGAAAACGAGAAAGAGTGAGAATAAAATAACCTATTCCCTCCTCTGACACGCCGGGGCTCTGCGCTACGACTGTGGACAGGAATACCATTGTCTTTTTTCTTCTCCCAAGGTAACATTAAAGACACGGCACATCCAGACACATTTTAGACCCTCATCCGTCTCCCCTGGCCAGCAGCCCAAGCGCTTAGCAAATGTCAACAGAAAATAATGCACACACGAAGGCAATCTTATTTGTTCAAGAATTGCTCTAGGTCACAGCAATTCAGCTGGGCTTTGAGAGCAGCGCTCAGGAAAAGACTGCCTAGCAGTGCAGTGCATTAGACACAGTGCTGGGGCTTTTCTGAGCTGTAATGCAATCAAATGCATACACAATTTTTCCTTTCTTTGCTTTCTGTATTTTTTATTACCCTCCCAAAAAATAATCCAGTGCGTTCAAATGAAAGGAGCTGTTGATTAGCGGACCACTGCGAGCGGATTTATTCTCCCGCCTCTTTCTGCTTCCTACCTTATCGTTTTACTTGAGTAATAATCTAGCGTTTGAATGTTTTCCATGATGAGAGTATTATGGGGTTCTGGAATGTGCAGTAAGCTAATCTCCCAATTCATTGTTTTCATTATATCTGAACCAAAATTAACCCACAATGGAAAAGTACAATTCAATAAAAACCTGGGCCTCCCAGGATTTGCCATTTTAATGACTGCATACCTTTATGAATTGGTTGTCGCCACAAATTCAGCTCTTCACTTTTTCTTGAAGAAACTAATAATTCTGTTCTTAATCTTGGGGTTGCGGCAAATTTTATCTTCTTTTAATAAGTTTTTTTTTTTCAGGAATACAACAAAGGATTTAAAAATCCCTGCTGAATGCAGCATTGAACGCATCAAGAGTAGAAGAAAAATGCATATACTGGATGGATGGATGGATGGATGGATGGATGGATGGATGGATGGATGGATGGATGGATGGATGGATGGATGGATGGATGGATGGATGGATGGATGGATGGATGGATGGATGGATGGATGGATGGATGGATGGATGGATGGATGGATGGATGGATGGATGGATGGATGGATGGATGGATGGATGGATGGATGGATGGATGGATGGATGGATGGATGGATGGATGGATGGATGGATGGATGGATGGATGGATGGATGGATGGATGGATGGATGGATGGATGGATGGATGGATCTTTTTTTAACCTACTGTTTAATTGCAGTACCCGTAACGTGCAAATCCAATTGGAAATTCTTGCAATCTTTCCACACCTCTTTTCTACATTTGTTCTCTTCTGTACTATTCTATACAATTCTAAACTTAAAACAAATATTAAAAGTACTTTGTTTTACACTATGTTAACTCCCATCCAAGGCATAGGCTGAAAATATGAGTATGCAGTGTTGAATCTGTCTTGCCCGATAGACGCAGCTGTGTCAGTTTGCTCGGGCATCTGGATGCAAGTTTAATGATGTCAGCAATGCAGCTCAGCTGGGGACAGGTGTGAAGAGAGCGCCAGGTGAGGTGAGATTACTCTGTGCACTGAGGGTTAGGACAGCGGCCGTCAGAACTGTCAAAACCACCCGGCCTGGGTCTGTCTGGGATCAGGGGGATAACCAACAGCTGCAAACACAGCACACTGAAATATACAGAGAGACACGCATGGCTCTGTGTGTGTGTGTGCGCACAGAACTCAGCCTGAAGCAACATATGTATTTGATTGACACATCACTCAAAGCTGTCATTTCAGTAAAAGGTGTAGACCACATTCTAGATGTTCAATTTCCCTAATCCAGCTGTTGCTAATCTAGTTATAAAAATGCCCATGCAGTTGACAAAAACACAAACCGTATACACAATTTTCAAGGATGCAACCATCAGTTAGAAATCCCCTTTTCCCCTTTGGTGTATTTAAAGTTAAACCGAATCCAATGTGTGACTACTATGGTGATAGGAGAATGTAGGATCTGTCAAAGTGGACGAGTGAGGTTAAATGTACATGCCTGCTGCACGGTTTCACCTGTCATCTTAATTGCTTTGACACTTGTGTTTTCGACCAATTAAAGCAGAATCTCAGATGGTCCGGTGAGGGCAGGCCTTTGCTCCGATAATACGGCATAGTTTGCATTTATGAACGTCTAGATATCTGACAACATACAAATCATGAATATAAGTTTTACTTTGGGCTGTTCAATGCTCGATTCTGATTGATTGACAAGCATTCTAAGGTGTATAATTATTTTATAGGAAACGGACGCCAAAAGTAGTTCCAGGCAGGTTTTGACCGTATTACAGTTCCATATCACTTCGCCTAATTTATTCAGTTATTTCAAAGTTACTTACAGCCTACAACAGCAAATTAACTAAAACCCACAAGTTTTGACAAAAAATGACATTTATATCGTTTTTTGTTCTTCTAATAATTCAACGGCCTGTCGTCAACTATTCCCTATATATATTTATATTTATTTATTAGTTCAATCAATGTATAATTCTTTTTTTTTTTTTACACACTTAAACACATGGACCAGCATTATTTAAGAGGCTGTACTTGTTCACTACCTTAAAGGAGCTGTATGTAAGATTGTGGCCAAAACTGGTACTGCAATCACTTTCAAATTACTGACTCAAGGTTGCCAGATAGGCTGCAGGATCCGATTACGACACGTTATTATCTGCAGCTGTGGGAACTAGAGCAGAGCTGGCAACCCGGATGCCGCAACACTACTGACTTCGTGATTGGTAGATCAGTGGAGGGTGGAGCATCAGACCAAAACACATGACAACATCAACATCAGTTGAGGGCTGCAACTTCACTTTTTAAAATGACAATATCCTGGCCAGACTACTGTTGTCAGTGATATAAGTATTTGAAATGAACATGATTTCTTAATGTCTAGTGACATATCTGGGAAAATATATGATTAATTGAAATAAATTTCCTACATACAGCTCCTTTAAAGGAGCCGTATGTAAGATTGTGGCCAAAACTGGTACTGCAATCACTTTCAAATTACTGACTCAAGGTTGCCAGATATGCTGCAGGATCCAATCACGACATGTTATTAGCTGCAGCTGTGGTAACTAGAGCAGAGCTGGCAACCCGAATGCTGCAACACTACTGACTTCATGATTGGTAGATTGGTGGAGGGTGGAGCATCAGACCAAAACACAACATGACAACATCAACATCAGTTGAGGGCTGCAACTTCACTTTTTAAATGACAATATCCTGGCCGGACTACTGTTGTCAGTGATATAAGTATTTGAAATGAACATGATTTCTTAATGTCTACTGACATATCAGGGAAAATTTATGATTAATTGAAATAAATTTCCTACATACAGCTCCTTTAATATTCCAACATTTTCAGCAATACTACTGTATATTTATAAAAATTACATTTCTAATATCAAATCTGGTAACATTCCAAAAATATACACTTTTGAAAGGGTATAAATAATACAATAAATAATCTCATTCGTTTATCATTCATGTATTTAACATTTCAAAGATTTTAGAGTACTATAATTAGTCAAATTAAAATGTAAAAATAAAAGCCCTTAAAATTACTAAAACTTAAAAGTAAAAAATTTTATTAAAAAACTGGGAAAAATAGACAATACAAAATTTGAATAAATACCATAATAGTACATAAATAATACTAAAATAACACTGTTTTTAGGTATGTTATTGGGTTGTTAATGTCCAATTCTGAGGTCTATGGGGTTGTTTTAAATTGTTTAATCATTTGCAGAGTAAAAACCTTCCATGTCTGATTCCGTAAATCCATTCATGTCCATAAAAGTGTGTGATAAGTGACACTGTGAAGTTTTGTCCAGAAAAATACAATAATAGGTATAAGCAACAACAATAGCGACACTCGTTCCAGCATTAACTGAAGAAAAATTCAATATTTAGAAAAATAAAAAATAAACCCACAAAGGCCCTGATGTCATTTTGAAGGTGAATCTTCAGCCTTGATCCCTGCGCTCGAGGGGGTTGAATATATAAGCGCTCTCCCCTACAGCGGTGCATTGACAAAGGTCACCTGAAGTCCTCTCAAGGTCCGGACCATTTAAAATTCAATTGAAATTCATATATCTATTGGATGTCTGTGGAGATGCTTTAAGGGCAATGTTTACCCCCAGCCAAGTTCATCACTCTCTCCGGAGTGACAGAGGGGTTAACGACGCCCGGCGCGCGGCCCGGTGGACAATCACAGCAAATCAGAGCGCAGACGGATGACGGCCGTTGCATCCGTGTGAGTCATAAGCTTGCGTTTAGGGAACGGGTGGCTATCCCTCAGCGCAGTGACAGTACGGACGCGTTTCGATGACTGATCAGACACCGGAGAGACGGAGAGAGCTTTGAATAATATGAAGCGCTACAGGAAGCGAGGCATGGCCGAGCATTCATTAGCCCCTTCACTAATGCTGCGACTGTACACCGTACCCATGACCTTCACTGTGACCCGTAAGACCACAGCCGCAGACGGGCCGCACCCGGGGCGATTCCCCCCGACACCTGGAGTCCGAGTCGCTCAGAGGGTCTGGAAATCAGTGCCAGTGAAAAAGGATAAATAAAAAAAAAAGATCTTGCTTGCTTAGTTAACGGGTGCTTGCCTACAACATCTTTCGCTCTTTCTCTTGCTGAGTGTACAGACACACTCTGCAGGAAGGTGCCATCTTGACAGGAAAAGGAAATAAGTGAGCGGTGAACTTTAGCTTGCTGAAACAGACAAAAAAAATTCTACTCAAGCCATTTTATCTTCCCCAACGTCTGAAATTGTATTCTATATATATATATATATATATATATATATATATATATAAATCAGTTTAACATGTTAAAAATATTTAATGCAATTAATGCAGCATCATTCCCCCCCCCCCCCATCCCCCCATCCCCCCCATCATCCCTTAGCTAGTGTTACATTATATGATTACGCTCTTATTTATGCAAATGCTTTTAAACCATTCAAGCGTAATAAGACACAAAAGACAACCCAGTACAGTATTGAGTTCTCCTTCTCACTTGAATGGACAAAACCCCACAAAATTATGCCAAAATTACCATTTTGTCGAGCACCCTTGTAAGCACAGTCTTAGATGAGTTAAATAAAGTCTTAATGATTGTAGAGTTATGAGAAAATGGGATGAATGTCAGATCTGCGTCATGTCTTCAAGTGACAGCAGCCTAATAAACCTGCTGCTGTTTGTCATTATTGTTTCTTAAAGAACAAAAAAAAAATAAAAATCACTCTCTGCTCTTGACTGAATTACATTTGTAGCTTTAATAAGCATTAATCTATATTTCATTTATAATTTATGCAGTGAAGACTGAAGTGTTTGATAACTTTATTCAATTTCTGTATATTTCCTACCTGTTTACAAGATTACATGGGTCAAAAACAATGAAAACAATAACTTTTTTGTGCACTTTGACAGGGCAAGTAAAAATCAGAACCGGTATGACTGGGCCAATAGAAAAAAATCCTGAGCGTTGAGCCTTGATATATTAAACTGCACAGGTAAATCTGACATTTATAACACTGGGTTTGTGTGAAGCTTGTTTTAAGTTAACTTAAATTAAAAGTTATATATTTTTTTAGCCTAATAATTAATGGCTAAAATTGAGAAGAAGAAAAAATTCATAGAGACATCAGTAACAGTATTGGTATCGGTGATACTGGCCTTCATTTATGAAAAGATGCCATTAAACAAATATTTGAAGTATACTGTCTATATGTTGTTTCTAATTAGGTTATAATATAACAAAAACTATAATGTTAGGTGTGAATAATCGCAATTAATTAAAGAAATATATGCATCAAAGAATTCTGGAAAAAATAAAACGGTTTCTACAAAAATATTAAGTAGCACAACTGTTTTCAACATCAATTATTAAAGGGAAATGTTTCTCGAGCACCAAATCGGCATATTAGAATGATTTCTGAAGGATCACGTGACACTGAAGACTGGAGTAATGATGCTTTGAACAGATGAAAGATTCAGAACAGAACAGAAATAAAATAAATTTTAAAATATACTAAAATTGAAGTTATTTTAAATTATAACAATATCTCACAATATTACCGTTTTAACAATATTTTTGAGCACATAAATTTAGCAAACTTTTGAATGGTAGTGTCTAAATCTAGTGGTCAAAAGGTGCATGAACCCACGATTTGAACATTAAATTGGGCTCTTAATTTTCCCAAGCAAAAGAAAATTGAGTACATCAGGTGTGCCACACCAGAGGAACAGTTAAGCTATGTTATATTGCTTCCTTTAGCTTTGAGAGCGTAAGACGAGGATCTGCTAGTTTCCCATTTCTATCAGGAGATTAATGACATGATTGCCTAAATTTATTCTCCTGCACTTGTTTTTAGGCAAAAGGTTTATGGATATTCATTCTGAAGGTCTGCGGAGTGATTTGTGCAGTGTGAAATTGGTAAAGTGTAGCTAACCTTGTTAACTTCCTCAATTAAAGTCATGTCGCAGGCTTATTTCCGTGTGATTATACGCTGAACGCCCTGGAACAGGCGTAATTGAGGAAAGGAACCTTTTCCATCATCACCAATCTGTGCTCACCTCAGCCACCCTGCCCGCCTACCACAGGGTCAGATATAAGCTCTGTTCGTTTTTTCTTGCATTTCTAATCATATTCTCCTTCTATTTTGTTTTTGTCTTGTTAATTAGCAGGTAAAATCGTTTTTACTTCGGCAGACTGAGGTGGGCAGCAAACGGTGAACAGCGTGACATCAGATAAATCCCATGAGACAAAACCACACTTCAATTTGATTTCACCTGCAAATCCTTCATAACTTCTTATACTGTTGCTTGCTTCTTATAGTTCATAAGTACTATTAGATTGTTAAAACTTGAACTGGGGCTAGTTGTCACGCTGCAGGAAAGAAAGTTGAGGCACATGGACGTGAACGTATTCGTATTTCCATTTGCATGTATGAGCACGCTCCCTTATATGCATGCCGTCATAACCTTTGCCATCGATGCAGCCAATTACCACAACCTGGCAATAATTCATAAGGCTGGCAACTAACGGACAATTTTCCATAAAGGGAATTTAATTAATTGCTTTTTTTGTTGCCGTTTGTGCATCCCTGATGATGTATTTATCTATGAGCTGCTTAAATATTGCTAGGAATTATGTTCATATACATGCAGTTCACTGTAATCCTCCTCGATCTCTTCTAATGAAGTTAAGCAGATTAGGGGAGATTTTTATAACGCTCACTGCGAACACCGGATTCTGTCATCTCAACACACTCCTCAATAAATCTATTCTTGCACAGTGGATCAGTGAGATGAAAGTGGATGAGAAATTAATTTAATACTCTTATTATTTTTTAAATATACAGGACTTTAATATAGTCACTTTAGAAGCTACTTTATATTCAAGAAGTTGTAGGCCGTCCAAAGAACGAATGATGATGAACAACCTGCTTAGCTATTTTAGTGACGATGAGGTCACTGCGCTGATTTAGATATTCCTGTCGCCACATGACCTAAATTCTTTAAGTGCCACATAATCTAAACAGCTCAACTAAATTCCACCGTAAGTTTTTTTATTTCAGAGGCAGACATGACTGAACTAGTCATTAGAAACTCAACAGGTCTCGTAAATCTCACTGTATAACCTCAAATATTTAAGTGCCATAAATGACTGACTAGTCACCACAAAATAAACAGTTCTATAAACTAAATGCCACCGTTTTATCTAAAGTCCCAATAAATGACTGAACTAGGACTTAGAAACTAAACAGGTCAACTGAATGCCACCGTTTTACCTAAAGTTTCCATTTAAATACCATAAATGGTACCATGGTGTCCTCAGTGGCTCAGATACCAGAAGTCAATGGAGACTGGTATGTTCATTGGTACATCCAATAACAGAACATTTGTAATGTTTGTTTCCATTAACCAATGTTACGCGACTAAACGTAATTTTTTCCTCTCGCGACAAGTCATTCCAAATATTATGGCAAAGAATTATGCTCAGTTTATATCTCAGCCACTGCACTAGCCATTTTTTTTTTTTTTTTTTATCGAAGGAGACGTAGGTGTGTTATCCAAGCATTAATGGCAAGGAAAGCCCCTTATACTAGGGAGCGGCACATATGAGGAGTTTCTCCTTCATATCTGCTTCTTGATAAATTGTGGTGGCATTTCTTTGTTGTTTAGAATCCAGTGTTCCAGTAATACTTTTGTCTTTTATGAGTTTAATGAAAAACTATCTTGTCTTCTATCCAAATATACTGCAAAATCTACGTCAGGTGACCTGTAAAAGTGAAAAAGCTGTTTCCATTGCAGTTTTGCGAAATATTCTTTTCTCGAATTGCCTGAAAAACCTCCTCTATGCGAGTGTAAAACCTTTTTTTGCAACGTGAGTTTTCGCGAAATTTACATGTTTCCATTGGGCGTATGTTCAATTCGCAATTCGCGGCTACTGTTTGTGAATTATGGGGATTAAAAAAAAGAAGTGGGTGGATTTTTACCATTATAGGCTGGTTGTTTACACACAATGTGGACACATCTGTGTTCAAACACCTCATAAAAATTTAGTTTGAATTATAGGTCCCCTTTTAAGTCTTTCTTGAAGTGGCAGAAATGAATAAACTAATCATCAAAAACCAAACACCAGCATATGATCTAAGGTCTTCAATCATGTGCCACAAATGACTGGACAAACGGTGTGGTATGAGTTATAGAATGTGTCAACGCTGAATACTTCGAAAAGTACAAGCAATTATACTAGTGCTGCTGCCTTTGCACTAAAGAGAAAGAGACAAGCATAAACACCACAGCCGATAACGTGCTCCAGAGAGTCAAATTAAACATTGACAGGTTAGCCGAGCGCAGTTTGTTCCGACGCCATATAGCTGATCTGGAGCCCTAAGGGACGTCTTCTCCTCGCACAAATTAATACCTTTGAGAGGCTGACTGAATGGTGGCAATAAACTCATTTGTTCCCCAAATAATGAAGAATGACTTCCCCCAATCCCCCACGACCACCACCACAAGTACTTTGGTCCTCGCCACATCTGTGACTGTTGCCATGGTGACCTGGTCTTACCTCACCGCTTCCCGAAGTGCTCCACGCTCACTCAGAGTCGTGTGTTTGATGTCATCAAAATTGTTCTCTAGCTTCACACAGCTCTGCAAGAGAGAGAGAGAGAGAGAGAGAGAGAGAGAGAGAGAGAGAAATTAGATGACAGAGGAGGCGCTGTTATTTGTATGGATGTTTGTGTGTGCGCGGTACATTGAATTGATTGGGGCTGTTACACAGGCTTTGAACATAATCCACTCAAACTTCATCAGCGAGACTGTTCCTCCACGCTCAATGCAGACTGTAGCGCACTGCCATGGCTGTGCCGTGTGATTCATCGGATGTGACACGGCCAACTCCTGGGCTGGTACAAAATGTCGAAGCGTTCTGGAGCTCGGACTGCGGTTGTCATGGTAATCGACCCCTCTCTAGCCCCTGACCCCTGAAGGTAGGTGCGGAGTTTGAATGAAACGTGCTGGTATGGACAAGCAGGTAATTACAAGGAGACACAATTTCCGCTCCCCAGTACTCCAGATATAGACCACGTAATAAACTGACACACATGTACATAAAAACAAGCACGCAAACATGAATACTAAAAATGACCTCTGCCCTCGGCAACTGCTCGATACCCGCCATCATGTTTGAGACCAATTATTATTTTTTATTGTGGCTTTTATATTTGCTTTTTTGTTGTTGTTGTTTTCTTTCTGTTATTCTGACATCTGAAGCATGTTAAGTTGCATTTTATACATGAAAGGTGTTATTCAAATAAAATTCATTATTATTAAGAGGATAGATAGATAGATAGATAGATAGATAGATAGATAGATAGATAGATAGATAGATAGATAGATAGATAGATAGATAGATAGATAGATAGATAGATAGATAGATAGATAGATAGATAGATAGATAGATAGATAGATAGATAGATAGATAGATAGATAGATAGATAGATAGATAGATAGATAGATAGATAGATAGATAGATAGATAGATAGATAGATAGATAGATAGATAGATAGATAGATAGATAGATAGATAGATAGATAGATAGATAGATAGATAGATAGATAGATAGATAGATAGATAGATAGATAGATAGATAGATAGATAGATAGATAGATAGATAGATAGATAGATCAGTTGGAAACTGACTTCAAGCTAAAGCCATGCATGGTTGGAAAAACCAACAGCATAATGTAATGCAATTTCGCATGCAAACTTGACCGTGAATAATTTTATATTTATCCAGCTCTCAGGTGACAGTTGGTCCCCACTCAGAACTTGACAGCTCCCATCAATCACAACCCTGAGTTTTTCCACTCAGCGGAACGAATCCGGGGGACGAGAATACTTTTTGTGTGCAAAAACTAACAAAAATAATTACTTTATTTCAACTATTCATTTACATCTCTGTTGGCCTCTAGTCCGTTAACGTAGTGTGATAGCGTAGGGCTACGTCACACGTACACCAAAGAAGCGCTACGCAGTTTTACTACGTGAGGCCGACCGAGAAGGAAACAACTAGTTGAATAAAGTCGATATTTTTGTTTTTTTCTGCACAAAAAGTATTCTCGTCGCTTAATAAACTGAAGATTGAGCCACTGTAGTCACTTGGACTATTTTAACAAATGTCTTTAATAGCTTTTCGGGAGAACAAGTTTCAGTCCCTTAGAAGCCTATGGAGGAGTGATCCAGCTCTCAGATTTAATCAAAAATATCTTAATTCGTGTTCCGAAGATGAACGAAAGTCTTACGGGGTTGGAACAACATGAGGGTGAGGAATTACTGACAGAATTTTCATTTTTGGGTGAACTAACCCTTTAAGTACATTTAAGTACATTTTCCAGTTGCATGACAGGCAGTATGATAAAATAAAACAAAAAACTTTTTATATAAATGAGTCTGAAATACATAGAAAATAAACAGAACCAAATTTAACAAGCAGCATAAATTAATTTGTACACTTATTATAATAAACAATATAATATTATGCTTAATATATCACTTGAAAAAATGTTTTGCACAGGTACAAACTAAACTTGAAAGAAGTTTTTAACTAATAAATCACTTAACAAATGTAAACAGTGTTAATATTCCTGCTACGACAACACTGTTTGTCAGCTCTGCCCGCTTGGGTCTCATAGAGTAGCGACGGTGGCAAACTCAGTGTTTGGTAAGGCACGCAGCGGGCATGAGGAGTTTGGAATCTAATAACAGAACGTGCTCGCCATTCTGACTGACATTCAATTTACATGATTACAGACAAAGTGCAAGTCAGAGTTTTTTTTAATTACATTTCCCTCCCTCATCTTTCCACGCTGCTCTCGTCTAACTGAGTGGCATTAACAAATGTTTTATTTTATGTTGCTCAAACAATAAAAACACAATGATATGGAAATTGATAATTATTGCACTGTCTGAGCTTGTGGGTGACAAGGAAATATTGCATCGGGAAGCAGAGATATTTGGGAAATAACGTGCGTGGGCACCGCATTCTCGGAGCGCTCTCTCTGCGAGCCAAAGTCTGTGATTTGAATAACTCAATAACAGCGCTCGCACACACATATACGGTTTACACTGCAAAAATCAAACTTCAGCTCCCTTGACAATGACGAGGGACAAAGAATAGCAAGTATTCATATATGACAATCAATTTAAAGGGGTGGAGTGCATTCTGCCTGAAAGTGAAGGTGAGTAGCCAGAATAAAATCGCTGGGATCAGAAACCCATTAGTGCAATGATGAAAATGATCTACATTTATAAAGTTACAAAAGATTTATATTTTAAATAAATGCAGTTGTTTTGAACTTTCTATTTCTGAAAGAATCTTGAAAAAATATATTGCAGTTTTCAAAATTGATTATAATGTTTGATTAGCAAATCAGCAAATTAGAATGATTTCTGAAGGATCATGTGACACTGAAGACAAGAGTAATGATGCTAAAAATTCAGCTTTGCCATCACTGGAATAAATACAATTTTAATATATATATATATATATATGTTATAGTTATATATACATAATTATTCAATTAAAACAGCTTATTCAGGACAGTAGTAAAAAAAAAAATAACATGTAATTTTTATGATCCTTTCAAGATTTTATATTAGCATCTTGCATATTCTGCAAGGGGTATGTAAACTTATGAGCAGAGCTGTATATATGCCTGTCTAATGTATGAATAGAGCTCAGAAAACTTCACACTAGGCGACGATCAGATTTACAGTCCTCGAGACATTTATAAAACGTTCCTTTAGTACAAGTGTGATTAATAAGACTCATTACGTATATTGGTATGACACGCTCCTCGTCAAGTCTATGATATGTTTTTTAAGGATCTCTATCAATAATAGTTCTCAGCAAAAATGCTTCAATAATGACAGCGTCTTCCCTCCTCTCAGAAAAAAAAAAAAAAAAAGAAAAGACCCTAAAGACACTAAAGACAAGACGACCAGCTTTATATGGAAATCTCATTAATGAAAAAGCATGACAGAAAGCAGCCCATTCTGAGCTGAAAACCATTCAGATGATTCCAGTGCTGCTGGAACGGTACACACAGCCAGCTGAGCAGGCATAACAAGCCTTTTGTGTTTTCCTTTATACATTAAGAAGCATGTAAAAGCACAAAAAAGGACTTATTAAGGGTTTCTATTAACATCAAACCCCAACATTGTAATCTCCTCCCCCTCGCCTGAATGGATTAGGTGGCGGATGCGGTTCTCTAATCCATGTAGTGGAGGCTAAATCCTGTGAGGAAAAGGAGGAAAGTGTGGCATTGTGGGATGGGTGGCATTGGAGGCGGTGATGTATGCATGTTCCAGCAGATAAAACACATTGATCACTTCACCCTTTCTTCACCCGAAACTTACAATCTAGTGCAGTGAAGTAGGGCCGATATCAGCTCAGACGGCAGCAATCGATAGTCGTGTTGATCCAATGTGGCGTGTAATTGTGCCAGGTAATTAGAGAGGAGCACTTACACACACTTTAGTTCACTGCTTAAGACTTAAGCCTGTGTTAAAGTAATACTTTGTGCAGCCCAATGCATATCAACACCTGCTGGCTAACATTCAATGGAGTAAAGCTAACAAAGTGTCCTTACGCAATAATGAATCTGCTAACTGACACCTCCCTGCTAATCAGAGCATATATCATGTTTAATATACAGTATGAGGAGTTGGAATATGAACCACTGAGAATTAACAGCATTTACAGCAAAATCCTTGTATTAACATTATATGTACCATTACAGATGTGAAGATGACAGATGCAGCCTCTACATTAAAGTATTTTGGATAATCTCATATTGATGCCTGAATGTTTTTAGATGGAAAATTGATTCTCTGTTGCCTTTTATGATTATAATGATTTAATAGGTGATCAGAATATGAGTGCTGGCTATCTCTTTGTCAACTGTATCATGCAAAACAGAGAGCAGCATAATACTGCAGGAAATTAAGTATTCCTCACATTAGACTTAAAGGGATAGTTCACCCAAAAAAAAAAATATATATATATATTAGGTCATAATTTACTCACCTTCAAGTTGTTCCAAACCTGTATGAATTTCTATCTTCTGTTGAACACAAAAGAAGATGTTTTGAGGAATATGGGTAACCAGACAGTTGATCATTGACTTACATAGTATGGGGAAAAAATACTATGGAAGTCAATGGGGCCCAACAACTGATTGATTACCGACATTCTTCAACCTTCTAATGATGTTTCAATAAGGTCTACACAATAAATAGAACGATGGATGGATGGATGGATGGATTATAAAAAGACAGAATGATAGATAGACCAATAGAACGACATAGAGACTAGGGTTGCAAAGTTTCCAGAAACTTTCCAGGATTTTCAGAAAATTTCCAGGATTTTTGGGAAACTTTCCAGGATTTTTGGAAAGTTTCTGGAAATTTACCGGAAATGTTCAGCCCCTTTGCAACCCTAATAGAGACAGACAGATAGAACAACAGATAGAGAGACAGACAGACGTAACAATAGACAGATAGACAGACGGAATGATAGACAGATATTACAATAGATATAGCGATAAATAGAATGACAGACAGACAGACAGACAGACAGACAGACAGACAGACAGACAGACAGACAGATAGATAGATAGATAGATAGATAGATAGATAGATAGATAGATAGATAGATAGATAGATAGATAGATAGATAGATAGATAGATAGATAGATAGATAGATAGATAGATCTTAGAATACATTAGCCATCATAATTCCTAAGTATAATTCATTGGATGATATTTTTAAGTAAAAACATAATTACTTACTTTAAAAGCTTCAAAGAACCCTAATATCGCTTAGAAAAAATGGTTAGCACCCAAATTGTGGTAATTTGTCCATAATTTATTCATCTAATGAGTGTGAGGTCGAGACTAGATTCAAGGAAGACGCAAGATGATTGTGCTATAAAGGAAAATCTATTTAAGATATTCAGTTTACATTCCATCTTTGGACCTCAGCGGTGACCTGGCGCGGAACAGGAATTATGAAAGCCAATTTGAATTACTTAACGAATTCCAGAAAGGATTCAAATTAAGCTTTTTTCCTCTGCCTCCTTTCCCTTTCATCATGTCTCATTAAAGCAATTAGCTCTGATGCCTAATAAACTAGAAGCAGTCCCAACTATAAAGTCCCAGCCAATGACAGAGAACAGAGCTGACTACGAGGAAGAAGGTCACAATATGAATGCATGAATGAATAAATTAGGCATTTATAGCGCTTTTCTATGTACTGTACATCCAAAGCACTTTACAATCATATCAGTGTGTAAAATGAAGCAAACAGATTAAGGGGCAGTTTACACTACACAGTTTTCAACTAAAAACGTAAAACTTTTTATCCGTTTTGGCCGTTCATTCACACGACAACGGCGTTTTGGGTGCCTGAAAACGTAAACTTTTGAAAACGGGTTTCAAAGATTTTGTTTTAAGCATGTCATTGTTGTGCAAAAATACCATAACAGTGTTTTACTGACGCAATCTGTTTGTTTTTTTTAAATAAAGCTCATCCACACTTAGGATCACAAGGAAGGCAATGCAAAGACTGTTTTTCCACAACTTGTAACTGTTGAACATCTTGTAATCCTCAGAGGCATCTCTATCTTTTTTTTTTTTTTTTTTTTTGTAATCCTGTTTGCGTCTCTCTTATTTACTACAACAGGACATGTCATGCACCAATCGGTGGGCGGGGCTAAAGAGGCAATGATTATAGGCATTGATTGTATACAAATGAGAATTTCATCACACTATGACATCATGCTGAGGCAAAATCTGAACCCAAGTCATTTTGGGAGCTTGGTTTCAATAAAAGCTGTTTTTGGACTAAAGGTCCTTGCACACTCCGAAATTCGCGTCCGAAATTTCCGCATGTTAAAAAATAAATATGACCGCATGTTTTGTCAATCACGCATGCACACTGCCTCCGAATATTTCGTACGTCATAAAAAAAATCAGATCGGGTTTGATTTTCTGCGTTTTTCGCATCCGTAGCAAGCATTTTGAATGGTGTTTTGACAATTCAGAACCACCGAATCACGAATACGAAAATTTCGGTCTCAATGTGCAAGGACCATAACAAGGATGTTTTGAGTATACTGAAACTTTTTGCGCCCTAAAAAAAATGCCACAACTGTGCAGTGAATTCACCCCTAAGCTGATTTACCAGCATTTCGACAACAAGTTGTGTTCACACATGACCTCTGAACGGAAAAATGCTAATACATTTACAATAAATACCAAGTGAACGCACCTACTGAGGCAACTCATATCTGAAAAGCCTGTTTCTACTCCCACTCTCCATCCTTGTCTTGCCTAAAACCGATGGGGAAAAAAAAAATTGCTTTTGCTTCTGGCAGATATACCTGCCCTTCACAGGACCTGGGGATCATAATGCAATCTGGAGACTCATTAAATTGGATTAGACGGTACAGACAGATTATTAAAAGAAAACCATCAGTAAACAGCGGTGTTATCTGCAAAAAACCAAGGGCACTTTAAGTGTGTTTCCACTTCTATCTCCGCAGCTGCTGCAAAACTCAGACTTGTGTTTTGTTTGGTAGATTATCTCCAGCCTCAACCTGTGCTATTGAAGCAGAAAGACAAATATTGGTAAGGCTCCGGTCAGCTAATAGCGTTGTCTTGAACCGTCCGCGTTCCCGTACAGGACGTCGCCTAGGGAAGTGTAGCGAAATCTCCTCACGGACAGTGTGCTACGGGTGCCCTGAAGGGGAGGGGAAGGAAATGTGCGGGCACCTGAGTCCTGACGGAGTGAGATAACACCTGGCTACATGCCACCATTTTTTCCAGGAACTCATTTGGAAACTATAGACACTCATGGATTCCCAGTAAAAACTATGTTTACAGCCCCTCTGGCATCCGACACAATTCCACAGGACAATTATGATCCCGCTTTCGGGGCCCTAAATAAGTTATTTTAAGGATCACTAAAACGTTCATTGCTTTTTCTTTACGAAGAGGATAAATCTGTGGCAGAAGATCCATAAGGAAAATCACGAGCAGCTTCACAGACTCTCTGCACCTCTTACATTTATTGGTGAATTGACAGTGAGAAATGCATCGCATGAGTAAATAGCCAGGCGGAAGCATTAAGGTTGATTTTGCAGCGAATTCTGATTAACAGTATATAAAGGACAACACAAATTTCCATTTCATCCCTTGGCGTGCAAGTCTATTTTCAGGGATGTGTCTTGAAAAAGGTGCCGCATATATTTGCACAAGTAGCACGCAAAAGATACACATGTATACTCCTGATAGAGTAAAATCACACGCCATATGTTCAATCTATAGCACACACAGCCTTTATGAATTAAATCAGGCCTGCGATCCATCCCCATTGATTAGAATGATGAATTAGGCAGCTGTACTTAGCAACAGTGCTGTCAGCAGGGAGTAGATAATCTCCCCTACAAAACACCTCCATCTTGTTGTGTCTCCACATCAAACAAGCAGGAGGCTCAGTTGCCTTTAAAAAGGACAGACGAGGCATAGCGGCCACCTGCCAAAAAACACAAACCCTTCCCGCCACACGCTGGTCTGGGGAGATATTCGTGAGACTTTGATGGCATGTGCCTGGAATCGTAAGATAATTACGTTTGAGCGACTGTCTGAGCATGCGTGTTAGCGAGTGTAGCTCACCAACACGTTCGTGTCTAATGATGAAATACCTGCTCACTCCCAGGAAGTCAATTGAGCTTGTGTATGTGTGAGCCGGATGTTAATTTTAGTAGTTCTATTTCTTGATATACACAGAATTGAGGTGAACGAGATAGACAGGAAATGTAATCTACACAAGGCTTAAATGCAGGTGTTCAGTTTTCATAATGTGCATTCTGTGGTAACAGCAGAGCATGCTTTGCACATTTAATATTTATATGTTAATCTATGTTAATCTAGTTAGTTCTTACCAGCTGCGATCGCAACAAGCAACGAGCGAATATCTATCTGTCACGCAAACAGTGAAATCTATGGAAGGAGAGTCAAAAAAATTATTGTGACCTTATTTATCATAACAGAACTGTGATTTATCTCTCACAATGTGACTTTTATTTTTATTAAATTAATTAAATGTATCTCCCAATTACTTTATGTTTTTACTTTAAATGGAAACAGTTTTTTTTAACAAGCTATTTTATATTTATAAACTTTGAAATGGAAAAACTAGCAAATAGTAGGAGAAACTATTTTTGATTCTGCTTGTCGTGAGTTATTTCACATTAAATAACAAATCTATTTGACATTTATCATAATGCGTTTGAGTGACATTTACTGTCAATTTTATTTACTTAAATTGATTTAAATTAAAAGGTTGGTGTTAATAAATGATCAACCAAACTAAAATTCTGATAATTTTGCCACATAGATCTATTAAATGTTATAAATAATGACTTAATGTGACATTATTAATACATTTAATGTGATAATATAATGGAAAATGCTTAATAATTTAACAGTCAGAAATGACAAAAACTCTCTTTCTACAGTCATCAGTAAGTATTGGTAATGACAATACTAGCATTGGCAGTACTTGGCAGTACTTCGCATTTTTACTCAAATTGTTGCTGATAATATAATTTTTAAGAAAATACAACATAAAATAAATATATATATAGAAAGATATTAAATATGTTAAATTATATTGAGGCATTTTCACTTCCTGCAGGCTTTCTGAGTTTGTTAGTTTAAGACCATGTATGTGGGTAAATAGAACTTGAGTTTTTGCGCTGGTGCTGCTGAACACAGCTGTCGATTTCTCAACAAGGCCAAACGAAAGGTTAAAAAGCAGAAAAAATGAAGAAAGCTAAACAGATGGGTCCAGTGCCAGGAAAGAGCCCATCTAAATCTGGAAACAACACTAAGTTCCTCTTTTCTACGGCTGATTGGTCAGTGAGAGAGCCCTATGGAAAGGCAGGTGAAAAGATGAGGGTTGAGGGTGATGGAGGAGACGCACCTCACAGCCTTTCTCTGCATTTCTTTTCCAGTGTTTTTTCTCCATTTTCTTCGTCGCAGTAGAGAGGAGCGCAGCATGAGTCTGGACCCGAGGGTTCAAGGCCAGGATACTCTGAATAGATGAAGAGAGAGAAATAGTCAAGATACGTTAAGGTAGGTTGTTATGCACAACTTGCGATACACAGCGGCTTTTGCTGTGTGTGTGTGTGTGTGTGTCTGAGCACTCCCACTCACACTCACATTTTAGTCCTTGAACAAATGAGAATTGTGAATCTCTGCAAGGACATTTCCAGCGCTCTGGGAAAATAGCACACTTTAAGTTTCACAGCTGAACAATTAAGGGAGTTCTGAGGACAAATCAAAAAACATGCCAACAGGCTTTCTATAAAAGAATCAAGAGTGTGTTAGCAGATGCTTGTCATTCCTAAACTACCATCGCTTTACACTGGAGAGAAGCAGACAGCTGACCTTCAATCTCAATCACTCTCAAAATACGCAATTCTTCTGCAAAAACTTGCACAACCATTCAGACAATGTCAGCTTCCCACGCAGCCATGTATATAACATCATGAAAGGATTTAAAAGAATCTAGTAGTGTTTGCAAAGGCAGAATCACTATTACGATCAATCTGAACAACCCCTAACCCTGAGTATTACATTTCTATGTTTAATGTATTTATGTTTTCTGTGTCAAATTGTTGCATAATTCCTCATGCGCAATAGGCCTATGTGTTATGTCACCTGATGGACAATAAACCAGAAGGAAAGAACCTTAGAATTACAGGACAGACCTGAAGGAGGGACCAGTAGACACCAGAAGATTCCCTAAAATACCTTAAATACCAAAAAAGCTGTAAAAAACAACAACAATAACGCTCAGGACACTGTAGCAATCTAGCAAAATGTTTAACAATAGCATTGCAACCATTCACATCACCCAAACAACCTCATAGTAACACAATAAAAACATTTAGAACATATTATCCACCAATAGCAATGTTATTACACACTAGCAACCACATAGCAGGAGGAATATTCACTCAATAACTTTAAAGGGATAGTTCACCCAAAGATTCTGTCATTAATTACTCACCCTCACGTCGTTCCAAACCTGTAAGACTTTCGTTCATCTTCTGAACACAAATGAAGATTTTTTTGATGAAATCTGAGAGTTTTCCATTGACCATATACGCAACTACCAATTTGACGCTTCAAAAAGTTCATAAAGAGGTACAACTAAGCCGTATTGAGCGGTTCAGTCCAAATTTTTTGAAGAGACTCGCTCGCTTTCTATGATGAACGGATTTCATTTAGGCTTTTATTTAAATCTAAACATTGATCAACAAACATAAACGGAAGCTCAACTGTACATTCTTAACGCACGAGAACAAACCTCACGTGCGGAGTAACTCGAGAATGATCCTCATTGGTTCTCGCACATCAACCGAACATGTTTGAGCGATCTCAAACGATCTCTTTATGAACTTTTTGAAGCGTCAAAGTGGTAGTTGTGTAGCTGTCAATAAAGATCTTTTAAACAAAAAGATTTTCCTTTGAGTTCAGAAGATGAACGAAAGTCTTATGGGTTACGGGTTTGGAACGACATGATGGTGAGTAATTAATTGCAGAATGTGGGGGGTGAACTATCCCTTTAACAAATGCGGTTACAAAATAGTGTGTGGCACATGAGGAAAAAAAAGACAGACAATAATGTAAATATTTTTTCTCTCGCTCTTTCCTGTAGATCACAGGTGTAGTTCAGGCTCTCCGAGTGGCTGGGGTCTACCTGAGGCCACTTCCCTTTAATCAAACCTGAGTGTCTGTCTGTGCCCCTCTCCAGCGCTGCGCCGTTATCGACCCCTCCCCTCTCGTCCTGACAACAAACACACAGGCTCACACCTCTCCATTACAATCAGGAGTGACCCACTCAGCGCCAGAGCCCAAGTGCTCCTGCAGGCTAGCAGCCAAACCAATCCGTAATCACGTCCCGTCTCGTTTCAACACATTCATTCAGATGCCTGAACGAAAACACAGCCTTTGTGTTTTTTGGCTGGAAGAGCAGATTTTAGCCTTTGTAAAATAAATGGCATGTGAATGCACAATGGTTGAATTACTGTATATACATAATTAATGCACCAAGTTGCAAGGCAATCATAAACATCCCACAGTTCGGCATATGAAATAACAAAAACATTTTAAACTGAGATAAATCCCATTGTTTTCAAATTTAAAAATATATATATTATAATGATTTAAAATATATATATATATATATTATTTGTAATAAATATAGGTCTAATCAATATAATTTTTTTATATACACAGGGGTGTAAATCGGACAGTTCATCACGATACGATACGATACGATATCGACTCTCACCCAGCAATACGATATTTGCCGATACCTCAAAAAATTCTGCGATGCGATTCAGGGCTATATCGATTGATTTATCGATATTTAGATATTAGCCAATGTGCCAAGTTTACTGTTTACACAAGCAGTTACGTTTATTAACTCACAAATGCAACCAAACAGAAGAGTTCATTTGCAAAAACAAATAACCCCGTTCTTGTTAAAGGAACTGTATGTAAGAAATGTATTTCAATTAATCATAAAATGGCCCTGATATGTCACTAGACATTAAGAAATCATGTTCATTTCAAATACTTATATCACTGACAACAGTAGTCCGGCCAGGATATTGTCGTTTAAAAAGTGAAGTTGCAGCCCTCAACTGATGTTGATGTTGTCATGTTGTGTTTTGGTCTGATGCTCCACCCTCCACCGATCTACCAATCACGAAGTCAGTAGTGTTGCGGCATCCGGGTTGCCAGCTCTACTCTAGTTACCACAGCTGCAGCTACAAACGTGTTGGATAAAGAAATGTTGGATCCTGTAGCCTATCTGGCAACCTCGAGTCAGGGGGGAGGGGATACACCGCTCTACAGTCATTTAAAAGTGATTGCAGTACCAGTTTTGGCCACAATCTTACATACGGCTCCTTTAATTTTCATAAATTATGTTTTTTTTTTGGTGCATTCCAAGTAATATCAATCAAACTGCAGCTGGGTTGTTTTGATTAAGTAATAATAACTATACATTTAGGCTTGCTATGATATTCAATGTTAACGGTGGTCACGGTGTTCGGAAGCAACACCGGTTACATCACTTGCCCACCACGGCACTGCCCCAATAAATTTTTTTTTTTTTAAATAAAATAATTTAGTTCAGTTACAGTTAGAGAACAGACACTACAATTAAAAACTGAACATGTATAAATGGTGAGCTGAACGAGAGTCGCAGCACAGATCAGCAGAAAGAGTCAGATTTTATTGATTGTGAGGAGCTGACATATTTAACGGCTCTGGAAGTGACTAACAGCCTTGTCACCTGACCCGAATACTGCGCGCTGATTCGTTAAAACTGACTTTTCGGGTTGTGGTCACAAACACTAAGTGGGCTTGTCGGTTTCTGCTGTAAAACATGAACTTGCGATGCCTTGACAGTGGACACCATAGATATACTTATATACTATAAAGGCCTCTATTATGTATATCTATGGTGGACACAGTACCGGCTTTTTTGACAAAACGTGTATAGGGTTCAGTCAATCTTGTCATCTTGTATCATATCGTTAGACGTTGTATTGTTACACCACTGCATACAAGTCTTTATGCTTTATTTGATCCAAAATATGCTACAGTAAAAAGGTCATATTTAGAAATATTATTACAATTTACATAATTTATTCATGAGATACTAAAGCTGAATTTTCAGCATCATTAGGCCTACTCCAGTCTTCAGTGTCACATGATCCTTCAGAAATCATTCTAATTCTGATTTGCTCCTCCATTTCTTATTATTATTTTCAATGTTAAAAACAGCTGCTTAATATTTTTGTGGAAACCATGATACGTTTTCTTCAGGATTCTTTGATGAATAGAAAGCTCTAGAGAACAGCATTTATTTGAAATAGAAATCTTGTGTAACATTATGAATGTCTTGACTGACACTTTTTAATCAATTTAATGCATCCTTGCTGAATAAAAGTATTAATTTCTTTTTTTTTTTATCCCCAAACTTTTGAACAGTAGTGCACAGCAGCACTGTATCAGCCAAGGAGGGTTTATATAGAACTATGTGTCTATATATGAACAAACTTAATTTAAATGGTGTTGGTTTAGCATATGATGTGTAATTACTAAGTGCTTCTATTCCTTTTATTGTTTTAAGACTCTATTGATGATGTCATTTCGTTACATGTTTCCCCGCTTAATAGTTCTGAAAGCACCATAAAGGATCCTTCTCTTTTTTTATTCCTCAGTCACTTTGAGATATTTTTCTTTCTTTTTCAACCTGTCCCAACAACATCGGCGACCAGCCTCAATTAGTGTCCCGCAGGCAATGTGAAAACACATGAAGCTTCGTCTTTTAATATTTTCACAGTAGGCTAGATGAAAGTCTATTTCATACAGAGGTATGAGATGTTAAAAGGGCCCGCAGACGTTCGGGAACCCGCCTCTCTCCCGCGGCGCTCGACTCGACTGCCTCTACAAACGTCCCGCTCTTCCTAAAGCCAGACATCAGCCTATTAATATTTTAATTTCACACCTAATAAAATGTAGTTAAAGCACAGTGTGAGATACAGGCCGAAACAATAAAAATCCACCTCTTCGGGTTTTATTGTGTGTTACGGACAACATTACTTATCCATTTTCATATAGTGTGCAGAAGGAAAGCTAATATGTTCTTTGGGGCCAAGCCTATAGGTAAACCGGGAGCTAATAACAAGGTCATTCGTCGGAAACGGGATTCGGCGACTTTGATCAGCCCGGGGCAGCAGCAAAACAACTAACCTCCACATCTCTATTTCAGTTTGTCCTCCATGTTCGTTCTGTGGCAAAGTCGCCAAGTTCATAAGCAGGACTTAATACAAGGCCTGCGATAGAAACACACCATTTGTTTGAGGTCAAGAGAAGGATTAGAAATGATCAAACACAATTAGCAGCGGCTGCCCAATGGGAGGACAGGACATGGGAAAGTCTTTACTTTATTAATTAAGAAACGTTCTCCGCACAAAACAACGCGAGTGCTAACCACAGTGATCAGATCAACCAGAGGCGGTCAATAAACAAACAGCTATTAGAAGAGCTTAAACAGTGATGTTAGAAAAGTACATTTAAGAACATTTGCATAACAGATAAATGTAATTAATTATGGCAATGCTATTCCCAGGAACGATTCACAGAAGCTTAAAAAAATTATTTACTTCCAAAGTTTACTTTTTAGCCAGTCATTACTTTAACTTTTTTCTATTTTTCAGAAGATGTGAATGTTTTTATTATTATTTTAATACAAAAATATTTGTATCTTTAAAATAAAAATACAAGAAAATGTGACAAAAAAAAGACAAGACAAAATAAAAAAAATGACAATTAAAATAAGACAAATAAAATAAGACAATTAAAAAGAGTAAATGAAGTAAGACATTAAAGAAGATAAAATAAAATAGTACAAAAAGACTTAATACAATAAGACAAATAAAATGAAAAATGTATTTTGTCTAATATTATTTTATCTTCTTGAATGCTTAACCACAGTATTTCAACAATGTTCTTGTTTGTTTATTTTATGTCTTATTTATTTTATTGTCTTATTTTATTTGTTTTGTCTTTGTCTCTCAAGACAAAATAAAACAAGACAATAAAATTAAATAAATATTCTCAGAAAAAAATTGAGTTGATATGCTGTGGTTAAAATATACAAATAGAATAAAATAAAATTGTGTTTAAATAAAAAAAAACATTCCTGTCTTCTTACATTTGCTTTGGAAGATTCAACTAAATATAGTGAGCAAAGAAGCTACTTTGAGACCAAATCCTTGTTTCCAACTTGATATTGACCCTCTCTCCTCAAGTGGAAAATGTACAAGAGAAACAGGTGTATGCTGGAACTGGGCTAAGGAAAACACTAATGATGTCTGACAGATGTTTATTCTGTCTCTCCACAGAACGTTTAGATCTAGAAAGAGAAGACACTACCCGTGTAGTAGACACTACTCTACAACAGGCAACCACCCGATTCATACTAAGAGTTCACTGATCTTTGTCTGACAGTCTAAAAAATGAAAATGTGTTCCTCACACAAAGCGGTCTACTTCGTTTGCACAGAAAACAACAGCATGAACATTCTGCTAAACTTCTAATTTTTGTGTTCCACAGAAAGAAAACCAGTTTTGGAATGACATGAGGATGACTAATCTCGGTAAACTATACTTTTAAAGATCTGACATCTTTCGCCAAGCGTCAGAAGGACTCTTCTCCGTGATGTCAAGACGCCAATGAGATCGACGCCACGCATTAAATGAAACATGCATTTATACATCCCAATCAATACTACAATACACACTGCGGGGCAGCATTCGCATCTTAAAACATCCTTCCACAAGAGAGCAGATGTATCTTTGGGGCTCAGAAGGAAAACACCATTCAGATTTAGAGTGTATAAACACAAATACTGTAAAAGCTAAGCACTAGGCGTTCGCTCGCTCGCTCGCACAAACATCCAGGAGGCTTGTCGCTCCCCAGACAAAACGCTCTCCGCAACGCAGCTGATAAATGCCAGAGACGCAGACAGTCTGAGTCAGGCATGGATTTTTGCAGTTATTCAGCAGTCCTTGAGGATCCGAAGCCAAACAGGGGCTAAGTGTGTTATCAAACAATATTTAAAACAAAAACCGACCGCATTCCCCCGTCGTATGCATGACCTTTGCAGTCGGAGAGGGCCGCAAGCATGGCAGCGCTGACAGGCCTTTCCGCGCAGGGCCCATCTGCATGTCTTGGACGGTTCCGCGGGGGAGCCGCTGCGTCTGTTTTTATCACTCTCCACTGATCACGCAGCCCAAACAGATGGAAGATCAATAACCAGCGCTGCCCAGCCACATCAGGCAAACTGCAGCCTCTCGGAGAAAATCAGATAGGGAGTCTCTGTGATGGACAACGGGAAATGGCAAATCAAACTCAGCTGCAAGTGCTAATTAATGTGGGGCTCAGTCAGGCCTGGGTTGTATTCTCCACCAAAGTGCATATGGAGCAAACTACTTCCTGTAATACAAATGCACTTGGGAAGTTCCGACAAAAAGCCACAATTGGCCTACACAATGGCAAAAGCTTTTTTCTGTCGTACGTGTGCGGATAATCATTAGTGAATATACCAGCATTACTTTTACACAACCTGCATGCATAATGTTCTAAAAAATACTAATAAATGAATAATTTGTATAATAAAGTTTGACTCATTTAAATGTGTTGCATTCAAACAAATGAATATAAGTAAAATAGGCCTACAGGATGACAATTGAAGTTTTTCCATCATATTTCATGTAGACTCAGAAACGTGGGTGTGATTGAGAAATATATATACATACATACACACAGTCACACACACAAAATGTAAGTTTTTATTCACTAAAAATCTGTCCCACTAGACACATAAGAACTAATAATGTTTGTTTGCCGACCTATATGAGAATATCACAACATAGTGAACATACCTGTTCAAAATTGGGATCGGAAAGATTTTTTTTTTTCAGTGTCACATGATCCTTCAGAAATCATTATAATATGCTGATTTGATGCTCAAAAAACATTTCTTATTATTAACAATGTTGAAAATAGTTGTGTTGCTTAGTATTTTTGTGAAAACCATGACAGCATTATTTAAAAAACTATCATATGGCTTCAGAAGACATGGAATATAGTGTATGCGTCGTATGGACTATGTATATGGTGATTTTGTCATTTTTGGAGCATGAAAAGTTTTCAAAACCCCCTGGTCAACATTCACATACATTGTATAAATGCACAAAGGCAGCATTAATATTCTAATAAAAATTCCCAAAAGATAAAATCATATGGGTTTAGAATGACATAAAGGTGAATAAATGAAAGAAATTTTGTTCAAAGTAGCTAATCCTTACACACACAGATGGACTGACAAAATATTAATCTACCATTTGGCTGGGTGCATATGGGTGCATGTATCCTGCTTTTTTTCCCCTTCTAGTGCTGGTTTGAATGTGGTGACACATGCTTGAAACATTTATATGGCTATTAGCAGAGCAGCTGGTACTGCCCTTTTGCCGTCTAATCAATAACAACACCATATTGTGCAATAAATTACATTCACCGTCCTCTTGCTGCACACCAGACAACCTCCAATGCCTCAGTATGCAGAAGGCGCTCCTGTACTTAGCGTATGGTGTGAACATGCAGCTAAAATTTAACTCTATAACACCTTAATCCCCTTGAACAGGAAATAATTTAAAGCTAAAAAAACGTGGAGAATAACTAAACATCAGCTGGCAAGTTACCACCCTGTTCTGTCTTTGGCTTGGATCAATAGGGGAATTTCCAGATATTGATCTACCGTTAGCGAAATAAAGATCAGCAGTATCAAACACAGGCTTTGAATATAATTTGCTCTCCCATAAGATTCAGAACAGTATATGAGACACGGATACGCATAACACATCAAATTCTCAACTGGGCAGAAGTACAATGGAACAAAATATTTAGTCCACTTGAAAACTTGGAAATAATCAAATATCGCTGGCAGAGATAGAGCCATAGTACACTGTGCACTTTATAATACATAATACATGTCATATTGATTTTCAGGAATATCATTTAGTTGCCAAGTGCGTAGCCACAATGAATGTAGAGCTGATATGTACTGAACTGCACATTATTTGACTGAACTTTGCTTAGTGTTTAATGCTAAATAAATGTAAAAATAAAACAGTTTTATTTTTACATTTGCTTTCATAGGGAAACTGGCCAGTTTATGTTAAATATATATATATATTTTTTTTAATTCTATCTAGATTTTTTTTTGCGGTGAGCATTTAACAACCCAAAAACATTTAAAATGTAGTAGGGTTGGCACAAAACATGTCTTGATACAGAAAATGTTATTTCTTTAAAAGTTTAGCATTAATGTTTTCAAATTGAATTGAATTGAATAGCATCATTGTCATTGTATACTTGTATATAACAAACTTAATAATGCTACACTACACCAAGTTATATAGATGTTTTGGCACATTGCACTATTTCCTGACAATTGTGTAATTTTAAAAATATGATTTCTTTAAATTTGAGAAATAACCAGACAAATAATAATAATTTTAAAATCCTGATTTTGGGGGGGCTTCAAATACTTAATTTTAACACATTTTTCACATCTTTTTAATTAGCTAATTAATGTAGTGTCATTGGACTATGTTTGCAAATCATATCTATGCTAATATTCAGACTGAATCACTGAAAGTAATAAAGAACTGTTATCCTTCACGTGTATTACATCTGTCAATAAAACAACTGAAGATTTGATCAATTCAGTTAAATAAAGGAGCTTGTGAGTTATTTAGCATTTTTAAAATGGTCACGTCTTCAGGTTATGCATGTCTATCAGAGGGACTCTCATAACCTTGGACCTTTCAAAACAATACATTTCAATTAATAAAAAATGGGCATATGGACTTCAAGTCAGCAACTTTAGGAAATTATATTGGAGTCAGGCAGAGAAAGAAAAACCTGTTTGACTGACTTTCTCCACTGAGGACAAAACAAAAAAACCCATACAGATCACTCAATCCTTCCCCATTGGCGAGGTAGTGAAGGCCGTAAACTTTGCTTGCTGGGAAATGTGGATGGACAGCAAGGGATATGTGGGACTGAACAAAATACAGATTTTGAATGGATGATACAAACATAATCAAATGTTTTCTTTCCTCTCTATATCTCACCAGCCATTCACCAAGTGTATATAGAGATAGTTCATTTTAAAATTAATATATTTAATAATAAATATATAAATATACCTGCATGTTGTTCCAACCCTGTATAAATAGTTTCTTCTGTGCAACAAAAAAGCAGAAATTTTGCATTATGTAAGCTACTTTTTCTATACAATGAAAATGGATGGTAACAGGCTGTCAAGCTCCAAAAAGGAGCAATCATAGTCTTCTGAAATAATCTGAAATTTTATCACTATTTTCCTAAAAATCTTACATAACAGCCATCCATTAAATCCGCTTTAACTATTATCAAATTATGCTCTAAATTTCCCCTATTTTGTCCCATGAAAATAGTCATACAGAATAAGTAAATGACAGAATTTTTAATTTAAAGGTGAACTATTCCTTTAAGGCAATCTGAGCTATTTGTTTCTCTCCTATCCGTCCTGCAGAGGGCGTCTTTAGGTGCCAGTCAACAGCATATGAATTGTTTACTCTCCCTCTCTCTGCACCAGCTAGACCAACCTGCCAGCCTAAAAAAAACCATAAACCCTCCCCTCAGCCAGTCAATCAACATCCTCAGCCACTCACAGAGCAGCATCAGGCACGTCTGGTCCACTCCTCTTGTGAGGCGGTTTAATTCGGTAATGGCCAATATGCGCCAGAGCCTCATTATGCAGCATTTGAAATGGTCCCTGGCCATGTTGAGGCTCGAAAAACAATTAGCAGAGAAACAGAAGGGAAATGAACTGTAAAGAATCAGGGCTTGATGACCGAGGCTTTATCAGCTCTCAGTGGAGGAGAAACAGGGAGAGAGAGAGGGGAGATTGGGAAAGAAAAAAAAAAAAAGAAAAAAAAAGGTTGAGTATGCCACATGCTTCTCGGGTGTGTAAACGAGCCGGCTGGCCTGAGGGAGCCTGGGCGATGAACTCCACTGAGGGGGATTGAGTTTGCAGACAGAGATTGCAGCAGACAGAGGGGTCACATGTGATCAGGTGAATGCGTACGGCCCCCCTCCAGGGGATCGGAGGAAGAGGGGGAGGTGGGCTGAATTGTGAGATGGAGGGGCGGCCAGGTAAGTGCTGGCTTGCAGAAGGTTCTCTACTTGCATTCAAGGGACGATGGCTCTGTGACAAACCCCTCCGTACCATCTCTGCTGTACTGATTGATTACAAGAGCAGTCTGACCCAACCCTGGCAGAGTTGCAATAACTGATCCACCACTGCACCAAACAACACACACCGCAAAGGCCCGCCTGCATCTGAAACAGTGATGGCAATCAAAAAACGACACACAGCAGGGTGGAAACAATGTCCCTTTGAGGCAATGTCAGTTCACTTGGCCGCATACAAATACAAATCTGAAAATCTCCAAACCTGTGGGAAGATTATGTTTCAGTAACTTAAAAAATGAGCATTGCATGCATTGATATCCATATCTATTCACTTTTGTCTCTCACCTTAGACCAGGGGTGTCCAACCCTGCTCCTGGGTGAGTTCAGCTCCAACCCCAATTAAACACATCAGAATCAACTAATCAAAGTCTTACTAAGTATACTAGAAACTTCCAGGTAGGTGTGTTGAGGAAGGATATAGCTAAACTCTGCAGGACAGTGGCTCTCCAGGACTGAGCTTGGACACCCCTGTCTCTGGAGGAATATAGAATATTTGTGGCAACCTTTGCTGTAAATGTTAAAGGGGACATATCATGAAAATCTGACCTTTTCCGTGTTTAAGTGCTATAATCGGGTCACCGGTGCATCTACCAACCCAGAAAACGTGAAAAGTGACAACCCAGTAACTTTGTTTTGGTAAGCGTTTCTCTGCTAGCATGTCAAAAAATAAGCCGATCAGATTTCTGACATAGGAGGGGGATCTTATTATAATATTACCGCCCCTTAATCTGCACGTTTCCACTGACAGTGCCGCCATTTGGTTTTCGCAAGTAACAACAGTGTAACCAGTTCTAACGCAATGGCAAACGTTTGAGTAAAGCATGCAAACTGTTCAGTCGTTGGCTGCACAGACGAGCACAGAACACTATTTGTCCAAAAAATGTCACAGATGTCTTATAAAGACCTCAGGGAACTATCAACTTGTGTAAAAGTTAAACATGATGGTACATGCAAGTCGATGAGATGAATCAATTTAACTCCACAACAACTACATAAATGTATCCACTAACCATTCAGAAACGTTCAGGTGCGTCTATAAGTTGCAACCTCTTCCGAAGTCTCTCTGTAAGGCTGCACTCCACTACTGGTTATTTCTGAGATTTTGGATGATTGAGATTCGCTTGTTTTGTTATTGCCAGAGTATCCGAAGCTTGTGTCAAGTATCGGCCCTGTTCTGAAAGGGGGCTGGGAGCACACACAAAAATGGCGCGTTTTTGCTTACACCCAAAAAGGGGCAAATTTGACAAGCTATAATAAATTATCTGGGGGGTATTTTGAGCTGAAATTTCACAGACACATACTGGGGACACCATAGATTTATATTACATCTTATGAAAAGGTGTATAATATCTCACCTTTAATCATTTTTTATGCCACAGACTTGACACAGGATTTCAGTTCATCATCAGTGAATTCATTCAGTTCATCAGGATTTCAGTTCATGTTCTGATAAATGGCGTAAATACCAGTTGCACACGTACTAGCTGATAAAAGAACGGAAGCATGATTTTTGGACTAATGTCTGCTTGTAGGCGACCTCACCTCGCACAGCAGGGCCGCAGCTGATGCGTCTGCGTGGTAAACTGGTGCAAATTGTACTCAAAACATCCAACATTCATTCCTGATGCAAAATTTCCATCTGCATCGTGCAGGGGGTAAACAGAGCGAGGGAGATGTGAAATGTTTTGCAGCTACAGTCTTATGTTTAAAAAGCAGAGCGCTTGCAGCCTCAGTGGTTTGCAATAACATGCAAGCTTTTCGAGTGGCCAACTATTTCCATAAAATTTCATTTGCATTTTATTTTGGAGCAATCCCCTGTCAGCGTTCCAGACGTCTGATGAGAGCACAGGGCGGCAGAGGCGCAGAGGTCTGCCAGCGGAGTCATACCTCTTTGTTTAAATGCTGTATTGCTGTGGGTTTTTTAATGAACTCTAATAGCAGTCCAGGAGGATTTTAATTAATCTACATGTGCGCACAAAAGGGCCCCACATTTAGCGCTTTCATAAGTGCGGATGGATATTAAAATAAGACATCTGACAGAACTGCAGAAAAATGGAGGATTTAATTGCTCCAGAGATGGCAATTATTATGAGATTTAGAAAGCCATTTTCAATGGCAGACAGGAGTCATTTAGTCCCAGTCTTAAGTGCAGCAAAGAACCGAAGGTCACGTCAGTGTTGTCATTAAGGCCTGAATAAAGATGCTAATGAAGGGCTTGACTTACTCTCCTCTGCTCTCCATAAAGGTTGCATTAGGGTCAGCCGGCATGAAGACATGGCCATCTTTACTCGTATTAACATGCAACGAGTTTCACAACGAAGCTCAAACATGCTGTGTAACATGAGAATGAGCCTCATTGGTTCATGCGGAAGCTCAAACGTGCTGCGTAACATTAGAATGAGCCTCAATGGTTCTTACGGAAGCTCAAACGTGCTGTGTAACAAGAGAATGAGCCTCATTTGTTCTTGCTGAAGCTCAAACGTGCTGCGTAACATGAGAATGAGCCTCATTGGTTCTTAGGGAAGCTCAAACGTGCTGTGTAACAAGAGAATGAGCCTCATTTGTTCTTGCTGAAGCTCAAACGTGCTGCGTAACATGAGAATGAGCCTCATTGGTTCTTAGGGAAGCTCAAACGTGCTGTGTAACAAGAGAATGAGCCTCATTTGTTCTTGCTGAAGCTCAAACGTGCTGCGTAACATGAGAATGAGCCTCATTGGTTCTTAGGGAAGCTCAAACGTGCTGCGTAACATGAGAATGAGCCTCATTGGTTCTTAGGGAAGCTCAAACGTGCTGTGTAACATGAGAATGAGCCTCATTGGTTCTTAGGGAAGCTCAAACGTGCTGCGTAACATGAGAATGAGCCTCATTGGTTCTTAGGGAAGCTCAAACGTGCTGCGTAACATGAGAATGAGCCTCATTGGTTCTTAGGGAAGCTCAAACGTGCTGTGTAACGAGAATGAGCCTCATTGGTTCTTGCTGAAGCTCAAACGTGCTGCGTAACATGAGAATGAGCCTCATTGGTTCTTAGGGAAGCTCAAACGTGCTGCGTAACATGAGAATGAGCCTCAGTGGTTCTTAGGGAAGCTCAAACGTGCTGTGTAACATGAGAATGAGCCTCATTGGTTCTTAGGGAAGCTCAAACGTGCTGCGTAACATGAGAATGAGCCTCATTGGTTCTTAGGGAAGCTCAAACGTGCTGCGTAACATGAGAATGAGCCTCATTGGTTCTTAGGGAAGCTCAAACGTGCTGTGTAACGAGAATGAGCCTCATTGGTTCTTGCTGAAGCTCAAATGTGCTGCGTAACATGAGAATGAGCCTCATTGGTTCTTACGGAAGCTCAAACGTGCTGCGTAACACGAGAATAGAGTGCCAAAGTGATGACGTCACTTTGTAGGACAACTCGGAAGCTAGCGGCGCATGGGTTCCCTCGGTCGAAAAGCTATGCATTTTCCCCATAGACTTTTGGAAAATCGGAAAAAATAAGATCTGTGTTTAACAAAGAGTTGTGACCCTTACACGTTTTGTCTATCAAGATAATCTTTACAAGCTAATCCAAAATGTATACATTTTGAAGCCCATATAAAGATTTAAAAAAACACAAGCAGACACAATAAAGTTTAAAAAACCACAAGCAGGTTATAACTGTGTGTTCTATGTCATAGACCAAAACGTGAAAATATTTAGAGGCTTTGTTCACCACAGACCTTATTTCAGGCGATTTAGCAAAAACCCATTCAAAAATCCCATAGACTTTAGAGCGAGGGAACCCGTAGTGCTAAAATGCTAACTCACTTCCGCGTTTTGGCCTACAGAGTGACGTCGTAACTTCGGCACTCTATTGACCTTATTCACAGCAGCGCCATCTTTGATTTTTAACAGGAATGAAAGTGAGGCTGTGAGGGATAGACCTCCATCTCCTCAGTGGGTTGTACTGCTATTAAATGTGTTTGTGGATTGTTCTGCTGACGAAACCATGCAAAAATATGTTTCTGAGAAATTCCAGTTGACCAAATAATCCAGACAATATGATCTGTTTAAAATTATAAGTGATCTAGGAGCTTTATACAGCTTTTTACAGCGGATCCCATTTAAAACACAGTAAGTCTATCCCTCACAGCCTCACTTTCATACCTGTCATGGCGCTGGTCTGAATAATGTCTATTAACCTCATTGGTTCTTGCTGAAGCTCAAACATGCTGCGTAACACGAGAATTAACCTCATTGGTTCTTGCGGAAGCTCAAACGTGCTGCGTAACACGAAAATTAACCACATTGGTTCTCGCATGTCAAGCTAACATGCTTGAGCTTCAGTTTGCCACAACTGATGTGTGAGTTGATGAATGTGAATAAAAGGTTAAATTCAATCTGTTCATTATATAAACCAATCGTGTCTCTTCATAAAATTTGGACTAAATCGCTCAATTCATGTGGATTAGTTTTATGTTCTCTTAATGAATTTTTTGAAGCGTCAAAGTGGTAGTCAATGGAGGGACAGAAATCTATCAGATTTCATCAAAAAGATCTTCATTTGTGTTCCAAAGATGAAGGAAAGTCTTATGGGTTTGGAACAACATGAGGGTAAGTAATTAATGACAGAATATTCATTTTTGGGTGAACCATGGCATGCCTTTAAAGTCGGCTGTAGCCATGCTTGGGTCCTATGAAAATGGTTTATTATTTAATGTTTTACTATAAATACATGTATATACAATTTTACATAGTAGTATTTAAAGGTGACCTAGAATGTGAAATTGAATATATTTTGGCATAGTTAAATAACAAGAGTTCAGTACATGGACATGACATACAGTGAGTCTCAAACACCAGTGTTTTCTCCTTCTTACTTAAATCTCGTTTTTGAAAAACACCCCTGAAAAACAGGCGAATCTCCACATAATACCGACTGGGACGCAACAGTCGGGATCATTAATATGTATGACTCAAATAATTTGCATATGCCAGCCCATGTTCAATGACAGGCGGAACTGCGCAGCCAAAGCATGGCAGTTGATCAGTATTTGGATGTACAAATGAACACAAAAGTATTTAGTTCCTTCATTCGAGCCTCTGAAGAAACAATGGGTTAATTTAATTTTCTCTGGAAATTTCCAAACATTTCACCAACGAGACTGTTTCCTCAACTTGGGCCAATACAGAGCTGGCCTCGATCGATCGAGCTTCCAAGCAACACTTTCTGGATGTGTAATTGTTCAAGTTCAGACAGGTAATCTTTCTCTCAAAATCGTTCAATACTGTATTTACATCATCGTGTTTGCATTGGTGAAAGCATTAGAGAGAGTGCAGAAACTACGTTGCAATGATAAGATCTTTATTCTCGCGATCAACACACTGTCATCTGTTTGCTCAATGCTCATCACGGCAACATTTTATGTGATGGGAATAGATCTAAATACTTTAAAAACATCTCACGATTTGTTAATCTCGATAGCTGTAATAGTAAAAATGTATAATATCTGTAGTAAAAGTATTCGAGAGAGTTTCACATGTAATACGTCGCTATTTCATATGCAAGTATGTCAGCCAATCACAGCAGAGGCCGGTTACACACAGCAGACACGCCCCTCCAAACAGAGCATTTGGGCTCCGGGCTAAAATCAGGCTAGGAAAAATGGCTTTTATTTCTAAATTATGACTATTATTGATCTAAAAAACATACTAACATTGTGAGGGCAACCCAGAAAACATTATAAAATAAAAATAAAAACCATTCTAGGGCACCTTTAAATGTATATTTAGATATACTTTGTTAAGTCAAGATCTACCGCTGTCAACTTCCTCCACAAAAACGTTAAACACTTAAAGGGTTAGTTCGCCCATTTAAGACATGAAGTTGTATGCAATCCTTACCAGCACTATAGTGCATACACACTGACCCACGGCACTATTTTCTTTCTGTTTATCAATCTGCGCTGCGGTCAACGTCAACAGTCAACAGTGCGCACGTTCCGATCAGCTGTTGATAGCGCAACTCGCTGACAACATGTCTGACTGCGAAACTTCTGATGATGAAACCAATTTTAGCACAATGTCAGACGGAACAGATGATGATGAAAGTAATTTTAGCACAACGCCAAAGGTTTTATATTAGACATCTTTTCACGTGTTTTCCACTGGAGTCTAAACATCATTGTTTACCGTACAGTTTAGACATGGGATCATAAAGTTAGTAAATAGAGCTTACCCGTGGTACTGGTACAGAAAAACTCTTTCCTCCTTGGTTGGGGATGTAATCGTCTTCGCTGAAGTGAGCACACACGATAATCCTTGATTCTGGATATTTTAGCTCCCGCAGAGTAAGTTAGCCGATGGCAACCAGCCAAAGCTGTCTCGTAGCTATATCCAAAACAGGAAAACGATCTGTGATCCCGGCACATTCTTGTGGTCACAGCCTGGGAATTTACAAGTTCGCACCATTGTTCATTTTCTACTTTTTACGTCGTTGTCGATTGTGTAAACACTATGGAACAGCTGATCGGAACGTGCGCACTGTTGACGTTGAAAGCAGCGCGGATTGATAGAAATGGAAAGAAAATAGTGCCGATTAAAACTGAGGTATGAATTTTGTCCGGCGTGTTTTTTGTGTGGTAAATTAATCAAGCTTTGAAACGCAAATAATTTTTTCACGTAAAAACGCACCGTTTTGTGGCCCCGGAAACTAACCGGGAGTACTTTCTTGAAAAACTTCCAGCGGCCAGAACTCGGACCAGGGAGGTGACTACAGAGTGGGTCAGTGTGTATGCACTATAGTGCTGGTAAGGATTGCATACAACTTCATGTCTTAAATGGGCGAACTAACCCTTTAAGATTTCAGTGCAAGATTATCACTCAATACTGTAAAACTCACAAAAACAAAACTTCTACTCAACAATTGGAGATATATCCTCTATATCCACGGTTGTCAAACTGGGGTACGCGTACCCCCAGGGGTACGTGGACTGATTTCAGGGGGTACGCGAAAAAAGATCTAAGAGACTATTCGTTTTTTATTTAAGGGGCTACCGGAGGAGTTTTGAGATCTGTAGTCAAAAAAGACTTGACCCCCCCCTTCGCCAGCAAACATTTTTCTATGACCCTCCAAAATGATTGTGAAAAAAGGCATGACCCTTCCCGATAATTTATTGATTACTTCTGTAGCTACTGGTTTGCGCTTGGCATCGATGTTCAGAGAGCCATTGTTTTTTTACAACAATGACAAACGACTAAACTCCTGCTTTCTCATCTTACTAGGCTGTAACGATAGACCAAACCTACAATTCGGTTCGTATCACGATTTTTTATTTGAAAAAAATCATGTTTTCGGTGCTGATGCAGTGTGACGCGTTCATGTAACATGTAGGCTAAGGGTGGCACTGCCAACAAAGCACCTAAAAGCTGTCACAAAGAACCGGCATAATGATTATGTCATGAATATGTAAAATATAGCAAGGAGACATTTTAATTGTTTATTAATAAACAAGTGTTTGTCAGTGTCGGCTGCAAAGATGAAGTTTGCGATGCTGACTCGCAATCTTCGCAGTAGTGAACGCGCCAGAGAGAAATGCACATTTCATACGGATTACATAAGCAGAGAGTCTGATTTCTTTAGTTTTTTGAATTGTTCAGTTAAAAAGTAGACATTTTCAAGATTTCTATATATTTCTCAGGTCTGTGAGGCAAGTAGGCCTACCTTATACGCTGTGTTTTGGTTCATTTATTAGACGACAGTCCAGTTCACGCGCCGGCGCCTCCGTGTCATGATGATCTATTTTCTACTATATTTACTTCTTATTTATTAAATCCAGGCAATTGGTTGATGAAACATTGATTAAAATTAAGATACAATTAATAAAAAACGAAATTCACTTTAAAGAAAGGCTTTGTGCTTTCTGCTTGAGGTCTCTGAGAAAGTTTTAAAGTCAGAGCGGTCATGTCCGCAACGGAGAACTGTCACGTCCGTAACATTGTTTTTTTCCTCATAAAATTTTTTCCTAATGCCAACACGAAAAATAAAATAAAATAATAATATTTTATGTTCTGTGGAGGCCGACATGAAAGAGAACTGAATTTGGTATATATGCACTGCTTCAGTGTTATGCACGTAGAATGCCGCCTCTCATAGAACACGTGAATACTGAATAAAGTTCTATTTCGCTTCTTACGTTTGAATGGACATATTCACACAAAATTAAGTCAGATATCCTTGTGAACACAGTCTGCTTTGTCTTAAGTGAAGAAAGAAAACACATGTGTATAAGTATTGGATCAGTGCATTCGGTCTTAAAGTGACAGAACATAGCACGTCTGATGATTTATGATTTAACATTGTATTAGCAACAAGGTCAAGGTGCGAGTTTGGTCTTTTATATCACTGTATTAGTCCATTAAGCTACGTTAAGCACTTTAAATTCCAGCAATTCTGAAGTATTGAGGGAAACCCTTGTACTGAAGCACATCTCCGCGATATAAAGTTAACAAAATACACTTACATTTCTATAAATGTGTTTCTATGAATGAACATCACGCGCTTGCGCCCCCTGCTGGTAAAATGGATTAACAGCAGATGGAGATTATGCTCGGTAATCTACTGCTTTTCCTGCAGTTCCTGGACGTCAATGTTGAATTTACTGTAGAATTTGAACCACTGAATTTGTGGAAGCGAATTTGTAAAGCGAAATAAAATCCTGTTGAATATTATAGGTTGTATTTTTAAACAGTTTGAATATTTTGGAAGTGAAATATGAAGGGTGAATATAGTTATTGGATTTTTAATAATGAAAATGTGTTTGAAATGTTTTGAATTGAAATATTCACAGCTTAAATATTCAACCATGTCGAATTTGAGACAATAAAAAATGCAAGTACTAAAATTACAATGCATTAAAATGCAAGCATGGTTAATGCAATGCATATTTTTTTCAAGAAGTGCAATTCAACGTACTTTTTGTTTCAAAAACATTTGTCAGTAATTTATTTCCATATATTTGCTTCTGCTTTTCGAACATGCAAGTGTGATAAAGGCACGATAGGCTATATAAATTCTCTAATGTGGATAAAGGCATATTTTGTACACATCACTATACATACAACATATGTCCTTGTAGTTTAATATAATATGAAAATATGTAGTTTTAACGAGAAATGTTGTTTTATAGACATTGCGTTACTACAAGAAAAGATGGCATTTTAATGACATACCATCTCGTTATTAAGACAACATTTTGTGTAATAAATAATATGTATGTGGCAGCAATGCGCCACCGTACAAAATAGAGTAAATCAAAAAAAGAACCATCAAAAAAAGATTATATTGATTACATCGTTAAGCCACCATCAGGTGGTGACAAGTGACTGTTAAAATTTTTATTTGTCATAGTCACTGAATCATTTATTCAAGAGATTCATTCAAAAAAACACTGATTCATCCAGTAATGAAACAAGTGAAGTATTTATGAATGAGTCATTGAATCATTGAATCATTCATTCAAATTTTGTCAAATCAGACAATTAGAGACAATTTAAATTTAAATCAGTTTAAACTTGTAATAGTAATAATTCTACTACTTGTTCTCATTGGATGTGTTATCAATCATTTTAGTAAATATTGTAAAAGTTTACAATCTCCTAGATGTTTAAACAAGTCATGTTCAGCCTTTGTCCCAATTCTTAAATCTAAGTGTAGAGCCAATGTTTTGCCACCGATAAACATCATCACTTGGCACACAGGCCTTTAAAACGTATTTGTAAATCCTAACCTCATAAACATTGACTTATAATACAACCACATTTGAGCTTTAGACTTTTCTATAAAATCATATGTGCTATTTTAGCTCTGTCACCATTCATTGTCAGATATCCTGTTGCAACTTGATGAAAGAAAATTACAATTCAGTCAGTAACATTGACTAAACGTCAGTAGAAAATCATGAGAATCTCACTAAACCATTAGCACACAAGGCCAGAACAGGTAACAGTGAAAAACAGTGAAAGCTTCCCTTTCTTGTCCTGTAGATCCTCCTGCTAACAGTAAATGGTATAAACTGACATGTGATTCTCACATGGCTAGTACAGCTTATTAACCACATGGTTGTGAGATGCATTACAGCATTGCACTCTGCAACTCAGACCTAACTAACCATATAATAACTGGGAAATTGGATTATCTGGACATGCCATTAATTCCTGTGTGTTCACTGCTTCGTGGATCACAAAACTCTTTTACAAAAACATGAGCTGAATGCCAAATGAATGCCAAATAGTTTTAAAAGGAATCCTATATACCACTGAAATGATTGCCAACTATTCTGTTGTGCTTCAACACTTTTCCATAACACACAACATTTGTATTTAACTAGTGGAAATCATTTTTGATGGCAGCATTCCAAGAACACTTTCCTGATCCTAACAACCAGTATATCCACACACACACACACACACACACACAGACACACACACTTGTTCAAAACAGCATACTAGCACACTACTCTCATTATTTTTTCAAGTATGCATACTGCGCACACCAAGTGAACTTTCTGCACAAAATTGACTTAACTGCATTTGTCAAACTACTGACAGGTGACTCGAATATTTATGTGCACACTTTCCTGCATATTCTGTAAAAGAAAGGTTGATGCCTGCTGGGAGGGAAAAAAGTCACATTTGTGTCAAATTTCAGAAATGTGCATTAGGTCTTGAAGTATAAATGTAGCCTATAGACCAGATTCTGTCTGTAATTATGTTCATATTAATCAAGACACTATATTAACAATAAACTTCTTTGTTTCTGATTGTTTACTTCAACATTTACATGAAAAACTTACAGCGAAGTTTAATAGTTGAAAAGGTTTAACATTGGCCAATGTTTGTTACTTTAATTTGTTAATACATTGTAAAAATTGTACTGTTATCAATATCAGCAAGGGAATTTTGGCAACATGCTATAATTTATCAACAATTTAAACATAACGATCACTTTAAAAAGTGGATTAAAAATGTTCATGAAAAAATACAAGAAATGTATGTCACTTGCTGAATAAAACATGCAAAGTAATTAACTAAATAACATTACAGCACAAATATTTAGATATTTTGTGTTACACACTGTGCCACATACTCACATACTTTAAGTTTTAAAAAGTATGCAAAATATATGTGTATACTACAGAGTATGCATACTGTAGTATTTCGACACAGCCACACACACACACACAATAACAGCAATAATGTTGCATAAAGGTTACTGACCACATAAAAACAGTCTGTTGTGGTTTGTTTGAACTGCCTACGTTCATTTTATTGAAAGACTGGAATCAGAAGGCAAGATAACCGAATATATTTCAACAAGTGACTTAAGAAGAAACTTTGACCTGAAACACCCAACTACTGACTGAACTTTCATACTTCCAGAAAAGCAACAATGTAAACACAAGACAATAACGGGAAGTATGGACATTAATCAAGAAGGATACATAATTTTCACACGAAAATGCGGCTATTTAAAACTAAGAAATGATTTAAGGCATCTTTCACCACAGCATTCCTGTTTCAGATCATCCTAACCCACATCAGACAGGCAATAATAGTAACATTAAGGGTTCATTTAATTTATGTTATGATAGAGAGGGTTTATACCTCGATATCAGGCAGCTCCTTGCTCAGCATTCGTGCCATATTTCCTTCAAATCACAACGAAGGAAGATGAAATAACGCCAGAGCAATAAAAGTGTTCGTATTCCGACGATATAGTCCGCTTTCCAGCCGTTCCAGAGTTTATGCGTCGTCTTTCTTGGCAAACTACAGGATCCTTTCACGTAGATAGCGAGAATGGCTGAAAATCGTCCACTGCGACATCGAATTGACAGTTAAAGCAACCGCATGTCTAGAGTCCCGAAGGGCTGTTAAGGGTCTTTCAGCAGACAGATAAAGTTTGTTGACGCCAACTTTTTTTGCAGGGCGCGAGGGGTGAAGGCGCGTGCTTGCTAGCAGGTCTCGGTCAAGACGAATGTAAACACACGGGTATAATTTGATTCCGATATTCTGATACATGTTGTATTTTAAATGTCTATTTAAAAGATTTCTCTAAATTATATTTAAAAAAAAAAACAAGAGAAACTAGATTGATAATTTTTTATACTCACTGTTGTTGAAATTGTCTATAGCTAGAGAGAGAGAGGGAGAGATAGATAGATAGATAGATAGATAGATAGATAGATAGATAGATAGATAGATAGATAGATAGATAGATAGATAGATAGGTGTTTTCCTACAGTTAGCATAAGTAGGCTAACCTTTAAAATTATCATAAGTTCAGAAAATTTCAAGCATCTGCTTTCACACTAATTATGCATGTATGTAAAATACAATACATGTGTTTAGTCTGCTTACACAATTGTATTTGTATCCCTCGGACTGACCTGTAAAATGCAGATGATCCCTAAGGCTGGGTTTGTTATATCTAGTACAACACACACATCTTGTATTGATCATCTTGTGACAGAAGCTTCTGCATGTCCGATAGTGTTTCAATGGTGATGCAGTTCTTTGTAATGAAAGCAGCAGAGGATGTTAACCTTCATTTGTTCAGTGACTCGATGTTTGCAGAGAGAGAAGTTATCGAATATTGTGTCATTTTTTTTTATATATATGTATGCCCTTCAAAGCATTTGATCATTTTAATATGTAGCTCATTATTACTGTGACCTTTTAAAGGCTTTGTATATTTTCCGAAACAGAAACACTAATGACTAACCTAGTAGGCTACTGTAAGTATCAGGTGAAGTGGCCTAGCATCACTGATTTGAGATGCTGTTTAAAATCATGCTAAAAATGAATGTCTTTACAGGGGTTGTTTATATTGATCATCTCAGTCATCTTTTGTTATCTGGGCTTTTATCTTGACAATATGTGTGTTTATTGGCAAATAATTAGAATGTGTGACTGTGGCTCTGAAAAGCAGCGCAGTTATTGGGGTCGATACTGCAGTAGTGAGACAGTTAACTGCAAGTCCAGAGTGACTTGGCATTTTAAACAGGACTGCCATGTTTGTGGTTGTGTCATTATTATTTTTTTGTATTTCCGGCCATGGTTAAAGATCAGGTCAGAAATGAATTCATCACCCACCTCACCTTCTCAGGTACTATTAAAACTGAATACCTCAGAAACTATTTTTCTAGGTCCCCCAAAACCTATAACATCTTAATTTTCAGAGAAATCACAAAATAAAATGCAACCAAATTTGCCTCAGTTGCTGATATAGTAGATCTGACAAACATGTCATTTTAATGTTTATTTAAATAAAAAGATGTCAGTGGTGCAAGATTCAAACTGATTCAAAGGGATAGGTCACCCAAAAATGCAAATTCTTTAGTCACCCTCATGTCATTACAAAGCTGTCCAAATTGGTTTTGCCTATGCAATGAAAGTTAGTGGGGTCCAATGTTGTTTTGGACCCCATTGACTTTCATTGTATCCACAAAAAAAACTTTCACTTTATTTTTTTTTACAAAATCTTTTGTGTTCGACATAAGAAAGAAAGTCACACAGGTTTGGAATGACATGAGGGTGAGTAAATGATGACAGCATTTCCATTTTTGGGTGAACTGTCCCTTGAGCGAGAAGAAGCCACAAAATGAAATCCTATAGAATCTTTCCAGATTTATACTATTACTCAAATACATTTCCAGGTCAAGAAATATATTTCTTTACTCCTTACAATTACATTTAGCCTTTAAAAGTAAATATTTTCTCTTTTTGTAAATCTTGCTATAGCTGACAAGCCTAATACACTCCAGACAATTTTATTTTACTTTTACAGCCGATGAAATCCATTTTAGTCTAAAATGTAATTGATCACAGCAATGGTCATTTGTCTTTGTGAAGAATGTCTCATGAAACATAGTTTTTGACCTAAACATTAGTGTGTGGTATAACTAAAAAGTCACAATATGAATAATCATATAGGCCTACTCACTATTTTAGATGGAAATTCAAATATGATTTATATTTTGCTGCATAAAGTTGTATAAACCCATAATGCCTGTCACTCTCACAGGCATCGGCAGTAGAGAGCAGATCTCAGTATTACACTGATGATTATTCACTGCTCGGCCCATTTCTGGTCATGAGGTGAAAGACTGCTTGGTAATATAATGTTATGATAATCTAGATGGTTCATAATGGGCCTCAGCAACATTTACTGTGAGTGTGCATATGGATATGTCTCCGTCCACATAGAGACAGACAGGGAATCGCTGTGGTGCTGGATAAATGCTGTCATTTATTCTGTAAATGAAAGAGCATTCACAATCAGCTGAGTAATGCTTGATCCTTTATTGTCTCAACAACATTATTCTGAACGCAGTGTGTGGGAGACTACATTGTCAGGTTTTGGCTTGGGAGTGTGTTTAAAAAGATTAGCTTCAAATAGGATTTGCTTCATGTATGACCATGTCAAATCCAATTCCCCAATGACCGTTTCACACGTCAAGAATAATCCTTGATTTAATGCCCTTGTTCTCGCTTTAAGATTTCTTAGTCATATTGCCATCTGTTGTACACACACACACACACACACACACAAACATATAAATAATTAAACTTTACTTGGAAAGGAGAATGCTTTCTAATAATTTTGGATTAAAATTATACATACATGATAATGATACATGCACGATAACAATTTAATCACAATTATTATTATTAAGATTATTAAACCGTTGTGCTTAACATTTAGATTGAATATTTCATATTACTTTCATTTTCTTTCATTACTCAGAGGGACATTTTATTGCTGTATCAAATGTTGTTTCATATAAGTATCAACTTTCACTTAAAGTATTTCTCCCAAAAAAAAGGGATTTCACAATGGGAACTGTTCCAAAACCACGTTTCCCATGTGCAAAGTGTGTTTCACATGTGTGTGTTATTCTGTAAGGGTTTAATTGCTACGCTTTAAATGAGAAACATTAAAGTAATAAAGAGATATTAAAGTAATCTCGTTTGTGATTCTTTTGTATTCATTATGGCATACTTGATCTAGAAGATGCGTTTACCATACATGGCATCAAACATCACGCATTTAATTTGCATGGCAAATTGTCAGCTTTAAAACTAACAACACTGAAAATTTCATCCCATCAATAATGCATGATATTTACAGGCTGGTGTTGGGCAGAGAAGAGCCCAGGGACGTGGTTTTCCCCTCGACTTCATTTGGCTGTGTGACAGGATCCATAACCCTCTCTGAATCCTATCAAATGATGTGGTATGAAGTGTCATCTTCTCTCTGAGCGCTTCTGAGGAGTTTCATCTCTGCAGGGAACTGTCATCAGGTTCCTCTTCCTTTCTCTCTCTCTCATTCCCATCAATTGAATGGGCTATCAGACACGTCCAATCAGAAAACAGTTCCATTGGTCAGGCTGAAGGTGATCAGCAGGTGAAGTTGCTCCCCTCTACTTCCTGTCCCACCAGGACAGCATCCCCTCCACATGCTTTATCCATCCTGAGTGCAGCAAAACAACACAAGCAGCGTCTGAGATGCACACACAAGGTGTGTGTGTGTGTGTGTGTGTGTTCTTGCTGCTTTCTCTGGTTTTGTGTTATATCAAAAGACAGGAATGCAACCTTGGAAAATAAAGTACTTCAACATGAATTTATAAATTCAACTTCTAGGGTGTACGTGGGAGTTAAATATTTTTCATGTACAATATTCATCACCATCAGTTCAAACTGTTCTCAAGCAATACATTCGACCAAAACATTCTTGTTTTTCTTACATATATCATGTTTATTCATTTCCAACATTTATATTCAACTACGTTCAAAAATATGAAACCATTTTTCTGTTCGTTATGAAAGAGTAATCTCTAGTTGCTGGTGTATTTTGCATGAATTTTTTCGCCCTGAGGACAAATCCATCCCATACAAATTTACATCTTCGTAGACGTAGGGTAATAAATCTCTCCACACAGCAACAATCTCGCAAAATCATTAATGTTTTTGTCCTCTCTTATCAATTCCATTTTCTTGAGTAAATGAGCAGTAATCTAATTGGTCCAGTGACCCTTTGCATAATTAAACGTTATCAAAGTGATCTGTCGGCAACTGGCAGAGAACAGATGTTGCTCTTCAGTGGAGTAATCAGTCATCGACCCCTGGCCTGAGCCAATCACAATTACCTTGATTTGTGCTGTCCAAAGTGTGAGACCCCATGTCCTAAGTCACTCAGAAACCAACGAATGGATCAATAACCCTCTCAGTAGCTCCGCCCATCTCATTCTCACCCTGTGACTTAGGGTTTAACACATTACATAGGCCTACGCCATTTCAGTTTACAACAGTCAGAAATTACGCACTTTACCACGCCCAAAAAATAATATCGTTTTGATTCTTAGGGTGTGTTCAAACTTGGCATGTTTGGTTCGATTAAAACAAACCCTTGTGTGACTGCTCTGTTAGTGCGGTTCATTTGAAGTGCGAACCCTTGTGCGCACCAAGCCGACCGAGGCCGCTCAAAAAATGGGTCTTGGTCCGCTTCCAAATGAGCTCTAGTGCGGTTCGAATGAAATATGAATGCAACACTGACCAAAGACATGTAAATGAACCAAAAATGGGAAATGGAAGTTTCACATGAGGGCTTGTGTTTTGCTTGCTTGTTTTGCAGATTTTGCTTGTGTCAAATTGGTCACATGAATTTGCAGTGTTGCTTGCTTGGTTTGAAAGTGACTTCTATGTGAGAGGTGCTTCATGAATCGTTACACTACTGACAAACAATGGAAATTTTCGCCTGAGAAATTTCTTCAAATGTGACTGCAACTTAAAGGTGGGGTATGTGATTTTCTTTTTTGTCCATTTTTTCAAAATCACTTGAAATCCTATTCATAACCCACCCACTGAGTTAGAAGCACTGAAATGAAAATTAAGCAATTTAATCATCTGTGGAATGAGCAGGACTCGAAAGCCTCCAGCCAATCATTTCCAAGACCACCTAGAATCATTGGACAGTAAGTCCGTCAATCAAACGGTCGTACCATCCCCCCTCCCCCCATCCCCTTTGTGCGCATACTCAAAGCATATTGCTATGAATCCTGCTTTGAATAGAAGACTGCTGTACAGACGCCAGGGCTGTCTCGCGCATCTGAGTTTTCGCTCATGCATGATTGCACGTCCATGTTCTTCGAATGGGTGGAGTCAGGGCCAGCGTTGGAGGAAAGAAGGTAGGACCTTTCGAGTTGTGTATTTTCAAAATCTGCCGGGCGTTTTGGAAATCACATAACCCACCAAGATGTCCTTTATGGAAGCTTGTTTCCGCCACTGAATAGAAAATAACCATTTCCTCGCACTTTTTCAGAATTGCATGATATAAAGTTGCAATTGTGTGGTATAAAGTCAGAATTGCGAGATATAAACTCGCAATCATGAGAAAAAAAATCTGAATTGTGAGATTAAAGAATTATCTTTTAAATTGTTTTATTCTGTGGCGGAAACAAGCTTCCATAGTCTTTTTTTTTTTTTTGTCATATTACTATTTGCTCAACAGCGTCCCCTTTGTGCCATTGCACCCAATTTCACCCCAGCCTACTATATTTATTTTACAGGTAGTTTTGTAAAATTAAAATTAAATGTTTTTAATTTTGTACTTGTTTTACTTTAAATTTATAACCGTGACAAAGGAGAATACAGTAAATTGTAATGTATTTTCTCACTTGTGTGTTTTGTCAAATTTTAGGAGGTTTAGGAGGAGTGCTGGCTCATCTTGCATGCAAAGAGGAATCAAACATAATTGGAGTGCTGTGTACCTGTTACTACCTGTTTAAAATCCTCAGAATGAAAGCTGAATCGTCAAATCATTTCTGTGTGCCCATAAAATACTGATGTGATCCCGTAAATTCAATGGCTTTCTTTTGTACACTTTCCACAGCTGCACTCACCATTCAAAGAATCAATAAAAGACCTTGAAGAAATTATGCCAGCTGATATGATGTAATCTTTTATTGTTGGCTAGATAATGCCAGGGCTGTACATGACTGAATCACTCTGTACTCTTTTATTCATTCTCTCTCTCTCTATCTCTCTCTCTCTCTCTGCGCTATGGATGCCCTAGCATCTCTCAAACAACCAGAAGACACACTCTTCCTTCTCTTTCGCTTCGGTTTCATCAGCAGTGCCTGGATAAAAGGGCCTCAGAGGCAGAATAATTAGATCAAACAATAGATTTAGGATTCAATACAAAATAAGAACATCTTCTGTGTTATTGGAAAGATTTCCCCTCATTCAGCGGCTACTTTGAGCTTCTCCCGTCCAAAAATACTGGTTAGTGCTGGCTTGGCTCACAACGGTCCATTGCATGGTTTTAGGGAAAGTATAATGACAGCTGGAAGCTTTAAAGTCTTTAGGAGGAAGGCATGAGCTCTTGCCGGGCTGTTTGAGAATCTGAGGATAGCCAAATAATGGTTTGAAATCAACAGCATGAACAATTCTGAAAAACAAGGCAGAGTTAAGGTTAGCTCAAAGCATCAAACGTTACTAAAAGTAAAATAATTTTGGGCAAACATATATAGAGCCTAAAATTATACAATTTAAAAACTAGCTAGTTATTTTAGGTTTTGTGTTAGGAAGGAAGCTAGTTATTTTAGTCGATAAAGTTTTAAATATGGATATTTTTCTTACACAAACGCATCGCTTCACTTCATAAGGCCTTTATTAACCCCAGGAGACACGTAGAGCACAATGGACTTCCAAAGACATACACCCATTCACTCCCATTCTAAAGCTTGGAAGAGCCATGACACATTTTTTATTATAACTCCGACTGTATGTCTGAAAGACGAATGTCAAATACAGGATGGCGTCAGGGTGAGTAAATCATGGGCTAATTTTCATTTTTGGGTGAACTATCCCTTTAATGTACATGAATGCAAGGTGGCAATTTGATCAATTGATTTATACCAATAAACAAACAAGAAATATATATTTAAAATCTAAATAAGTGGTAGGCTACACTATACTTAACATTAGCCTATGCCCTATGATATACTAGGCTATTTTATTCACCATCGGTTTTTGCTGAGCAGACATGGACAGCCAGTCCACGTGTATTTCTTTTTTCTGCACATATGACTTGGACAGAGTATGCTCATGCATTAGCATCAGCACTCTCTAATGTCTCGCGTGAATTCATGTGCGAAAACGTTTTTTTTTTGTTGTTGGTCAGGGTCAGGGACTCGCTTAGCCAAAGACCTTTGTGCACCAGACAAGAAGATGACAGATGACAAGAAAACTTGTTGTGTAGTGTAAGTCGCACCATGGCAATTCCTGTTGTCTCATAGACCTGTAGTGTGAGCTAAGTTTGCTCTTAAACGGGCGTTAATCGAAAAAATCGTTAGCATCGGACGTCATAGACCTTATTCACTGCAGCGTCATTGATTTTTAACGGAAATGAAAGGGAGGTTGTGAGGGATACACATCTTCAATGGGTTGTACTGTTATTTACTGTGTTTTTTGGATTGTTCTGCCGAAACACTGCAAAAATATCTTTCCAAGAAATTTCAGAAGACAAATAACTCATTATAAATTATTTATAAGTAACCAGGGAGTTTTATTAATCTTTTTACAGCGGATGCCATTGAAAACATGGTTCCAAAAAAAAACACGCTGCTCTGAATAAGGTATATTACTTCTCTGAAGAGGAACGTTTTTATGTTTAAAAATGTAGTGTTTAGAAGTTATAGAAGTTATGTAGAAGTTATTATTAATGTAGGCTACCTAGGTGAAGACTATATGTACTTCAGTATGTAACGATGTAAAGCTGCTGTATTTTCACAAGTATTCGCATGTGCTTTTGCATTGGCTATTTGCATGGCTTTGTTTCTGGTTAGCAGATTATGAACAACGACCACTGAAACTTTTTTTTTTTTAATATCTATAATGGAAGTCAATCAGGATTGTAATTGTGGGTGTAAATGTGTTCTTTTAGGAATCAGGTGTCATTGTGAACATTCTCCAAGGATCCCAGAGTAATCAGCAATCATCATATAGTGAGTTCTTGTCTTGGGCCAGTTCTACATTCCTGACACTTTCATACTTCACACGTTGACTTCATTCATTTTATGAACATCTGTAGTTCGCATATCATACAAAAACAAAGACCAAACAAAACAAACAAACACAAAAATAGTATTTCCTATTTGAAATTCTCCTAAAATGTAACACATCCATATGGAAATGTTATTTGATTTCAAAAACCCATCAGCACAAACATCAAATTACCACACAATTAACATTTACAAACCAATACAACACATTTTAACACTCAAACAAATATTAATGCATGCACACACACACACACAGAGAGAGAGAGAGAGAGAGAGAGAGAGAGTCGCTTGCTGAAATGTTCCCTTGCCAAAGCAAACACCACTCCAGAGAAGAGCAGCAGTCAGATTACCAGATCTCAGTGTCCCAGCATCATGATGAAACTTCACGGAAATAACCTGCAACATCTGCACCGTGGCCACTGCTGCGGAGCAAATGCATCTTTGCCTCACACTCATCGCTGCACTCTCTTGCCCCAGTGCATTCTGGGGGTTTGGGTGACAAAAGGCACAAACAAGAATTTCAGTCTAGCTTTGTCCTTTTATAAAGATGTCACAGCCCATTCTCTTAAACCTAGTGAGCTGCATAACTAGACAGCATTTTGAGTTTTATTAAGACCTAATTTTGGTGTAAAAAGGCACAAAATCATAATGCTAATGTTAAATCTGCAGATGCTTAGCAACAAAACATTTTATGATAAACAATGCTTCACTCAATAAAGTGAAGTGCTTCAAACAATAAAGTTTCTTTGTTGGCATCGATGGTGAAACGTTAATGTTCTATTGTACAAAACGTTCTTTATCGTGGAAAAAGGTTCTTTAAAATGGTCTGTTCACTGAAAGGTTCTTTGGATAACCAATAATTGTTGTAATAATAAATGTCATCCCTCTGAAAACCCCCTTTTGGAACCCTTATGTTAAGCTAAAAGTGTACGATTTACTAAACAGTTAATGCATTTTTTTTTTTTAAAGGATTATATTTTATTCAAAATGAAAATTCTGTCATCATTTATTTATACAAGATATTTTGAAGAATGTCGGTAACCGAACAGTTGATGGACCCCAATGACTTCTAAAGTATTTATTTTCCTACTGTGGAAGTGAATGGGGTATAAACTGTCGGGTTACAGACATTCTTCAAAATATCTTCTTTTGTGTTCGGCAGAAGAAAGAAAATCATACAACTTGGTGAACTATTCCTTTAATTTATTTTCTGCACTAGTTTCCAAGTTGCAACTGGCATTCTGTTGCAGAAAACTTTTGAACAGAATGCAAAATAAGGTAGAATTGCACGACCCCCTTGTAGATGGCACAATGCCAAAATGCATTGCAATAAGCTAAAAATATTATGGAACATAGAAATTCTGATGATAGCCTAAATATAATTATATTTTATTTCATATAAAAAGTATTAATTCAAACGAAAATAATGTCAGTAGAATGAAAATGAAGTGCAAGGTCAAGTGATGCGTTTTTAAAAAAAATGTAACAACCTTTAACTTAAGCGCTGCATTTTTTAGAATTGCAAAATTTTAGTGCGAGACGCCGCAAAAGACGCGAGCGCAACGGTTAAAGATGTCTGTCTAGCGTGTTTACATTGAAAACATAATCGAAAAGTGGCACAGTGGAATGTAAAAACACGATTTATGTGAACTGGCCTTTAGAAGTTGTTGTCTATGTAGACAACAACACAGCTCACTCAGTTTTGGAACAAAGCTATTATGTGGAATAAATGTATCAGTTATGAAAATTTGTCTGGGAGCTTCATGGGTTCCTCAGGTTTACACTTTACTCCCATAATGCCTCTGAGACCAAAGAAACTTTAATTACAAATCAAGCCGCACGGGCTGTTGCCAATGAAACGGCCGTTCTATGCACACACTCCAAAAAGAAGTGTTCTTCTTAATTGCAGGTCAGTGTAAAACTGATGTGTCAGCTGCTGTGACTGCTAATTAATTCTGCTCACAAACGAAGCCAGAGACAATCTCCATCTGCTGCTGTTTAACCTGGAAAAGAGTGGCATGTTGGATTGTCATGCTCTTATTATGATAGAGTGCTCGTCTGCGATTATGACTTTTATTGGAACAAGGAACACTGATGCACATTCTTGCATGTTACATTATTTTCTTATTTAGGGGATATCCCAGTCCTGGCATATATATATATATATATATATATATATATAAAATAATTATTAATATTGTGTGTGTGTGTGTGTGTCAACTAGCCTTAGTTTCCCCCTATAATGTTTCTTAAAAACACCATGAAACAGCTTCAATGCCATATTTGACTACTGTATTCAAAGTGAAAAATTCAGCTGGAAATGGTATAGGATTTTATCGTATTATGAACATTAGGCTATGATTTTATTGGTTAATATCATTTTTTTCTGCCCACAAGGCCTTCGTTACAACAGCAGAAAAGACTACAACATTTCTGAGAAAAGAATACATTTTTCTTTAGAATAAAAATAAAATAAATGTTCTGCACCGTTTTTTATTCAGTTTACAAAAGCGGAATTATAAATTATTCTTTAGAATAATATGCACAAAAGAACCATGCAGAGTCAGACATAATCATGGAACATAAAGGAACAATTATTAAAGTTAATCGGTTCATTTTAAATTTCATGTTGACTCTAAATGAGGGCTGGTCATTTAATTCAGACCTAATCAGATGTGGGGTTAGTCGTGTGGGCACACGGTCTTTCAGAAGAGGGAAATCAGCCCCATAATGCTTCTGTCTGAGAAAACAGGCATCATCAATAATGAATTACTAAACAAGGCCATCATTAAGTGCATCCCACTGTCTGTCCAGCTCAGGGATGGGCCGGGGTGTTCAGACAGCATGACTCATGCACGGATTAGGCTGAGAAATAGAGAAAGATTTAGATCGAGAGAGAGAGAGAGAGAGAGAGAGAGAGAAAGGAAGAAAGAGGAAAGGGTTCAGGGTGGAGGCAGTGTGTGTGTGTGAGAGAGAGAGAGAGAGAGAGAGAGGTTGGCATTAGAGTTTATTCAAGTCACAATGGCAGTCTCTGCTCAGTTGAGTAGAACCAGAACACATAAAACACTCCACTTTGTGTCTGTGTACGTCTCTAAAGCCTCAGAGAGAAACAATATCTTCTAAGTGATATATCTATATATCTATCTGTCTGTCTGTCAGTCCGTCTATCCATCCATCCATCAATATAAAGCAAAAAATCCAGGATAAAGAGGTGCTCTCTGTATATCTATTTATCTATCTATACTTCAATTTACCTATATATCCATCTATCTATATATCCATCCATCTATACATCCATCCATCTATCTATACATCCATCCATCGTCCAATTGAAAAAATTAAGTAAGAGAAATTGTCAAGTTCATATAAATAAACATTTTTAAAATAAAGTGTATTACTTAAAGTTTATTGAAAGTTTATTACTTAATAAGTTTGAGGCAACGGGCTTCCTCACTTTTTTAAGTTAAGTGAACTTATCACTTTTTACAGTCTATCTATCTATCTATCTACAGTATCTATAGATCCATTTACTTATCTATATATTCATCCATCTGTCCATAACGATCTATATATCTATCCATCCATCCGTCCGTTCGTCCGGCAATCCATCTATTTATCCGTCCATCTATCTGTATCCATCTGTCTATATATCTCTACTTTCATTTACCTATAGATTCATCCGTCTATCTATCTATTTATATATCATCCATCAACCCATCCATCCATCCATCTATCTATATATCCATCCAACTATATAAAGTTAAAAATTCAATATTAGTAGGTGTTCCGGAAAAAAAAATCCAAATGTGTTTTTCACATTAATGTTTTTTCATTAATTTCCTATTTATTGAAACATTCTTTAATTATTTGAGAATTGTGGTAACAAAAAGGCGACAGAATAACAAATATAGCACTGATAAAAGGGACGAGTGCAGATGGAGTGAGATCTCGCAGGGTCAGATGGAGGACAGACGGTCAGAATAACACCTCTGAGTCCAGTGAAGATCATTCCGACAGACAGCCGGATATCACAGTCAGTTGCTTATCACAGGACCTTGAAAATACCAGGAAAAAAAACCCAGCCCCTCTTTCTCATTCACCTTCAAAGTGGGTCTAATACGGCCTTAAAGAATACTTGATACTCTCCTATTGGTATTTGTAGATGGAGCTGCTCACACATTCAGTCGACGTGGAGGAAAGGTTGTGTCTTGGGACTCAATAGATTAGTAAGTCTGGGAACAAGTGCCTGGATGCCCCTGTTTAGCATGTGAATGACACACCAGTGTGTGTTATTGGCTTTGGTCGTAGGAACCAAGAAGCAGTGAGAGGGACAGTGGAGAGACCATTCAAAAGCAATTGTATTTGCATTAAATATGTAGCAATGGAATATCATGTTACATGAGGTAGCTGTAAACTCTATTCAGAAGGGTGATGTTCTGCTGACCCTGGACAAAAAACTAAAATCCTCTGAGAAATAAACAGATCCAGGATGTAGAAACATGAAGGAACGAATAAGAAACATTTAGGATTCTGTACTATTTGTAGTTGTTGCGGTTATATCACGATCTTTTGAATGATCTCATCTCAATATAGCGAATCTTAAAACCCCAAGATTGGTCTTTGTATTCTAGCCTTTGAATCTACAGCTCAAAAAAGACCAGAGTGTGCACTTCGAATTCAATGTGAAAAGATCAAATGGTTACCTATCATGAAATAATGGCACATCTTGCAAGCTGATTCGTGAAAAAAACACTTTTCTTTTCCGCAAATCAAATTCATAGTCAGTTTCCCGAATGACTCTTTCAAAAACTATTGAATTTTAGTAAATCATAATCATAGAGCACAAACAGTGCAGTCTGATTCATGAACACTCTCTTCAACCAATTGTTTTAGTGAATCAACAACATGTAATGAAACCAATGTAATCCATTCATGAACAAATGACTCTTTTCAACCGGTTCTTTTTAGTGAACCGTTAACAATGCTAGACAAGTGTAGTCCCATTCATGAATAAACGACTCGTATGAGTCAATTCTTTTTAGTGATTCAAAAGATACAGCACATCTATCTATCTATCTATCTATTAGACAATTTCAACAACAGTTACTATAAACAAATGATTAAAAAAAAATTAGGAAAGGTTTTTTTCCATTCTGTCCTTTTACATGCCACATATAAGAATGACAATGCATTTGACTTCTAAATATAAACCTTCAAATCTATTTTCAGAGACACTCATTTAAGACTGGACAGAATTAAACAAACAACCAAGCATAGATACAATGAAATGAAACACGAGACAAAACACAAGCACTAGCCCTGCTAATGCTGATCGACAGAGAGCAGGAGTCTTGAATTGAACACTGAGTGCTCTGTGAATTTGTACCGAAGCAAGCAGACAGTAGATGCTTTCCTGCGCTCTGCTTGAACCTAAAATGAAAGTGTTATATATTTTTTTCTCTCTCTCTTTGCTTTTGACAATGAAGCTCTCCGTGAAGATTGAACGCCCTGCGTTTACAGGAGGTGGGGACCTGAGAGCTTCACTCTGAAGGGGCCTCTCCTGGGGGTAGCCAGCATTTAGAAGATCTGATTAATCATAGTCTCTCTCTCTCTCTCTCTCTCTCTCTCTCTCTCTCTCTTTGAGGTGATAGCTCAGAGAAAGCAGGAGGCTTGGCCCTCGTTACGTGTGCGTCCGGGGAGAGACAGCAGTTTACAGAGCTGCATGTGAGCAGGAGAGATGAATGAACGGCACGGTGAAATAATCAATTATCACTCTCTTCACCACTGGAAACAGACCACACACACTCACTGCAAAAATTAGTATGGGTTTTTTGTCTTTGTCTTTTTAGTAACATATTATATTATATCTAATATTTAACTTGTTTTAAGGATGTTATTTCAATAAAGTAAATCCCCAAACCAAGATAAATCAAGACTGAAATAAATAAAAGCTTTTTTTCAGCAAGGATGCATTAAATTTGTCAAAAGTGACAGTAAAGACATTTATAATGTTTCAAAAGATTTCTGTTTCAAATAAATGCTGTTCTTTTGAACGTTCTATTCATCAAAGAATCCTGATTTCTTTTTTTTATCTGGGTAAAAGTAGCACAACTGATTTTAGTATTGATAATAGTAAGAATTTTGAATAGTTTGCATATTTCTGAATATTTCTGAAGTATCATGTGACACTGAAGACTGGAGTAATGATACTGAAATATTACACTTTAAAATATTTAAAATTGGGAAAAAATTCATTGTAATAACATTGCACAATATTACTCATGTTTCTGTATTTTTGATCAAATAAATGCAGCCTTTCTGAGCATGAGACTTTAAGAGATGTCAAAACCGACCACAAACTTTTGGGAGGAAGTAAATTTACTTGTGAGTCAAAGTTGTATAGAATATTAGGATTATTTCTTTGTTGATTACCCACATTTTCTTGTGATAATAATTTATTTTGTTATTACCCTTAAAACTATCCGTCAAAGTGTAAATACACAATGTTGCTTCAAGTAAATTATTCTGGTTTTAACAATATGTTTCCTAGTGAAAAAAACCTATACTAAAATGTATTTAAAATACATGCATTTCATGCTAAGTATTGGCTACTACAAATCCATTAGCATATTTATTAACATACATCACTTTTGACTTACTGACATAAGTATAATTAAACTTTATTTGGAGTACTTCTTTATTGCACAATGCACATTTCTTAATATTAAGCCTAAAATGTGTTTTAATATCACTATTAGTAAGGATAGAGTGATCTCTGTCTTTAAATGCAAGATATTTAAAGTGTACCTAAATTATACTTGCAATAATTTCACTTTAGCACAATCAAATATACTCAAGCATATCTTTAGTAGCACCTCAGCACTATTTCCGGATAACTGAAGTGCATTAAATACAAAATTAGCTGTTCCAATTTAACAGACTTTAAGTATATCAATTAAGCATAACAAAAGTATTGCAGGGTATTTATAGTAAGTACTCAAATGTGACCCTGGACCACAAAACCAGTCACATGGGTCCATTTTTTGAAATTGACATGTATGTGCCATCTGAAAGCTGAATAAATAAGCTTTCCATTGATGTATGATTTGTTAGGATGGGACAATATTTGGCCGAGATACAACTATTTGAAAATCTGGAATCTGAGGGTGCAGAAACATTGAGAACATCGCCTTTAAAGTTGTCCATTTATGTTTGCGTCTCACAAAACTAAATGTTTTATATATTTATGGTAGGAAATGTACAAAATATCTTCATGGAACATAATCTTTACTCAATATTCTAATGATTTTTGGCATAAAAGAAAAATCGATCATTTTGACCCATACAATGTATTATGGCTATTGCCACAAACCTGTGCTACTTGTGACTGATTTTGTAGTCCAGGGTCACAATATGTAAATGTATTTGTAGCATACTGAGCATTAAATAAATGTATTTCAAATACATTTTAGTATATTTATTTTTCACAGGGGTTAAGATATTTTTTTTACTATAAAACAAGACAAAAATACTGATTAAGATAATGATTTTTGCAGTGCATACACTTCGAAAACAGACAAACGGACACCTTTTGTGTCTAATATTTAATTTCCTACTGTCAGTGAAAGCCCTTAACTGTGTTTTCTAGTATAGTCTGTGATCTTGACATCGTTGGGGATTTTTCAGGCCGACAGGGTTTTTACTGAACACTCTTGGAGGAATATAAGTCACCAGAGTTTGTGAAGAGAAGAGCGATAAAGGCGAGGAGATGAAGAGAGAGAGAGAGAGAGAGAGAGCGATTGCACCAGAATGGGATGAGAGGTGTCCACTGAGAATTTGGAAGTGGAGGATCTCACTCTGGCGTTCAATCTGCACCAGCTCCAATACTGTGGAAATAAATTGGTTTTTAAATAGATTGCTAAGCCTCTATCAGCGAGCCACTGATGTGGGTACATTTCATAGGCGGCTATTTAAACCAACCTAAAGCCCATCCATAGTGTAACCTTATTAAAGATATCTGCAGGTTCGACTTCACTAGCTTAGCGTGCTTCACCTCCCGCCTGAAATTAAACTCTGAAACGATACACGTGATAACCGATCTCACACCTATGGAAGAATACAAAGCAGGACTGTAATTAAAGTAACAAGGCTTAGTGGCTTGTATCAGGCCTCTGTAAGAAATGGACATGCTGTGAGTCTCAACAGGCCTGAGATTATGAGGTTTAGAGCTAAAGTTGATCGTTTGGAGTGTTGTGAGGATTTTTACGTGCTGTGGTTGAAAGTTGCAATGTTTTGAGATTGTAGGAACACCACCTGTCAAAAGTTTGGACACACCTACTCTTTTCGATTGATTATTGTCCATATTTTCGAAGCACAGTAATCAAAACACTGAGACAAAAATATGTTGAGAAAAATCATTTGCTCAACCAACTTCACAATCCTTTTCATTGGTTAATTTTTGGCTGCTTTTCCTTCATTATATGGCCCACTTTTATCCTAATTAAAAAATAATGGTTTTGCACGGAAAGCCATGTAAAATACAAAGAGAAAAAATGTAAAAAATTAAATGATATATATGATTTCTAACCAAGAAAAATTTACATCTCTGACACCCTTCAATATTTTGAAAAATGTGTTCATGATTTTGTAAGCATATTGCATTGTGCTTGAAGTAATTTGTTTTATTTTTGATAACTCAATGAAACATGCCAAATTGTGTGGAAATCATTTTTGACCAGCAGGCTGTCAAACAAAGATATTATGAACACATGCACAAACAAGAGAACCAATGAAATATTAATAACTGATAATGTTAGGCTTTCTCCCTTTTTTTTTTTGTAAAATAAAACTGTAGCTGTAGTTTGCCTTTTTTTTTTTTTTTTTTTTTGACAAATCATTTTGTCAGATAAATACCTTGACCAACTTTAAAGTTTTGTTCTTTCCTCATATTTAAAATATGTAAAACAAAATATTTCCCACATACTTTGATGGTTTAATTGAACTTGGGTCCTCCGGTCACTACTTTTGGCTGCTATAAACTAATTTCAAGCATTTAAGCATAAACCTTTAAACAAAAGGGTTTTAAAACCACGAGAATCACCAATTCAGTTAAGTGTGTCCAAAGTTTTGATTGTTCGTAGCTTCCATTTCCTGTACTGAGTGCAACATATGCTAACGCAGCACATTTTCAATTGATTAATGCCACTGATCTTATTTGTGGAGAAGAGCATTACAGTCCTGAAGGAAGTCAGGGGATGATAGAGCATCATGACATCATGCACAAGAAAATTAGGAACATCCCATAAAAGTACATCCCACTAAAAAATGCTGAGTCTATAAAAGAAAAATATCCCTGTTGATCAGGCCTTCGTGCTGGGTGTAAATACCAACCAGGAAGGGTAAACTAATTGAATGACTATCCATTAGTCAAAGAATTATCAATTGCAAATAGAAGGCAAAAAGTCATACATCATGCAGTCATGTGAAAAAAATGTATAATTCATACCTTAAATGTTTGCAAAGCTTACATAATTTGGTTTCAATTTGAATGGACAAAGTGGACAATATCTACAAAGGGCCAAAAAAAATACTGACAAATACTGCTCGACTTCTTGTCAATATCTCATATCCTCTGAAATTCATTAAAGCCCCATGTAGAGATAAATGTGGTCTGTAATTTAAGGCTTTTTGCAACTAAGTGAATTCAAATGTGAATTCAGCTGATTCTACATATATAGAGAGTTGGACATTGTCCTGTCAAAAAAACCAAATTAGTCGTTTTTTAATGAACATGATGATAACCGGAAACACACTGTCTGTTTTTTTGTTGTTTGGAGCTACATTGTGTCTTGAAAAATAAATTTAAAGCTGTCAAATGCTACCAGCTCAAACAACAACAAATAAAGAGGGTTCAATGGTGCCAATAGACCAAGCAAAAAAATCCAAGGCAATTATATATAAATAAATCTCAACATTATGACAAATGATTTTTGTAGCATACTAAAACCATCAGTATACAGAATAAAACTAATATATTATGTATTACCCCAATTTTCTGTTCATGGTTTGTTTGTTGTGTTCAAGCATATATATTTTTTTATATATTTTATTTTTGGCTTGCATATTTGTTTATGACCTACATTCAAACTGATTCTTCACCTATAAGGGACAAAATATACAAAATGCATCATAATTTTACTTAAATCAAGCTTTATTTATAATATAAGGGGGAGGAACAAAGATGATGTGCATGTAAAAATGATTTCAATAAAGAGCAAATTAAGGAGCTGCAGAGGCTTGAATAATTTCATCACGTCATAAACTCTAGACAGATGGAAGTTAAACAGCGAGATATTTACTCAACAGCATCAAATAAAAAGATATAAGAAAGAAATTCTGTTAATATACTCAGAACTATGAGACTGTAGGATATTGTAGTAAAAAACATATTTTAATCTTAAATACAGATAAATATTCTAATATAACGGAGTTAATCGAATGGGTTGCATGTGACCTTTTTCACAATTGCCACTCCTAAGGCACTGTTTAGCATAAATGAATAAAGGAATAAATGAAATTCAATTCATTTTGAGTGTACATAAAATAAAAACACATTCTTTTTAAGCTGCCGAAACCTGTTATATCTAAAACTATTTTCATCTAAACAAATATTTTGAATGATTTCAAAAATGACTTGAAAAGTTAAGAAACAGACTAAAAACTGATCTGAACTAATCAGTTGTGTGGGTCCCCTAGTGGTAAACCGTTAAACAATATTCCTCCTCCGCACCTCTTTTCTCTCTATTCATTTAAACACATAGCCGAAAGAACGATAATTACAGAGTGATCAAGGATAGAGCGGGCTGATTGTTGCCTTTAGTCTATCTGAAATGCTAATACATCACTTAAATGTGCTGAATGATAATGGAGAACAAATTAAAATGTTTGCAGATTTACAAATCGTCCACGTCAATACATCAACAGCCGGTCCAAATGCAATCCATTTGTTTTTATGCAAAATAGATATAAGTATAAAAAAGCAATATAAAGCAATCTCATGTATATTTATCAGATCTGATCGTAAGCTTTCATAAGTCGAGTAGATCCTATTAGGTTCCCTAAATGGATTTCATGGACGTTAGAATGCAGCATCATACGCTCGCCTGATACATATTCATGATATACGCGTGCCTACATGGCAAGCCACGCCGCAGTCAATCTAAAGCCGTGGTAACTGTTTATCTGCAGTGTGTTCCTTTACAATCCGCATAAATTTAGCTGTCAGTGGCATCGTGGACATTTCATTCCATTTTTTCTCTCTCTCCAGCCCTCCATATGGAAACCCTGCACGATAAATGTCATTTCAAAATCAATTTGCATTAAAAAGGTGGAGTGTGTGCAGTCCTGAGAAAAGAATATATGGCACAAACCGAACACATTTGCAATGCATCTACAACCCCGCCCGGCACGTTACAGTATACAGCTTTCCCTTTCGGTGAAGACGCCGTAGAACTCAAATCACAACAACAACAAAAAACCCAGTTTTTCCTTTTCCGGTGGCTGAAAAGATGTTTAGTAGGAGCAGGCGGATAAATCAACAGCACAAGCATCACACACAACAGGAAATGCAGCTTCGCTGACTCAATAAATGGATGTGGGCGTGAACCTCGGCGTTAGCAAACGCATGTGTGTGTGCAGGCAGGTGGGCCTTCTGGATTCAACGTCCATTGCAGGCGCCGCCGGTATGACTCTCCTCGACTACGCGTATTCTTAAGCAATAACAACGAGAGCCGTATTATCCACCCAAGAATACCCGTCACCGAAGAGAGTCTTTTACAGAGAGAAACAACAGAACCGCCGGCATCGTCCGCGGCCGTTCGGAAAACGCGGCCTTTTCAAAACAATTGATTGAAGACGCTTTGTAGCGCAAGGCAAGGGCCCCTCAACGGCTCGTCTGCAAACAGAAATTAACAGTGCATTTTTGTTCAGTAAACGCCTCAATATGTGGTAAGTGTTTTTTTGTGCTATTTCCTCCCAGCAATCTGTGCTCTCACAGGGCCACTCGGGGGAAAGGTGCATTTAATGAAGAAGCGGGGGATGGGAGGTGGTGGAAGGGGGTTATGGGTAATCCACCCCCCACCCCCCCAACAGCATGAACTCACCTGGGATGCAAGGACCCAGCGGAGGTCCTCCGGGAAGCGTCCATGTCTTGACTCCCATTGCCACGGCGGGGATTCTGATGATGACGATAGTCCACTGTAGTGGGTTCACCTAAAAACACAGACCACCGGGGTTAGGATAGAGCAGGACCCTCCGGATGTAAATCCTACTATGGTCCACTTCATCACATACTGCACATCTCATCTGTCTAAATGATATAGAAACGGGGGGGGGAATTAGCCAAACAGTCCATTAGCACCGTGAGGAGAATTCTATATGGAGACACGGACTCAAATGAAGCATGGCGGCCCCCCTCTACACCCCACTTGAGGATGACGGGGGGAGGGAAAAAAGGAGGTGGGGGCTAAACTGTGTGATTAGTCTATGAGAGAAGGCTTCTTTTGAAGAAGAAAAAAAAATGCAACTTGTATAAATGCATCGTTACATAGAGAATTGTGCATTTTATGACAAAACAGGTCTGAATTAGATTATCTTTCAAACGCATTATCATTGAATGTAATTTAGTGGATTTTAGTGCTATCTTAGCTTTTTTTATTGTGGTTTCATACTATTTTATGATATAAAGGATGTTATTTCAGCTGACAAACATACCTGTGAAATATGCCTATTTTGTTTTAAAAAAATTACATTTTCACTTTTTAACTAATTCTATTAGGATCATTAATTTTTTTTTTAAGCAAAAAGGCCATTTTAAGGTATTTTTTATTCACTTGCAATAACATGAGTTTCCAATATTTTATATAATTAGCTTATTTTCTTAATTTCCAGAATAATATTTTGATCAATAAAACTCAGTCTATCAAAATGACTCATAATTTAAAAACAAATAAACAAAATAAAACAGATTTTTCTAAAAAGAAATAATAATATTGATCATTTGTGAGATTATAAATGTTATCCTATTATTATCGTATTTTCCACTATTTCCTGCAAAAATTATTTAAAAAAATTACACCACTTAAAACAATAACCTAATTATAGTCTGCATACCTACCCAAAAATATTTTTCTATTTTACACCGATCATTCACAAAACGAGAAACACACAATCAGCTCTCGTGCTGAAATCCACACGACACAGAGAGAGAAGGCAGCTCAAGAAACTGGAGGAGAAGCTAACAGAGGCAGATGGAGAGGGAAAAGCTGGACTCGAGCACAAACGCAACAAAAGCCACCGTACGGACACACACCGGCAGTGTAGCAGCCGGCTGCTCGCTCGCTCTCCAGACCCCCATTCTGCAAAACCATGAGACGCACCTCACACACACACACACACACAGCCACCCTGACGCAGGGCACACTTCCCCAGTGCTATAGCCCCAGGGCTCTTGCTTTCTCTGTCCATTTCTAAAGCTACACACACACACACACTCAGAGCAACCAGGGACTCGACCCTCATCCAAACCCCCTCAGAACTCCAGGAGTTAATCAATGGTCTCCATGCATAGATTTTGTGCTTTTTTGGGGGGGTTTGTTTGTCTTTGCCAAAGTTCCTCTGGGAGCATCTCTTTTTTTCCTCCCTTGAATTATATATATATATATATATATATATTGGTCCTACAGTTTTTTAATTCCACCCTCTTCATGCAAGAGCTCACTCAGTCTTTTTTATTAAAAAAATTTATTGATTTTTTTTAAGTTTAGCAGCAAAAAATATGACCAAATCTGTATTCTCTACCTCTCTCCACTCCTCCCTTTCTAAACAAGCGATCTGCGCTATTCCACCCTGCACAAAAAAAAAAGAAAAAAAAACACTTCGAGCTGGACCCTTCACTGATTGCAATTTAATTGAATGGAGCCCATCAATATGGTAATTTCACGAGACACTTGACACAAGCATCAGAAGGTGTAGACCACACCGGCAAAAATGTAAAAAAATAATATGAAAAAAACGTCACCCAATCACACTGACATAAAACAATAAATATGTTTGGGGAAAAAAAAAAGGAGGTGAAGCGTTGGAGTCCACATGTGGATGCGACTTACCCCGTCAAACCTTGAGCATCTCGTCGTGCCGCCCGCCTAAGCGAGGTGTGAAGCCTGATGGTGATAAACCCAGGACGGTACGCCGATGTTGGAGCGAGCCAGGCGGGCAGTCCTGTGGTGTGCAGGTGGACGCGGTACACGTTCACAGAGGGGACGCTTGACAAAAGGATCAAAACCCACTGCCCACTCCCGAGCCAGTTGTTGCTTGACACAGCAAATGAACTTACAGCACAAGAGCGAGTGAAGCTGAGGGAGGGAGAGACAGACGGAGAGAGAGAGAGGCAGAGGAGGAGAGAGAGTGTGTTGGGCGCGTGTGTGTGTGAGAGAGAGATGGAGAATGAGTGAGAGAGAGGAGGAGGTGGGGGAAGAAGGGGGTTCGGAGTGAGCGGGCGAGCGAGGGAGAGAGAGAAATCACAGCATAACAAAACCTATAGCTACGTGGATGGCCTCTCTCTCTCTCTCTCTCTCTCTCTATATATATATCTCTCCACCCTCTCCGGCTCAAAGGAAGGGAGAGAATAATTAGATTTGAGCCACACATGCTTTCCAAAAGCACTGACTCGTGGATCCCAGGCACCTAATGTTGGATTAATTGAGGGAGATCTGATGTGCTACATGCACCGTGAGCCCTCGGCTCTGACTCCCCCCCCCTCACAACACCAAAAAACTACCATCGTGATACGACTCCCTGCTCCTCTCTTCCGGCATATGGTGACTGACACGGCACTGTAGGCACAGAGAGAAGAAATAATATATTGTTTATTTAATTGCGAATACATACAGACGTTTATTAGGCTAGATTTGTGCTTCTGTCAGAGTGGAAAACAGTCAGTATCCATCTTAAAGTGTAGAAAATGCCAGTAGGAAAGAGACATTTGGATTTTTGGGGGGGTTTTAATGCACATTTTGAGCATGACATTTCCGATTAAAAAGGCCTAAAATTGTTTGAAAGATGCTTTCTTCACATCTGAGATTATTCCCGATGGATATATGGGAATAATCAATCCATATTACATGACTTTGATCATAAACAGATCTCTGTAAACATTATAAATATAGCCTACCTACAAATATTCCTCAAAAATAAGATTTGTGACGATTTCCTACCCATTTTTTACTAACAATATAATGAATAGTCCAATTTAAAAAAAATTAATATTAAGGTTGTATTGAATGAAACATGATTAATCTGCTTCCATTCAACTCTATTGAAAAAGGCAACTGTGCATATATACACACACACACACATACATATATGTGTGTGTGTGTGTGTGTCTGTGTGTGTGTGTACATAAACACATATACATATATATATATATATATATATATATATATATATATATATATATATAGAAGACCCGCAACCAATCGTCATCATTTCCACTTGCACCTTGTCCACTTTGATAAAAATCGCTTCAATAATATCAATATGATATTCAATATTCAAGGTAAATGGCAAAAGAAAGCAGCTCTGGTAACTGGCTTTTAACAGACCAGCAGACAAAGGATTCAGACATGTTGAATTTCACGCTATTGAAAGCGGTCTACTGCCCCCTGTTGACCATTTCGTCACGGTCCAAACAGGAAGGCCCAGACAGCTGGACCATGTTCCGACGACACAGCGCAATTATTGCAGGAATAACAAACAATTCTTTATCAAGCCATAGTCGTCTAAACAACATTAGGCATGAAACAAAGCAAATCAGTGATAAGGGAGAAATGGAGGGATGAGAGGGGGAGGAGAGGCTCTCTCGCTCAAAGAGAGGTGAGAATTCCTTTCAAAAGCCCGGCTGATTCGGTTTTCACCCCTTCAAGGCCAGATGAGCTCGGCACAAAGACGTACAGCAGATGAACAAATCCATCCGTTGTTCTCTTACTTTTTAGCTTCCCTCGTTCACAAAGTAGCAATTAAGGTGAGAGTGTTATGAGAGGGAAGGAAGAGGCCATGTCTGCTAACACCCTTTGTTTGCCCACGCTGAAGTAATTGAAATTGACTTTCAGAAGAGAACGAGATACATTAATTGACATCTACAATAAAGAGCCGCTCTGGGCCCTGGCACTCTCTGCACGGTTATGATCAACTCAGCCCCGTTTCAGGCCATAAACTAATAAACAGAAGGTAAAGACAGAGTGATCGGACGTTCCCTGTGGATTGTTTTAGAACACGTATGTAATGACAGGCTATTAGCGTACTGTTTTTTCCCCCGAGTCGCCCAGCATGGTGGACACATTAGTTCATTAGCAGCTGTATCACTGCTGTAAATATCCTCGCCCGGAATGTACGGGTGAAAAAAATGATTTATTTAAATTTGATGTGCTGAGTTTATTTGCCTGGTGGCTCGTGCGAGCTGAAGAGAGATATTCACCTATCCTTGCAATAAACAACACCCCTCCCCACCTCGCCTGGCTGTATTTCAATTCAACAAGCTTATAAACACACATACGCGAGCGCACGCTCTCGCGCACACGAGCACGCGGGCATCCAGCAAATAGAATTCCTTCAAACGTACGTGGGTTGAAACATACTCCAGGGATAGAGAGAGGAGAGGTGCAGGGAGCAAAGGCCAGGCGCGGAGCTCCCTGTATCCAAATGGCATTACTCACTCTGAGATGTATTATTAAAGAAAGAAGTACCGCAGGACACGGCTGACAGGCCGTGCAACAGTAAACAAGAAGAAAAAAAAACAGCAACGTTTGACAGCTAAAACACCGTGCTTTCATTCTCACACTGATACCAACAACACAGAGACGTGTAGGTACGTAGCCTACCAGTGTGCATTTGGGGTGGGGGTATCTTTTGACACTATTTGAAACGTTTTATGAGGTTGCAATGACTTTTGATATTCGATTTGTGCTTTTTTTCTTTGGTGTTTCCACATTGGTGATCCATAGGAACAAAGAAAGAAAAAAAGCTCTTCAATATCTCACGTGTCTACTAGCTATGAGGTTAAATGGAAAGATTTGTAGATCTTTCTCCTAAGACAAAGACCCTAGAATCACACATGCTTCTTCTCTGGAGTTGTAGAAGAACTCTCAACTAGGCTATGTCTTAAACTGTGATCAGATACACCAAGTGTGCAGTCTTATTAGTTCCATCAATATGAACTTTCAATAGGCCTACTTAAAAGTTGATCTCAATATTAACTCATGATTCATTTTATAGCTCTTTACTCTTATGTGTCTATTTTATTTCTCCTAAAAGGAATTTTAGGAGATCCTCTGGAGTTTCTCAAACTGTGCTCAGATTTGCCAAGACGGCAAAGTCTACTCAGTAGATCTCAGTATGAATTCAAACATATTAGGCCCCAATAATTTCATCCTCAAAAAATGTCTCAATCTGTGCTCTGATTTGCCAAGACACCAAAGTCTGCAATAAAAAAAGAAAAACAAGATCTCAATATGAACTCAAACATTTCTCATCAAATTAACTATCTGAGCTATGCTATCCATGTTCATTTTACAACTCTAACTAGTCAACAGTTATTTAACAAGTCAACGCATTTGTGCCTAAATGGAATTTTAGGAGAATCATCTGAGACAAAGTTGATACTCAAACGCAACAACGTATATACATTTTCTTTGGTGTTATGTTGTTATCGGTGTTTCCTGTGGTTTGATCAGCTCTTTGGGTTACTGAACTGACAGGCCACTACTGCCATCCCTAGGAAGAAGATCTCTCAAACACACGCACACACACGCACGCACGCACACTGTCTATACCTACAATAGTTTCTGCCAGGGAGAAGGCAGAATGCGTACATGTGAGCATTATGATGATGAGAGGGTGTGCGATATCTAAACCTGTCTAATATTACCACTGCAAGATCATGTGACTCAATTCACATGCCAGTTATAATTATATAGAGGATGGAACATAAAATATGAGATAAGATGTGAAAGACAGAGAGCGTCTAACCTGCTGCGGTTTTTGTAGCACTATTATTTGTCATTCCAATAAAACCCAGTGAAAACTGAAACTTGAGAGAGAGAAAATGAAGTCTACAATCTAAGCTCCTCCAACAAAATCTGTTTTTAAACACTCTCTCCCACACACACACACACACACACACACACACACACAGGCAACTAGGTATGTAAATTGGATGCTCTCTCATGCAAATTATTTTCTGGTTATTAAAAACCAGCAAAGGTTGTTTGGAAAATCTGCCACTCTAGTGGGTTTCACTGTTTCAGAGCGCGTTAGAGAATATTTAAAGGGATAGTTCGCACAAAATAAAAAGTCTCTCATTATTTATTTTTGCCCTCTTGTCATTTCAAGCCCTTTCAATGCTCTTTCTTCCATGGAACAGAAAAGAAGATTTTCGGCAGGATGTTCACAAGTGAATCGTGACCAGAGGCTGTCAAGTTCCAAAAAATGACCTAAAAATCTACTGTGACAGTATCCATATGGCTTGTTTGCTATATTCCAGTTATATGATAACTTTTATGGTGCAGTTTGTAATTTTTAGAGCTTGATTGCGGCGGCCACCACTCACTATGCAAAGGACAGCGTGACCATTCTGCTAAACTTCACCTTTTGTGATTCACTAAATAAAGTTACACTGGTTTGGAACTCCATGATGGTGTTCCATTTATGGTTGAACTATCCCTTTAAAGTCAATAACTCAACATCTGATTGAAACATGGGTTTTCTTGCTCTTAGAATTACACAACGCATGACATACAGCAGAGCACAAAATGCTTTGAAACATCCCTCTCTCTCTGTTGCTGTCACATATCAATTGTGAACAGCTCGATGTCAAGGGACTCCACCAATCTCATCATGGTCTCGGTCTGTCAGTGCTGACAAAGCAAAATTATTGCTTGTCACTGGATATTTACAGGGGTTGGACAATGAAACTGAAACACCTTTTAGACCACAATAATTTATTAGTATGATGTAGGGCCTCCTTTTGCGGGCTAATACAGCATCAATTCGTCTTGGCAATGACAGATACAAGTCCTTCACAGTGGCCAGAAGGATTTTGAGCCGTTCCTCTTCCAGAACAGTTGCCAGTTCTCTATGTGATGCTGGTGGAGGAAAATGTTTTCTGACTTGCTCCTCCACAATACCCCAAAGTGGCTCAAAAATATTTAGATCTGGTGACTGTGCTGGCCATGGGAGATGAGATCAACTTCACTTTCATGTTTATTAAACCAGTCTGTCACAAGTCTTGCTGCGTGTATTGGAGCATTATCATGCGAATACACAGGGAGTCCTCAGGGTACAATGTTTGGACCATTAGGTGCACATGGTCCTCCACAATGGTTCGGAAGTCCTTGGCAGTGACGTGCCCATCAAGCACAGTAGGGAACGCCATGATATTGCAGCCCAAACCATCACAGATCCACCCGTGTTTCACTCTGGGCAGCAACAGTCTGGATGTTCAGCCTATTTGGGGCTTCTCCACACCGTAACTCTCCAGGATGTGGGAAAGACATTGAAGATGGACTGAGATCAATACATGCTGCACATTGTCTACAGACCAAGATTTGCGCTGTGGCACCAGTGAAGCCGACATTTGGCATTGGCACGAGTGACCAAATGTTTGGCTTTGGAGCTCCCGACCAACAGTTTTGGTGGAAACAGGAGGGTCGAGTTGTGCATTTTATTCTGCAGTGAGTTCGGCAGCTGTGGTTTTTGGATACAATCCGGGTTAGTAGCTGGATATCCCTTTCAGACAGCTTCCTCTTGCGTTGACAGTTACTCCTGTTAGAAGTGGTTCGTCCTACGTGGTGGTATACCGACATTACCCTCATAGGTGGAGTGTGTGTAAGACTGGCCAACTTGAGAATAGAGTAAAATTTTCTCATTCAAACACTGACTTCTAATAGAGGGAAAAGCTATCTATCACTGCTTGTCTAGGATCAGTTTTCTCCGTAATAATATCATATTGCCGAAACAGATTTGGTGATTGCGCTCTTGAGTGCATCAAAGGTTTCTATTTACTGCGTGTTTTGAAGCATTGAGCCAATTACAAACATATCTGTTGAGTTCCCCTCACCACTCGAAACCACAGCATTTTTGTCCAGTGCCGAGTTCTGCACACTCGCAAATTGACTTTAACAAAAATTAAATTAACAAAGTGTAGACATGTAGGATAAATAAGAAATCCATTGTGCAGTCAGCTTAATTGATTAGCAGAACTTTGTGAGATCGCAATAAATTGAGATTAGTAGTGATTATAAAGGGAGCGCTCTTTGCACCCTTTCTAGGCGATATACAGTAATGCATTCAGAATTTGAAGAAAACTTATGCTTTGCTGTATTAAGGCAATGGTTATTTATTATTTGAACTGGCTGTCATTCCAAATCACGCATACAGTATGCTTGCTCTTCTGGTCAAACTACAGTGGTTTGTGAACATAGCCACTTTAATAACAAATAATTGATTAAGAGCGTTTATGTTGGGATGTGTGGGTTGTTGATAGGCGAGACGTAACCTTTTCAGTAAATCAGTGTAGATTGGCCACCAGGCCGCACATATAGGTGTGAAATCTCCAAAACTATATTGGCCAGTGTTTCAGTTTCATTGTCCAACCCATGTTTGTCCAGAAGGCTTTAACCACACAGAGCGCTTGCTTTTTATTTGTGTCTTCTGTCCATGGATTGACCATTGACCTCTATGGTCATGTCACTATGAGAGAAAACGTTTAGAGGCATGACAGCTCTGGAAAGGTAATATATAATATTGAAGTTTATTTGTGTATCCAAATCAAGTTAACTCATATTTCAATGTTAAAAATGTAAAAAAATGTAAATGGTTTTGAGTAGCTTATTCCTTCAGCAAATGTTAAATGTTAAGATCTAAATCCAAATTGAACAGTAATGTAGATGTTTTTGAGACACATGTATGACAACGTGTGGTCATCAGTAGTCAGTGTATTCTTGAATGAATAGTTTTGTTTATCTGTGTTTATATAAACTTTAAACAAAATCTCCAGAATGTCTTATGAGCCGGAGTGCCTTTGAAACTACATTAACAGAACATCATACATTACAGCAGATGTGTCGAATTTTCACATTCTGCTTTTTTCATGTGGAAAGGCTTGCAGATGAGTGGGACATTTCTATGCAGCCTTCGCTCCATTACAGGATCATATCATTGGACATGTCACCCATCTAAGTGTGTGAAACCACAGCGGCGCTGTGACATTTTCACAAGATGAACAGAATCGAGGCCCTGAGTTTCTCCTCAAAGGCTCTGACTGAAAACCTCTTCCTACATTTTAGCATGTGTTTACCGCAGGAAGCTGTCCCAGAAACGAAAGCCAATGTAATGCATGTACTGGCTTTGATTCATCCCAAAAAGAAGTTAATTAAATGTCAACATCCTCGTCGCTCTTTATTTTTCTGTTTTCTTTTAATTTGCCTCATTCTTTCAGCTTGGTTTGCTGGTGTATCATTATATCTGGCACTCATTTAATGTTTACCCCTGAGTGATCCGATATTTACGTAGTTGTGGAGAGTGAACTGAAGTTGCCGCGTTGCCAAATCGATGACACATTTTCAAAATGTTCTGGCGGTTTCTACAGCACATGACACTGAGGGAGTGGGCTGAGTGTGAGTGGAATCACACACACACACACACACACACAGCTCTTTTGAATACTGCCATCTGCTTTCAGCACTACAGTGGCATCAAACTCATATACATGATCAGTGTTGCAATGTTTGCACGGTGGAAACATGTCAACAATGCACCACAAATTCATAAACAGAAATAGTACTGAGGATGATTCGCATAAATCCCTTCACAGTAAAATTTTGCACAAAATCAAGGACCTATAAACATCTAATGGACCAATAAATGTAGTCAGCAAATCAGCAACCAGGAGTCTAGTACAGTGTGACATTAAATGTTTGCATAGTAATAATGCATGTTTATTTATATATATAGGCTTGTTCAAAGCTGTACTTGTATAAGATAAGTAAATATTTTTGATAGTTATACCAATTATGTTTTACCAATTATATTTGTCGTTCTAAAATGAATATCAACTTATGATGGCAAAAAGTGATTATTATGGTTAAAAAAGGGAAATAAGACACGAAAAAAAAAAAGGTCCAGGCACATGTCTGTTGATATAATTTATCCTTATGTTGCCTGCAACTGTAAATTCAAGGTCTCCCAGAAGAAATTTTCTTTTATTGAGTTTATGACACCAATGTAAAATAGTGTTGCCTTTTTGAAATGCACTTACTTTTGTTTTGTCTTCAGTCAGGGAGATTCTATCATCCTGATATTGGATTTTGAGGTGAATAGAGTTGGTTTTTGGGGCGAGATGTGAGTGAGTTCTTAATGGAAGCTGTGAGGAAGTGCGGTGACGGTTCTTACCAGAATCCAGTCGTGACTCACTCAGACAGGGGGTGACAGAAACATGGCACCCAGGAGACTAACACACACATCACCCTCCCTTAGTGGAGCACCACTGACGCATCGCCATCGCTGCCTGCCCAGACCTGCTCTCTTTCAGCTTCTCTCCATCTTCCTCTGCTGTCTTGGAGTCGAGAGTGTTCCATCGTCTCCATATGCCGGTTGTATCTCTGTTGCTTTACTCCTTTCATGAAGGATCTGGCCTAGAAAGGAGCAGCAATTAAGTTTACTCTGAAGTCATTTTCAGAGTATGTTTGTGATTCTACTGGAGACAAACTCAAAGGAAAGTTTGATCAACTACTGTGTGTTTCAGATGTTCCTCCTAAAGTAAATTAAGCAAATAGGAGTATAGTGCTAAAAATAATGAGGACATAACTCATGTTTGATGAGAAAATATTTAATATTCATTTTGAAATCTGAAAACTAATTTCAGACTTCTGGAAAATAAGAGCATAGTTTGTGACATTGTGATGTCTTCTAAAGCTCAAGAGATTATATTATGAGATTAAGAGATTAATAGATAATAGAAAAACTATTAAGAGATCATATTATGAGATATTAGAGAGGTCTGAGATCATATAAAGATATCTAACAATAGATGTTTCTTTATTATGGGTTGAAAAATGTGAGCGCGTTTTAAGGCATTGTTTCTTCTGAAAGTCTAAAAGAAACGTAAAATTATTTGGAACTTTTTCTCAGAATCAAAAGCGGAGTAGAATTTAGCACAAAATCCTTGTCCAAGAGAAACTGAAAAAAAAAATTCTCAGAATAAAAATGACAGTCATTCGAAATTCTTTAAATTAATTATAGTTGTTTAAGAGCAACAATTGAGATGTTCGAGAGATCTAATTTTCTTAGGTCTGAGATCTCATATTAAAGATATCCATCAATGGATTCTTCCTTAGTGTAGGTTGGCAATTTTGAGCATTGTTGAGATCTCTTATAAAAGTCTAAAAGGAAAGTTGCGAATTATTAGCTTCTTTTTCTCAGGGTCGCAATATAAACACCAGTACTAGATAATTAATCTATTTGCTCTCAACTTAATCTCATTGAAGATATTAAAGAAATCTAAATTGCAAAAAAAAGTTAACATTGCTTTAACTCATCAAAATAAGTTGCTTTTTTAAGTTATAAAAGATTCAACTCATTTTTTTAAGTCAGTTTAATGTAATTTAAATAGAAATTAAGTTTATTGTACTTAAACAATTTTAAGCCAGCAACCTTTTTTTTTAACAGTGTTCACTCATGCTTTCATCACCAGCAGGGCGGATTACTGTAGACTCATCACTGGCCTTCCCAAAAAGACCATAAGACAGTTGCAGCTCATACAGAACGCTGCTGCCAGGATCCTGAGCAGAACCAGAAAATATGAACACATCACACCCGTCTTCAGTTCTTTACATTGGCTCCAGGTTACATTTAGGATTGATTTTAAAGTATTATTTCTGGTATATAAATCACTCAATGGCTAGGACCTCAATACATTGCAGATATGCTCACTAAATATAACAGATCGCTCAGATCATCAGGATCAGAAATACCAAGGGTTCACTCTATGCCAGCCGCAGCTGGAACCAGCTTCCAGAAGAGATCAGATGTGCTCCTACATTAGTCACATTCAAATCCTCGAAACACATCTGTTTAGCTGTGCAGTTACTGAATACTGAGTACTGTGTCACTGTACGTCCGACTGATTACACTGTTTTATTTTGCATCCTCCTTTTTATTCTAAACTGAACTCAAATGTCACTGAGAATTTGGTAAGAGAGATGAAACATGCTGATGGCCTGGGTCTGTGGTGGAGTAGTGAGTTTGACATGATTAAACTCGAGGTTCTATGGGGTGCATACTGGATTGATTTCATTCCTACACTGTAAAAAATAAAAACCGGCAGCTGTTGTTGTCAGAACTTTACCGTCAAAAATGCGATAGCAACGTTATTGGTTTTAGATTTAACTTAAAATTTACAGTAATAAACCGTATTTCATTATCTGATATAATGTTAATTTACCAACCTATTGAAGTATTAATATCTGTTTTGTGCCATTGTAATTCACTGACAACCAACAATCACAGCAGTGATGAGAGTCACATGATCAATCAAAGCTCATCACAAGTATAGCTCTTCCACAAGAAAGACATTATAACCATCATGGTAACACACATGAAATTTTAAAAATGCAATAAACATTAATTTAATAACATTAAATGTAACAAACCCCTAATGTACATAACAAAACCAAGAAAACTATGAAGAAACAGTTATTTCAACAAAAATACATCAAATGTGAAGTGTCACGCAGGGAATTGTGGGAATGTCATTTTACAGTTTTTCACTGTAAATTATACAATGAGTTGTTCTTTTTCACATTCAAAAATTTTAAATTTAACGGTATTGTTACCATTAGATCTATCACAGTTATTTACCGTATATAGTACGGAAACTTTCTGTTAACCAATTAACATTTTTTTCACTGTAGCATTTTTACCGTTAAAATCACGATAATTTTTTAGTGTAGAGCTTCCGAACAAATGGGTTTCTGGGGTGCGGACTGATGGGGCAGTGAACCCGAGGTTTCCCCGTGAGTCAGTCTTAGAGCTCCTCCTGTCCCGTTTTATGAGAAAATCGGGTCCATTGGAGACGTCCAATAGATTTCTTAGGCGCCAAAATAACACAGTTTAATCACCATAGGAAAATCTCCCCGAGTAAAACTGACTAAAACTGGGAGTTGTGAAAAATATTATAGTGTTTTTCAGATGAGAAGTTTCTCTATGTATCATCTTTTTACTCTTTTAATTCATTTTATAACAGTTTTATTTAGCTTTTTATTTTTTGTGATTATTTTAATTCCTTTCTGTAAAGCACTTTGAATTACCATAGTGTATGAAATGTGCTATATAAATAAACTTGCCTACACTGTAAAAGAATACTGTAACCTGATTGCCTTAATTTTAAATTCATTGAAATTTATATTAAAAAATTTTGTTCATACAATGGAGATTGGTTTAGTCAACAGAAACTCAAAGTATTATGTTATGAACCACATTAATTTAACAGTGCAGAGTCTTTTTCCCCCCTCACATTGCTGTCTAGAAAAAAAAACAACTGAAACATTAAGGAGATCTCACTTGTGATTTCTCATTCCTCTGAGTGTTGTAGGAGAATATCTTATCTGTTCATCTCAACCTCTCGTCTTTGATGCCGTATATCTCCTGCTTCATTCCTGTGGACTCAACACAACCCAATGGCAGATGCCTCACAGGGCCCTCGTTGCTGTCAGTGATTGATCCCCTTGTTTTTATCCGCCGTAATTAAACATTTAGAGCCATGCACTCCCTGTTGCTCAATGTAATTTCCTCTGAATTCAGAAGTCTCGCAGCCCAAGAAATCTTTATTATTGGCAATGAACCCAGCGCGATAATGAGCCAATGGGATGAAACACCCAGTTTAGCACACTCTAGTTACCATTTCTAAGGAGAGGAGGGGACCGCTCGATTTGTTCGGAGCACTATGGAGTCATTCCCGAAAGAAACAGCCGTGTTTACATTAACGCAAACACTGCATGGGGAAAATAAGAGTTTTTCTGTGCATGCTTAGCTTTAAATGGACAGCTGGTTTTGTGGTTGCAAACTGCACAATAATGGCCTAAGTGAAATAAAGCAGTGCAGAAAAAAAAATAAAGGTAACGAATAACAAATTGAGGACCAGCTGTCTGAAAATGTGTATTGTTTAGAACAGCGCACGTATTGCCTCAATACGCATGTAAAGATTCAATACCTTTCCTAATATGCGTGAAAAGCACACTAATTATTTCCCAGCTTCCCCCCTGTGCTTTTTGAGAAAGCAGGTCACGGTTTTTAGACCCATTTAGAACGCAGTCAAAACAAAAAGATAGTTTACGTCTAGCATTTACAAGTTTAGTCCATTATCTGGACCATAGCTACAATAGAAGTCCACAACCAAACCGAATCAAGACATGAGGGTGAGCCATTTTTGGCTGTACTGTTCCTTTAAGAAAACTTTTATGTTCACATCTGATCTTGTCAGAGAAGTAAAAATCAAGTCATTTGTTACACTGACTGAGTAACTGACTATTATACATGTTTACATGAGAGTCTACTGTGATAGAATTGATTACCTGCCCTATTTAAAATATCCATTCTTTCAAAGACACTGATTTATTGTACTCCTAGTCGGACAAAACTTTTCTCTTAAATGATTTACTCAATGAACATTTGAGTTGTTCATTGTGCTTGAGTGGATCATTACAGTACACATCCCCTCTACAGCTTCATCAGAGTCATCATCAATGGCTTATAAAAACATATGTCTGCTGTAATTCCACATGTCCACAGTTCTGTGTCCCACCCAACATCGCCCTCCCCCATTGCTTATGCATTAATAATATTAGGGCAAATTTGATGCTTCAGTTCAGGGGAAGCATTACTCATTTAAGGAGTGCATGGCACTATCTGTCTCTATCTTTCTCAGTGTGGGGCCTAATGGCTCTGATTGAACTCCAAATTCAATTTAGACAGGATATTACTGTTACATGAGCTCTCCTCAACAATGCCATTTCCCTTGCTTACACAGTACATTACCCAGTAAAGCTCTGCCTTTTCCTGCTAAAACAAAAACAGAAAAATGAGAGAACAAAAAGAAAACGACTTTTCCATCTCGCAATGGCAATGACTGTCGGTTTCCAACTGTATTTAACGCTAACGTCTTGAAATCTCATGGCAGAGTGAGCTTAATCTATTTTCATTACCATGCTACAGTGTCCATCTCTCAGGAAAACTGTAAAACCGCACCTGTCTCAAACGTGAATCGTGCTTTTGTTTCTCATATTTTTGTTCTGGCTGCTGGAGGAAAATAACTTTAGGCATCTTCCATAAAACTCCTGATCGCTTCCATCAAGGTCTGACTGTGGATCCACGCAGTATTGAGGTTCCTAAAAAGGCAATGGCCAACTGGTGAGTTGAGCTGCACAATATAGCCAATTCATGCGTTCACATGTCCATCAGATCCTTGAAAGGGGTAAAGGTAAACGGATTAGCGAGGGTAAAAAGATCTGGCATGCTGTGTGTAAAGAAGGGACTCATGCATGAGATGTGACTCAAGCTCTGTGATGCCCCCTTCTGGAATCATTCATTAAAGATAGTTCATGTAAAATAGATGTATTCAAATAAAGGTGGAGTTTAAAATGAATTAAAATAAAAGTGCTGTGATTGATGAACAAGTGCATTCTAAATATTTGTATCTCTGAGGAAATGAATACATTTTTTTAATTGATTCACTGATTCAAAAGATTTGAAGTGTCAAAATTTTAATATTTCAGTTATCGACTATTGGCAATAGAAATATTCTATTAAACGTACAGTAAATGAATAATAAATGAAAATAAAATAAAGGTGTTGTGATTAACATGATCGGATGACTTCCAAACTTTTATTTAATCTGAAATGGCATAAAATGTAAATAGCAGCTATTGTCAAATAGATTCAAAATATTTAAAGAACTACACAGACATTTTTTTTGTAATTAATTTAATGGAAATAATGCCTTTATTTTTTTATTTCATTTTAATAATATGATTTATTATAATTATATATTTAAAATATTTAATTATTTCCACACACTACTATAGCGAAACACAGTAATAAACAGCAATAATTATCTACATATTTTTACTTTTCAGTACATTACAAATGCCTTTCAGATGCAAATGAATCATTCTTTTGAATCGATTCAAAAGATTTGAATCCATGAATAATCAAATCCAATTTCTTTAATCAGTTCAGTGAAATGAACAGTTTGAATTAATTCCTTTGGAAAGAATCAAACATACAGACTGTAACACCATTTTGCCAGTGAAGTTTAAATCAGATTAAAATAGCTTACTACTCATATTCATGAGTTAAATTATGAGGAATCGCAAAAAAATCGAATTACAGGAAACTCATAATGAATATACCATATGAGAAAACCATGATAAATATATTGTGAATCTTCATTTGAAGAAAGAATCTGACCTCAATGAAAAGCTTTTGAGGGAGTTCCCAAACTGTATGAATCACGTGACGTGCCAACATGTACTGAACATGTACTGGATCTGAATGGTGTAGTACCACTAAGAACAACTACTACTTTGGTCAGCTTTGGCTTTTAAAACACATGAGTGGAATAGACTTCCAACTGAGTTGAAAGAATTAAAACAAATAACAGGTCATTGTGGTTTCTCAAAAAAGCTGAAAATATGGTTAATGTTGAATCAAAATTGTGAACATTTATATTCTAGTATGGTAGTTCGTATTTTTGTATTGTTGCATTTGGTCCTTAACATCAACCTGCAAAAGGGACAACGGATGAAAATTAGCCAGTGTTGGCTACATCTGGCGCATTTTACATATTGTTATGTACTATTAGTGTACCGTCCCTGATTAAATAAAGATATTAAATTATTCAAATCTATTTTCATTATCCTCCTCCATCACAGAGGTGAAACCGTGAGGTGAGGACAGGAATCCTAGAAATTCCATGATCATCACCTTCACAGAGATCAGACACCTCTGATGATCACACACCCCCGTCCTCTCTGGACATCACATATGTGAATCCGGGTAAATGTGTCTTTCATCCCTCCGCACAGTCGAGAATACCGGGTAATGAGGGAAGGTGATATCCTTAAGCACAGTGGGTCCCTGTGGTGCCGTGTGAATGAGGCTCTCTAAGATCGTCACGGCCCATTGTGCTGGCCGAGCCCGGCGAGTTGCTTATAGGCCAGTCCGCCACTGATTATTTTAACAAATAGCATTCCTATTCAAGTCAACAGAAAGGTTTCCAATGACAGCTCGCATGACAAAAGGTCAGGGGCAGGCTGCTTGCCGTTAATTAAGTGAAATTGGTGAATGTCAGAACTACAAAGGTCAACGTTAATCCACGGCATTGTCTCTCCTCCTCAGGTTTCATCCAATGGGGGGGTGGGGGGTTCCTTGCCAGATATTAAACAAGCTTAATTCATTCAGGACTGTTTAAAGATTAATGCAGCTATGCAGGTCCAACCACACAGTCAGCACATACTCATTGGAACAATCACATCTTACAGGCGTGCCCGTTGCTGGCCAGAGACTTTTAGGTGAAGCTGCCAACCTGATCATTTAATTATCTGCACTGTTTGCATTGGTTTTGTTGAGTGTGCAGTTTGACTGCAGCGTAGGACTAAATCGATTATATAGCTATCAATTATCAGGGCTCATAATATTTTTGCTGACATAAAAAGAAAAAATGTCATTTCAAAATCATTTACAAATATATACTAAACTGTAGGCTAATGTAGAATTTTACAATTACGCATTAAGTGAAATCGGGCATTAAAGCACTGTAATTCACTATAAAATAGATATGTTTGATATAGAGTTCAAATGTTTGCGGTTCGAAAGAAGGGCACGGTAAACTGATCGCAAGTTAGTGAAGACATTTATAATGCTACAAAAGATTTCCATTTCAAATAAATGCTGTTGAATTTTCCACAAAAATATTAAAGGGATACTTCACCTCTGGAAAGATGAATGTGTATTTATGAAGAAGAAATGTGAAATTATTTTTGAATTTGGAGCTTTCTAGACTGAGAAAAGCCAGAAAATGTATGGCTTATGTGGATGAAAGACAACAACTCCCAGAATGCACTTGCTTCTCTGCCCTAGGAGGCCACGCCTACCGGTAACAGAGCGCAGTATTAAACAACAAGGGGTGGTAAGGAGGGTGGAAAGCACGGTCATTCGAAAATACTACAGGTTTTCTACTAATACAAAGCTTAATGTTAAATCCTGAAGTGTCCCTTTAAGCAGCCGCTTTTCTACATTGATGATAATAAGAAATGGAGTAGCAAATAAGCATATTGGAATGATTTCAGAAGGATCATGTGACACTGAAGAGTGGAGTAATGATGCTGAAAATTCAGATTTGCCAATAAATTACATTTTATTTTTTACTGATATATATATATATATATATATGTGTGTGTGTGTGTGTGTGGTTAGTGACAATCTATTACATTCACATTTTAGATCATATATTCTGACTACTTTATGATTATTTTTCGATTACATTTATCCTCTAACATTACATTCTAACTTCCCCTATCGTTATAATCTAACGTTCCCCTAACGTTACATTCTAACATTCCCCTAACATTACATTATGGGGGTCGTTACGTTACTGGAAGACGTAACATAACGTAAAATTTGTGCATGTTAAGTAATCATGTAATCAATAAAGAATTTTAACTATAGTCTGATTAAACTATTTTATTATTTTAAAACATAATAGAATCTAATTACAAGAATATATATTTTTGGAATCTGATTACGTTACCCAGATTACAGTAAAGGAGTCATAACTATAACATTCCTATCAACCAATCAGATTTTATATCATTTTTGAAATCTGATTACTTAAATGACATATAATCATTTACTACCCTACAAACAGAAGTTAACCAACAGTTTGCTTGCCACTCTTGGACACGCACAAATCTCCAGCTGTGATTTTACAGTACAGTAATGTAATCAAAAACCGTACCTGCGGTTTCAACCGCTCTAGATGTGAGACTATACGATATGTTGTCAATTAGGAGAGAGAGGTTTATTGCAGGTCGGGTCAAAAGCAGCAGTTACTGATAGTGCGCATGGCCGTGCTGTTCCAAAGACACTGTTGTGCAGCTGGAAGCAGCGCTGCCTTTGAGGAGACCGTGCATTAACTTGTCAGGAGATCTGACAATCGTACAATGGCATCGTACCAGCTGCCAGCGAGCACTCCGCCGCTCCAAATCTAATTTCCATTACAATTAAAACCCTCGCCGATGGATTGAGGATGATGTTTGCGCTGCAGGGGTCTAATACGGCCTCTCTCACAGTTTGATAATGTGGCGATCCAGGTGGCTTCATACAGGCCCCCACCTCTCCACCAAACTAAACACACCAAAAACACAAGCACACCGCAGGGCTTAGGTGGTTCTACAGCCAAATGCTTCCACTTTCCCAGAAGGTGTGTCTGTGTTTGTGTTCTCCCAGAGGTTATGTGTTCACTGCATTCATTAAAAAGCTTTTTTACAGCGTTGAGAGCTTGAAGGAACGACATGGCTTAGTTATCTCACCGTTGTGTATCACATAGATCCTGCTCTGAATATTACTCCTGTCCATCATATTCAGTCAAAGCATTCAGCCTGGGATTCTGAGAAGGCTGCACCGCCACACTTTTTAATGATTTAACCAAGTTGGATGCATCAATCTACTTTGTTGGTCCAACAATGTTTCTTTAAACCAATCAGACTTTAGCTGTAGGTTTAGAGGCTGGAAGAACATCCCCATCAACCAATCAGATTTTAGCACTATTTGCAGTAGGGATGCACAGATATAAACATTCTTTTCCATGTTCATTATTATACAATTACAACATTATAAACAATTATTTTCATGTTAAGAAGGTTAACCGATAAATGGATGCTATAAAAAAATCTATATACTAAACTAAAATCAAAAGTGAATTTAGGCACCGCAACATTATAATGTACAGTATGAAAACATTCATATTAATTTTGAGATTTGCAAAAGATTACATTTAACTATGACATTTACATTTAACATTAAGTGAGCGTTAGATGACGACAAATTTACTATAAAAGGTAAAAATATGGGAAATGCACAATTAAATATACAGTAAAATACGAAGTGATAAAGAGAAAAAAAAATCATCATCTAATACTGGTTGATATGGTACTGATATATCATGCTAAAATTCCAATAATTATTTTCATGTTATGGCAGATGACAGATAAATGGTTGATATTAAAAACATATATTTTGTCTAATAAATAAATCTATAAAAAAAAACATGAAAAATCTAACATTTTGAATGCAACAAGTGATGTTGAGGTAACAGTCACAACTATAACATTCCTATCAACCAATCAGATTTTTTTCACAACATGGCCAATAATGGATCAATGACAGATATTAAAATTCTATATTATTTTGTCTAAATAAATTCAAACAAAACTAATTAAAAAATAAATAGTTTGAAATGCTATAAGTGGGCGCAAAAGTATGAAAATTTGCTTAAGTTTAACAGTGTTATTAAATTATTAGTGTTTTAAAGACAAACTAGACCAAAATATGATGGCAAAGTTAATCCAAATTTAAAAAGGCAATCAGCATGCACAATTAAATAGCCAATATAAACCAATAAAATAAAATAAATAACTAAATATGCATCACTAGTTTGCAAAAAAAGGTTCAATGGGGTTCAATATAGAACCACAAGGTTCTTGACCCAGTTTTAGAAAAACTTCTATAAGGGAGAAATGTCCATAAAATAAAATGTTCCCATGATGGGAACCCCTAAAAGGTTCTAGGCTATGAAGCCCCTGACAGAAGGTTAGAGGGCTTGAAGAACATTTCTATGAACCAATCAGGTTTTAGCAGTAAGTTTAATGTTATAGTTTCCAACAGCATTCCTATCAACCAATTATTTCCCTCCGCACCTACGACTGGATGAGATCCTGCTAATACTGTTGCAGGAACATGCTCTGAACCACGTCATGTCCTCCAAGCTCTTTCTGACCTCTCTGAACCTTCAAGTGGGCTTCGAGTGCGATTTGCTCCTGATGTCTCACTAAGACAGACTGACACCGCAACGTTATTTACCATTCCAGCAGGGGCTCTCGGGAGAGCTGAGGAATCACTGCGCACGGCCACCCTTCATGAAGGTGGTTTTCTCAGTAATACGGAAAAGCATTTCTGCGCTCGCGTACTCCGCATTAAGCATGCATTATTTATGCAGGTGCCTCGATGTATTTTTAATCATTAGACAAACTGAACACAGAACAGGGTTGCTTTCATTAATATCTGTCTGCTATGTGAGTGTTTCCGGTGCTCCTGTGTGCATGTTTACTCGCTCATTTTCAGGAAATGATTAGAGTAAAAGGGGGCCGCATTACAACGGGAATGTGAAAAGAAAATAATTAGCAGCGCCGCACAAATCTCATTTGGAGGCATACAGGAGCCTTTTAGAGGAGGTCACCGCATGCATTACATTGTTGATCAGCCCTGATGCTGTGCCAGGGTGACTCTGGCCAATGATCAGAAGGGCGAGGGCTTTTCCCCCCTCACGGCCGCTCGTATCCCAACCGTGGCAGGAAGATTAAGTGCGAGCCTCTCTTGGATGTGAGGAATCATCACTGCGCCCTGAATGCTCCAGCGCCCGGACCGGCTCACCGAACACACTGGCCCGGAACAGAGAACCTGGAGGAGAGCTGATAAAACTAACAGAGCAGGAGAGGAAGAGGGTGAGGGAGACAGCGAGCGTATCGAAAAGTCCAACTTCCTGGGTCAGCTTCAATTTGTATTCATGCATTCATTTTTTTTTTTTATGATTTATTTCACCCAAGGCTGAGGAATCAGACTTGGTGGTAGTGGACCAAGTCCAGTATTCACTGATAATGGGACAGAAAAAGGGGGGGGGGGGAAGAGAGAGAGGGGAGGATCACTGGGGCGGAATGAAATGAGTGATAGCACGTGTGATGAGTCTCAAAATATATACAGCTAAATAAGACAGACTGTAAATCTTCTGAAGAGTTTGAGGACTCTGCTATACTTAGCACTGACTGACAGATTCACAGTAATGTGGCCATATATTCATAACTGAACCGGTGTTATTTAAGGGTCACACTTACAGTCCAATTCTCACTATTAAATAACTATTAGTATTAACTATGACTTTTGCCTCAGTAAAATCCTGATTGCTTCTTATTAGTTGTGAGGTAGTTAAGTTTAGGTAGGTGTTGGGTAGGATTAAGGGATGATATGGTCATGCAGAATAAGTATGTGCTTTATAAGTACTAATAAACAGCAAATACCCCAAAAATGTGCTTACTAATAAGTAACTAGTTAATAGTGGGAATTGGACCCTAAAATAAAGTTGTACCTATTTAAGCATCATTGATATACAACTGTAGTTTTTGTTAATGTTGAATTAAATTAAAATTTGATATTTTTAATTTAATATTTAAATTTTGTTTACATTTTTAGTAATTTTGTTGTGTTTTGCCATTTTGTTTTTAAATATGTATGAATTGGTTAATGTCCATTTATCAGTTTTAGTTACTTAAAACTGTACTTAAAAAGTACTTCAACTAGCTGAAATATTTAATTCACAATAATAACCCTGAAATGGACATCTACATATTATGTGGAGTGATATGGTTTATCATATGAGGAAGATGTATGGAACTGTTCTTTTCATATTGGTAGATTTCTGCTAAACTGATCATAAACTTGATGAGTTTATGATGGAAACCAAACAATATGATATTGGTACACCCATGTGAAAGAAAAAACATAGCCTAGTTATCTTCAATATCACAGTTGGTTTTACCGGACATCAATGAAGTTACAAGGAGAGATTTTGAGGTCTTCCGCTTCTATAATTTTTCCCTGGGGAAAAAAAAGAGATCCCCATTATCACATCTCTTCAAGAATTTCCGGAAATTCTGAAAAGTCAAATGCTCAAAGTTACCAAATCAAAATTAATTTCATTATGAACATCAAATTCAAGAATCTTCTGGACTATACATCAACATTAATTTACAAATAACCATAATATAATAATAAACTATCAAATGATGCACCATATACTACAAACTTGGCCATCTAATGTATGTTTTGCCTCAAAAACATGTTTTAACTACATGGAAGTATTTGTCATTCTTTTGTCCAGCTACTGCTTTACTCTCCTGAGCTGTGAAAGAGCAACCTCTGAGAAACACAACTTCTCTTTGGGTATTTTCAAACAGGAAAAAGATAGGAACTCAAAAGCAGTGTATGTTCTCCATTTAGATATCACCACATTGTATTTGTAAGTGTTGATATTGAAAAAGATAGGTTTACCATTGATTAAATACTAGATGGTCATTTGCCTTGGAAATATCTGGGTTTTCTTCAACTAACAGCTTCTAGATCAAAACTCTAAACGGTTTCACTCTCTCTCTCTCTCCTCTCATTTTGGAATAAAATTGCCATCTCCCTTGTCTTGCTATAAGGATAATTTCACAGTTACTACTGTTCACTGAAGTTTGGGGTCAATGAGATTGTTATACAATATACTTATTACAATTTCAATTTTTAGCATCGTTACTCTAGTCTTCAGTGTCACATGATCCTTCAGAAATCATTCTAATATGCTGATGTACAGAACAAAAACATATCTTATTATTATCAAATACAGTTGTGCTGCTTAAGAATTTTGAGGAAATGTGATACATTTTCTTTTTCTGGATTTGATGAATAGAAAGTTCAAAATAACTTTGAGCACTGAGCAAGGATCTGCTGATGCCAAAATCTTAAACGGCACTTTATTTTCACACTTTTTGCATAATTTCACAAAAATACATCTTAATTGGAACTAATGCACAGTATAAACATTGTTCACAACTCATATTTACCTTAATTTCTCTTTGTTTTCTTCACACATCAAACAATCACGTCTAATATTTCATGTTCAGCTTGCTCTTGACACTGTTGTCTCCTCAATAAAAAGGTACAATATCCCTTAAAACCATTAGGGTCAAAATAATTGTTGGTTATAATGGAAATGACACCACAACTGAGGAAATAATTTGTGTACAAACAATTTTGTTCTGTGTAATTTGGGTTTCATTCTTTTTTTAAAATTAACAGTTAATAATTAACAGTTAAAAAACACATATATACATATATAACAATAATAACGATTACTTTTTTTAAACAATTTATTTAGTTTACGATTGGAACTCTAGGTCAAGGACAAGAGTAAAAAGATGAAATCTATATGCCATTTGAAAAGCAATCCCTTCCACAATCTATTCTACAGGCATCAAGAGACTTAAATGTAAATATCACAGCCCCCGTTAGTGAAAAGTAAATGACATCATGAACAAGACTCATCATGTGGAGATTTCATGTGCCCCACTGACCTGTGGGTAATTCAGTTCGTAGAGAGGGACACTGAATATTACTTGAGACTAAACCCAGTAGACGTGCACATCCCACGGGGACAGTTACTGTGGATTGAGACATGGGATGGACATAACCCCATAAACACACAGGCATTATTACATGATCTCATGTTCCATTGTACATGCAGTTAGCAGCCATTGGCTAGGTCGATTGCAAGCCAAGCTGAGGTCTATTGCCAGGCAGATGCATTCAATGCACATAGGAATACATAAAGACCTGTGAGGTCTGTAAAGGTTAAATGGATAGTTCACACAAAAGCTAAATAAATTCTGGCATTATTTACTCACCCTCATGTCATTCCAAACCTGTAGAACTTTCTTCTGCAAGACACAAAAGAAGAATTCTAGTGTCCAACCAACATTGGACCTCCTGGACTTTCATTGGGAAAATGGTTCACTGGAGAAATGTCCAGTCAGTGGGATTAAAAGTGAGTTTAGGTTATCTAAAACAGTTGAACCAGGATCTGGAAAATGTAGGTTACATTTCATTTTACAGTAGGCCTACATGTACTTACAGTATACTTGCAGTAGTTACCCAAGAAAGTACTGGTAAGGTAACTGGGTTAAGATTAGGTTTAGGGATAGTTTGAGGGCTAGTACATAGTTATAAACCAGTTAATGTATTTGCTATAATAAGTACATATAATATATACATGGGAACAGTACTGTGTTACCCCAATGTATTATCACATTGGTTGTTGTACGTATCAAGGCAGTTCAGACATTAAATGTCCAGTGAGTGGCGCTTAAAGGTTAATGCCCAATCACGTATAAAAGTAGCGTAACACATACCCTGAACCTAACCAATAATGGCAAACATGACATAAAAACACAATTGTGTTGTTTGTGCAACCAACCATGGCTGCATTTCTCAAAAGCATCATGAGCTAAGTTGATCGTAGATGTCATTGGTGCTTATGGTTCTATGATCTTTTCAGGGTTTGGGGTTGAGGAGATGAGACGAGGACTCAAGTGCAGGAAACAAGGGCTTCTTTAATAAAAGACAAGAACAAAACAAACAAAAACTACCCATAGGGGGAATACAAGAAGCTTGGCTTGGCTTGGCTTTAACTTTACTTGACTAAGCACGACACACAGATTAAACAACTATCCAGCACAGAACTGCAAACACAGGGAGAATAAATAGGGAGAGCAAACAAAGCAGGTAATGAGGGACAGGTGGGGCAAATTAATCAATAATCAGGTAACAAGATGGGCGGGGGTAGACAGACAGGAGAGCAAGTGGCACAAGGAAACACACATGACAAGCCATGTGCTCACAACAAACAGAATTAGAACACAAGCACATGGCCAGTAAAACAAATCACCAGTCATGTGCTCACACAAAACAAGACATGAACACGCAGCTAATGAGAACTTAGAAGCCCCGTGTTCACACAAGACAACGTGAAAGCACACAGCTAGTGTAAAACACAAGCTGTGTGCTACACAGCACAAGACAAAACATGAAATGAAAGCACGCGGCCGGTGCAAAGCTAAAGCTCACCCTGTGCGCTCACAACAGAATACAAACATGCGGAGCATGAATGTCCGAATCCCGACACAGAACTGAAACCAAACTAGGCCGACGTGCCGGGTTCCAAACACCACGCCCCTTACATGTAACAAGGCATACAGACAAGAGAGCGCAAGGCTTGAGCACGCTCGAAACCGCACGCTCAGACAAGCACAAGACAACACAGGAGTGAGGGGCTCTTGTCACAAAACCAATAAATAAACTAGACAGAAGTGACAGAACCCTGACAGATCTACTTAGGCTTACGATGCTTTTGAGAAACACAGCCGTATTAGCTTGCTTCTAAGTCTTAAAGCTCTTTTATTATGACTTGCGTTACACTGCATTGCAAGTGCAATACTGTATCAGGTGAGCTACCGAAAAGTTTGCTACATCAGAAAAGTAATGGTTATATGGTGCAAACCTCAAAATGTATTAGCTTACAAATCATGTGGTCTTTTGAGGTCATAACATGGTTTTGCGCAAAAAGTCTTTCCTCAATAATCTGCCCATATAGACCATAATTTGTGAGAAAAAGAATAAAAGTCATTGCCGTTTTATTGCCACTAGTGGTAATTTTAGTTGAAAACTCCAGTGAATTATGCATAGGTATGTTTTTGGAGTAGAGGCATGTTTTTCCAATGAGAATTGGTTGCATTTTTCATGCAAACAGTGTTCTGCAGAAAAAAAAAGTCATACAGGTTTGGAACGACATGTGAGTAAATAATGACTGTCATGCTAACTTCAGAATATAACTGATGTTTTTAAAGGAACACTCTACCGCACTCATTTCCATCCGAGACAGCTCTGGCGTTATCAAGTGTGGTGTTATCAAGTTAATGACTTAACTAATTGCAATAAAAAGCAGTGGTGTTTAGCGAGCGAGAGGAAAACGGGTCTAATTAGAGAGTGGTGGCGGCAAAGTTCTCGGATAGTCGGTCTGGGGGAAAAGAGGGGGTCAGGCGAGACCTCTGATCATCGGTCGACTCTCAAAGAGAACGGTTCCTCCATTGATCTAGTGCACTCTCTGCTACCAGCTGATATATGGAGCTTGTTCCTGTTCACTGCAAACAGCTAGTCACCACAACACACACATCAATACGAGCGCATAAGCACACACACGCTCTTCTGTGCCTTGATCCACTCATACACTCGCTCACGTCAACATGGACACACTCGCTCAGACAGGACACCCTCATGCACAAACAAATGCTCAATAATGATGTTGAATCCACTCTCATTGCTTTTTGATGAGAGTGTGTTGAAAGAGCAGGCTGCTATGATGTGGTCTAACAATCCCGTTCCCTTATTTGCATTAAGAGCAAGCAGGTAGCCCCAGTAATGGCTTTGTGGCTCTCCAGAAGATGTCTTTGAAGCCAGAGAATCGATGTGCCTCTTCAAAACTTCATATCCTTCCAGATACGACTCCTCGACCCACTCAGGCGCTACCGTGAGACCAAAGCAAAACACTCTTTTAGAAAAAAAAAAAAAAAACGAGCGAGAGGAAAGAGGCTAGTGGCACTTTTTTTGTAAGAGAAAACGCAGACATTTGGTCTTTCCGTTCCCTCAATGTGACTGTAGCAAACATTACTGCGCAGGGCTATTTGAGTATAACTTTCTAAATGGAAATAGAGAGGAATAATGATGCCAATTTGCATCATTCAAGCGTAAAGCCCGGCTGGCATAACAAAGATAATAAAAAAGTAGCACAACTAAATTTTTAACATCCGAAATGAGCCTCATTTTGACAAAAACCACAGATTTCCAAGGCTATGACAATAACGTGGCATTTTCAGAGACATGTACTGGGTTTTCCACAGTCCACTGAGGCTGAAAGGCCATTTTGATGGGACAGGCTGAACCTTCTGCTATTGAATGTGACTGCAATGATAATTTGAAGAATGGGAGGTGATGGTTAGTCATTACGGCCATCACTGAAGGTTCTTGAAAATGACTCCTGGCAGGTCCGGCTCCTTCCCAGATGCAGCCTGTCAAGAAGCACCAAAGCAGAGGCTAAGCTGATTAAATAGGACCTTTTCCAGGGTGTTTGTTTATTTAACGCTCGTGCAGGGAAAAAAAACATCTCTCGCCGTGATGAAACCGGGCTAGTGCTTAATTGGGATGTGGGTCGCATCTTTTAGCAGGTGGTGACCTGCGGGGAACGTCCTGGCAGACGTGTTGGGGTCACGCGATCGTGCCGGATTAACATAACGGAAACTACATGCCAACGTTGGGCCGTTCCAAAGGATGCTAATTATGGAGCAAAAGTTTAAATCAATACCTCGGAGAGAAAATGGCGCTGCACGTATAAAAACACAGGAAAAATGCAGCCAAATTACAGTTGGCCTTTCTCCCCCCCCTCCTCATTAGAGAGCAGGCAGCATTATCGCCTCAGTTTCTGCGGTTAATGCCACCCAATTCCTTCTGTTTACTGAAAAGCCTCTGCTGTGGCCTCATACCTAATGTGCTGCTTTAAATTTTAATGCTCCGAGTTCACATCGGAGGCTTCTAGGGGCCCATCAAGACGCGAGCGAGGGAGCCAGATGCCCATCTCACCCCCAGAGGGATGTGGAAGTATTACATTAGACAGTAAATCCACACCGGCCTTGTTAATTATTTAGGAAAACAAAGTGCTGCAGTCATAGACACTCCACTGTACAGCTGAGCAATGTTTAATCTACATAATGTATCTGGAGGTGGATGAAGCCTGGAGAGCGGGGGATAAAGCGGCAGGGAGAGAGAAACATGCATCTGATAGAGAAGTGGAGAGCGTGCTAGGCTACGGTAATGGCAAGGAAAGGGAGAAATGAAGATGTGAAGCGCTAATGAGACAGCGAGGACAGCGGCTGTGAAACTGCATGCAGGAAGGTCACGAAAGATAAACACGGCGAGAACAGAACAAGCAAATGATCTGAAGCTTTGATATACTGTAGGGGAGACCAGGGCTAGTTGTCACACAGGGAAGGGTTATATCTCAGTAGCCACAAGTCAATAGTCCTATTATACAAATGTGTATTTTCTCTGGTTTTGTTGATGTCAAACAGATAGTTCAAAAACTTTAATGAGGGACTTTTCCATCCTCCAAGATATATTTTTTAAAAATAGCTTTTGGGTAAAGACAACAAAATATAATTGTACAAATAATACAAATTTAAAAAGATTTATGGTTTTTATATAATATCATTCTAAAGTTTGGGGTATAAGTACGCTTTATTTAAAATACATTACTTTTATTCATCAAGAATGCATTAAAGTCTCAGTAAAGACATTTATAAAAAGATTATATTTCCAATAAATGTTGTTCTTTTGAATAACACAAAAAGTGTGACAACGGTTTCCCAGTTTCTCTGTCTTTCTGTCCCTGAAATGAAATAGGAGAGACCGCTATTAAAAACACAGAGAAACTGGGAAAGCGGAGTTGACAAAACTTAGTTTCGCCACAATATGACACTCTATCCTCAAATCCTCTACATGTTTAATCCCATTATTGTTCAAAAGCTCTGACTCCTCGCTACACTGAACAAAGACATGCAATTTCCCAAGTATTTAATGTTAACTTTTATATGATTGCAACAAAAGGACATAATAGAAAAGCCATAATTCTTACGATTACACACTTTTTAAGTTCACGAGTGAAAGTCTTTACAGGTCTTAAGAAACATTCCCTGCATAAATTAGTGTTTGTAAATGTGATCTATTATGCATTCAGAGGGAGCAAATATAGGAACAGACCAGGTGCATTCTATCATTTATAATTTACTATATTGGAACCACAACGCTAATACTGGCAATGCATTTGAGGACATGATGAAGCATCTCAAAGAGATCCTGATCATCATTATGGCAGAGACACTGCAGTAATGTGGTCGTTATTGATGAAACATATTGAGCTGGGCTGGAATAGAGTGAGAGGTGTTGGCAGTGGGATGATGATGTTGCAGCTATAACCCTAATCATTGAAATCAGACGAATGCTTTGTCTGTCTATATTTATATGCAGACCATCCTCCATACGTCTAGAGCCTTTCTGTAGCTCTTGACCCAAGATTCCTGTTAAATGCTAAAACAAGAGTTGATGGCAATCTGGGGGGGGGGGAATTGACACTGCATATGTCTAGGAGATATTACTAAAGATTTCTGTATTTAAAAATAAGTGTTGCTAAAAGACTCCATTAAATAGCAAGGTTTTGTGACTTTTACTCCATGTTTAAGCATTGAGGTCATCTACATGCTAGTGTTTACTAATGTTTAAATGTATACATGCGTTTTTTATGAGTCATAAAATTTATAAATTCTCTTCCAGGATTAAAATTATCTATAAAATATAGTGTGTGCACGCGTGTGTGTGTGTGAGATAGATAGATGGATAGATAGATTTCAACTTGCACGATCAGTACGGCTAACAACTAGAACATGCATCGACATAAAATGTATGAATATACTCAATGTATGAACAAAATTTCATTGGCAAACGCACAGGACCAACTTATTCAAGGAACAGATTACTCTCACCCATGAGACTCTTTTACCATTTAGAGAATTGAAATAAAACGTTTTTTTTGTTGTTGAATACTCTCTTTTGAGAAGTTTGGTGCCCTTGCATTAGGGGTCTCTTAAAATACTAGACTTTCCATTATTAAAAATGGACATGAACAATGAATGCATTGAGGAGTGGCCACACCTTTTGCTCAGCTGTGATTTAGAATTGTGCGTAATGCATTTGCGCTTGTTTTCACCTCTGCTTATCTCCCCCTCTCAGCCCTGTATCTCGCGTGCCCCTCCTCTAATTTATCTTCTTTCTGGCTGATTGATTAGTAATGCCTTTTTTTGTTTGTTTGTGACTGAGACTTAATTAGATTTCACAGGTTAGAGGTCTACATACTGAAAGTTCAAGATTATTGTTATTATTTTAATTAGATTGTGCCATTAAAGCGGGTTATTGTGGGACATTTCGGAGAAGGGAAGGGCAGCACTGTGGCTCCAACGGCAGTCATTAAGTCTGTGATGGAGTTCCGCACATGTTCGAGAGCTCTGGATGTGTGTGGTTATAGCCTAACAACGTCAGAAATATAAAGAGCTTCTGAAAATGCTGTGTATACATGGACATTTTTAGTGTGCTATGGATCCACCTGTTGACTCAAAGAGAATTATTGTCAATAAAATAATACAAAAAAATCTCAGAAGGGTACACATTCGCAGATGACATGCTCTTAAGCGCAGTGAGCCTTGAGAGCTTTTTGTTGAGTGCAATTAGAAACGCTCTTCTGTCTAAAGGCATGTTCACATCAAGGATGATAACTACACAGTAAAAAAACTTAACTCATTATTTTGAGTTATATTTTTGCATGTTTTTTTTTTAGTTTAACTAACTTATTTCGATAAGTTGAGGACAAGAAAACTTAAAATTTCTTGTTGTCTGGACAATCTAGTTAAAAAAATAAGTTGAAATAACTAAATTGCTAAAATATTTTTTACAGTGTATAAAGATATAGTTCTGATAAATCGTTCTAAATATAAAGGAAGACAGAGTCCAAGAAGAGTCCACACCACAACTATAACGATAATGACACAATGAAACGATATCGTTGGAATCACTTTTTCCGCTGATGAATGATAAAAACATTGACAGCCAATCATAATCCATCCTGCTTTAAAGAGCTCAGCATTTAAAGCATCTGACAACAAAATTCAGTGTGCGCTACATGTGAATAAGCCTAAATTAAATCTTTTATGATCTCTTTATGAACTTTTCGAAGCGTCAAAGTGGTAGTTGCGTAGCTGTCAATGGAGGGACAGAAAGTTCTCAGATTTCATAAAAAAGATCTTCATTTGTGTTCTGAAGATGAACAAAAGTCTTACGATTTTATTTTTTGGGTGAACTATCCCTTTAACAGCACATCCTCACCAAAGAGGTCTAATACCTATAAAAATAACATTGCCATTCATTTCAATGCCAGTTTCATGGCACATCATGAGTTTTGAGCCATAAATGTCAGGAAAATTGCATCATGACAACTTTGAATGGTTGATGGCACCGCAAGAACGCAGTTTCAAACCCTTCACTGGCAAAAATCCAGAGCGGTGACGTCAACAGCGGCATATAGGGAAAAATATAAATCCATTTAACTCTATTCCATTTATTTGCCTTCCTCAAAGACCCATTAAAAGCCTTCTTGAAACCATGCAGATCTTTCTAATGGAGACCCAGAGAGGAAGTTGAACCTTCTAAAGGCATTTTAATAGATGAATTAAAAGACAAAGTAGTGTCCAGCTGCTTGGCCCCTAAAAAAGAAGTGCCTTATAATGAATAGCCATTATTACGACATGTACAAGTTGCTAATGAGAGCGATCATGACGGCGCAGTTGTTGGATTGGACACCTGGTAGTTATCGAACAGCAGTCACATTTAAAATGCATTTAGAAGCCTGATTACAACGATATGAAATAAGGTATAATAGTCCTCGTCAGAATTCACTGCGTCACAAACAGCGTGTCAGAAAAAAACAGAGAGTGAATATCGTAAAAGCGATAATAACTATTGCACCCATCTGGGGGCTAATAAATAAATAAATGTGTGCTTTGCAACTGTGCATCAGCCAGCAACGAGAGAGACTCGGCTGTGTGCGGATTTAATTAGAAAGCAAAGCTTTTTGACAGTAAATTGATTTTTAATTGTCTTCTTCTGCATTCACTCCAGGTGGCTCAAGTCTTCTCTATTTGATGTTTTGTGTGCTTTATGTGAAGGTTTTTTTTCCTCCTGCCAAAACACAGTTTATTATGGCACACTGCAGATTAGCAAGCGGTTCTCCCAAATCAAGCCTATTCTACATCTGAGGGACATCCAGTGGGGTTTTAACTGTCGAAATTCTCTGTGGCACTGTCCCGCAAATGCACTCAAAAACAACAGCAATAGGGTGTTTTTTTTGTGTGTTTTTTTTTTTAAACATGGTCTGGTCGACATCGCTAATGGGCCCAACAGGAAGGAAATGTAATTTGAAAGGAGCTGATCTATGTACGCCATTGTAGTGGGGTAATGCTGATGTAATTATTATCTGCCGTTGATGGAGGTCGGTAGAGGAAGGATTTGGGACCATGCCACAAATCAGCGCAGGATGCCAGGATGTCGTTCATTCACACACAGTAACACAAAATACCATCTATATATATATATATGGTTATGATCGTTCTGCTAGGTAAACATCTGTGTGCTGTATATCTGAATCACACAGCTAGATTCAAAAAAGCCACGACTAAGTCTGAATGGGTGTGGTCTGTACTGAATCTGATCTAATGGGCTTATACCTGTTTTGAATCATGTTATGTAACACATTCCCTATATTCTGCCTTACAAATGACTTTCCAACGGGCTATTTATCATTTACATGAAAAACTGGTTTAATTAACAGCCTGCATTGAATATGCTCGCTGCAGTGGCTAAATAAAGATTGTTTCACAGCAACTCATGCATCATACGGTGTGATAGTGTGACACAGTTATGAAAGCCTTTGATCGTCACACATCAAAATGATAAAAAAGGGTCCTTGCTTCAGCTTTAAATCAGTTATGAAAGCAAATTATATAAAATGACAGTACGCTAATGTGATCGGGGTGGGGTTGACCTTTTCTGTGCTTAGCTCTACAGCTGTCTGGTCCAGTCATGTGTATGGCCTGCCCTTTCTACAGATATTCTAATACTTTATAGGTTTTATAATGCAATCTATCCAACTTCAGGGAGTTCTTATGCGGAAGGGCGTCAGTTTCGAAAAACAGTTTTATTTTCTCCTGATGCGTTGTATAGGACAGCTCTTGATTTAGTTTCATACCAAATTAATGTAATGTAATACGTAAAGGGAGTTACAATAATATAAAAAGCAATATCTAGTACCATTTTCACTAATAAACTCAATTCAGGAACGTAAAGCATTATAATTTATGATAATATAATGGATAAAGTCCAAAATCAAAGAAATATGATCAAGTCCTACATTCATTATATCCAAGGGGATGGTCTTTATTTGATTAAATAAATGAAATAACTGACAACTAATGAGGAATTCTGTGGCAGAACATTTTATATTAATGACAAGAGCGGTCTCATGATAAGTACTTAAATTCGATATAGCCTGACTGGCATGTCCCTAATTAGATATTTCCTAATAAGTCTCTTATTAGATATGCCCGATTTTGTCCTATAATACAGTCTCACACAGCAAAATACTTGAGTGTTTGCATAGCTATATAGATTTGTAATTGCCACTGTCATCTGAAGTCTCAATTATGAGCTTTGCCACATTGTAAAGGCCTTTAAATTGAGCAACAGTGGCATCTGTTGGTTGTAAAAGGACACAGCAGGAATTCAGTGCCAGTTTTAATAAGTTTTACATCAAGTTTACAGTTTACATCAAGTGTTAGACGCCCCAAATTGACACAAAAGAATGAAAATAATGAATTAATATTTAAAGACACATGCTGTCTCATGTCTTTATATATATAAAAATCAATATATTAATATTTTTGAATATATTTAAGTGTGTTTACTATAGCCTACACGCATTGTATATTTTGTAGTAGCATATATAAAGTGAAAAAAGTATTTACTGTAAATGAGATAGACCTAAATGTCAGTTTACACGTATATTAGTAATTTAGGTTACGACCTGTCCTCTTAAACCCATGATAATAGAGTTTCATACCTAAAATGCCTTATGAATAATGCAAAACACATGTATAAGCCTGCATTTTAAACTTTAAAAACAACCATCTCATGTAAATCACTATTATTTCACGGTTTAGCACTGACTAACCTTTAAAGGTAGGAGCTGTTGGCTAAAAAACAACCAAAACATCACATCAAATACATACTCCTTCACGTGGGCGTCTCGCGGCGCTCAACTCTTCCTCGTCTCGCGGTTTCCGATTCTGCGCAGTGGAGCCCGATACACTTTTGCTGAGCATTTTGAGAGCTGTGCGGAAAAACTAATGAAGTCCAGAAAACTTGTAGCAAAGTAGAGATTTGAGCAACGATGAGTGATCCTGTCGTCGACAGCGCCGTGCCATCGGGCAATTCTTCGGTTGCGATTCCGACAGACATCAGCGGGCAAATATTAGATCTAGATGAAGACGATGACTTGGAAGTTTTCAGTAAGGTAATTTACAATCAACTCTGTTTTGCAGGTCGATCGCAGACTGTTAGATCAATCCTGTAAAACAGACTCATAACTAGAGTTAAAATCTTTTGATTCTACATCATACAGCTCGTAGAAATCTCTCCGATGATTTCTCACAGAAATCTGGGTGTCTGTGATCTGAAGTTTCAAAGGTCAGCGATCAGGCGCTGTCATGTCATGTTCTTTTTCCACATCGGAGTTATTACAGTTGTATTTTCTGTAGATTTCGTCTTAAACTTCATTTGATGCCAGATAACTCGTTTTAAATAGCCATAACTCATCGCACAGCTCAGTACAGATAGCCTACAACCTGTGTGGCTATCCTGTGGCTGTTTGACTATCGCTACATCACTGTTTATCTAACTTATCAGTTCCCTGTCGACAGTCGCTAGGCACAAACTAGACAGAACTTAATAACAATTCCCAGCAAACAAATACAACATATTAGCAGTCTAACAACTACAGAACACTTAAATGGATAACGTTAGTTCAACCAAAATTATGTCTGTCATCAATAACTCACCCTCATGTCTTTCCAAAAAAAAACGTAAGTCTTTCATCTTCGGAACACAAATGAAGATCTTTTTGATGAAATCTGAGAGCTTCTGTCCCTACTACTTTGACGCCTCAAAAGTTAATTGAATTGAAGCGATCGCGATGAACAGATTGAAATTAGACTTTTATTCACATAAACATTAATTAACCCACACATAATTTGTGGTTAACCAATGCTCAAACATGTTTGCTTGACATGCTGCTTGTGTTACGCAGCACGTTTGAGCTTCCGCAAGCAGGTTCGTTGAGCTTTTGTTTATGTTTGCTATTCAATGTTTATGTGAATAAAAGCCTATATTCAATCTGCTGATCATATAATGCGAACAAGTCTCTTCAGATTTGGATTAAACCACTGGAAATAAACCATACTAAAACTATGGATTAGTTTTAAGATCTCTTTATAAAATTTTCGAAGGGTCAAAGTGGTAGTTGAGTAGCTGTCAATGGAGGGACAGAAAGCTCTCCGATTTCATCAAAAAGATCTTCATTTGTATTCTGAAGATGAACGAAAGTCTTACTGGTTTGGAACGACATGAGGGTGAGTAATTAATGATATAATTTTTATTTTTGTGTGAACTATCCCTTTAACAGTGCCCAGCAAGCAGTTAGAACACCCTAGCATTGTCCTAACAACCGCTCAGACAGATCTAGCAAACATTTGCTTGGGCTCTGTCTCTTGTAAAGGTCTGTATAACCTTAAAACTGTTTAAAATTTTCTGACACAGCTTTGTCAGTCCAACATCAAAGTTAGTTTTGACAAACTTTAATTTGGAGTAGGAGTGTTTGTACTGTACTTCCCTCAAACATTGTGGGTGATGTAGGCTAGTAGTTAGTATGATCAGTGAATGGTTATGAATGGAAGTGAGGTGTTTGTAGTGTAAAGCAGAAGTGCAGTTTGTGCTGACTACGGGCCAGTTTGTTATGACAGGAAACACACAGGCTTCTATCCCAGCATCTGTGGCTAAACGAAAGGGATTTGCATGCGTCAGTGTTTGGTCCAGGAAAAGATAGCAAAACAGTAGGAAAATCTGATGTTTGTTTCTCACTGTGATAACCCAAACACAGCCCCCAAAGCAGGTTTAAAGCAATATTATGTCCAGTTTTAATTAGTTAGTTTTACACACTTAAAATGGCATCATATTGGGGTTCGCTTGTAGAACCATTAAATATTGTGGCTTTTTATGTTGTTCACTAAATACATTATGAATTTTAAAGAGCTTTTTAATGTTTTTAGGCATGTACAAGTGTAAAGGATCATGTGAATGAAGACTGGAGTAATGATACAAAAAATTCAGCACAGGAATAATAGGCTACATTTAGTAGAGGCCGAAAGTGATGTCCAGCCTAGGAAAATTAACATCTTCACCCCTTATTGAAATATTATGAAAAATTGGTTAAAGATTTTTTAAGTATATTTTGTAACTTGTGCTGAGAGTCAATTATTTTCTTTGTGATAACGCAGTGATAAGTCCACCAAATTGTGCAGACATAATCTTTGGCCAGGCTGTCATACAAAAATATTATGAATGCAAAAACAAGTGAATGTTGAAGTCAATGATGCTTTTTCCTTTGAGCTTCCTTTTTTCTGTGCATTTTTTTTTTTGTATGCTTAGTAAAATAAAACCTGTAGCTGTGGTTTGCCAAATAATTTTTGTTGTTCACTCATATTTAAAAATGTGTTGTTCCCTCAAATTTAAAAATATATAAAATAATTTCCTCATATCTTGATGGTTTAATTGAACTTGTAGGCATTTATTGTATCCGTTTGTGTTTTTTTTTCTTCTTCCACTCTTGAGTCTATGTCAACCCATAGAACTGTGTTAAAAAGTTGTGGAATTTAGCATACTGATAGAGGGCAGTCTGAACATTATTTACAGCAATTTTGAAGTCTCTAACTCAACCCCTCTTACTCCTCCAATTTGCACTCACACTTTTGAACCATTAGGGCTTGAAACCCTTTGATTCCTTGGCTCAAGACGATTCTATTGTGAATGATGTAATTTTCCGTCATACATTTTTTACCACCATTTTTAATTTTCTGAAAAATCGACTTTTTCGAACTCCTAGACTGTTGCAATTCATCGAACCGTTGTCGTTTAGCGTGATGATAAATTATGCAAACAACATGACAAAATGGACATGAGGCTTTATCTCTGCGGCACTTTAACGAATTCTGACCAGTCTTGGTGTTTGTTTTGACTAGGGTTGCAAAGGGGCTAAAAAAGTCATCTACGTTTCCAAGAAAATTTCCAAGTTTCTGAAAAATTTCAAAAAAATTCTGGAAACTTTGCTAATTGCTAACCTTAGAACTGAGGGTACCTATAGTTTATGCACAGTGCCACCTAGTGGTCAGTAAAGAACAGAAAAGTAATAAGCAATTATGTCACATTACAAGTGATTATATTAATAGCATTTCAACCAGTTTTTGCTTAAAATCATCTCCAAATGTATTTACTGATTTTTGCAGTTGGTCTGATGCTTTCTTCTTTGATTTTTAGCTCCTCGTTCTGCCTCTATGGTGCTTGGCCCCTGATTGCTGCTTGCAGCTATATTTGTAAATGGCAATCATATTTCACAATATTTCAGTTTTCTCTGATCAAATAAATGCAGCCTTGGTGAGCATTAGAGACTTATTTTAAAAACATTAAAGAAAATATTACCAACCCCAAACTTTTAAACAGTGGTGTATAGTTTTTGTTTTAAATAGCTCTTAAAGGTATTTCGAAGTATTACTGTGGACATGGTACCAAAGTAATTCAGTGTTACATTTATTGCTGTAAACTAAGATTTTTGATGTCTGAACACTTGTGCTGTTGGTCTCTCACTCGTCCTGATGTTTTGTGTAGGGTACGACTCTCACAGAGGGGAGCTCTTTCAACGCCTCCATGCAGACCTCCCCTGCTTCAATGATCAACCAGTACAAGTTTGAGGAAGAAGAGGGAGACGCTGACACCAAAGATATTTTCGTCACCGTCGATAACCCAGAGAGTCTTGTGACTGCTATTGAGACATACGTAACCTACCGGGTCATGACCAAGGTACGGTGGATCTGAGCACATATTCACCTAGTCAGGTTCTGTGAATAATTCTCTCACCTTTTTCCTTCATTCTCCCTCACATCAGACCACACGGAGCGAGTTTGACGCCAGTGAGTTTGAGGTGCGAAGGCGATACCAAGACTTCCTGTGGTTAAAGGGACGCCTGGAAGAAGCTCATCCCACGCTCATTGTTCATGTAGGTGAAGTGCGCGCGTCTCTGGCTTGTCAAACATTCTGGAAGAATGAACACAGTTAGAATGGAAGTCTGTGGGGCAAGGCATTTTATATTTAAATTTTTCCATTAAAAAAATTTTTTTTATGAGTGGAGGAACTTCTAATGCCTTTAAAACAACTTTAAAAAATCCCTTTAAAAAAAAAAACTCTCATAATACAATGACTTGATTGTGTCCCATCAGCCACTGCCTGAGAAGTTTGTGATGAAAGGGATGGTGGAGAGGTTTAATGAAGATTTCATTGAGACAAGGAAGAAGGCGCTGCACAGGTTTCTGAACAGAATAGCAGAACATCCAATTTTCTCCAGCACTGAGGACTTTAAGATCTTTCTCACAGCAGAATCTGGGGTAAGACTCTTTACGTGTTTATTTATCCACTTATTTATTCATTTTTAGGTAGTTATTTATTTAGATTTTTGTTCATTCCTTTATATTTAGTTATTTATCTATTTATATTTTTAAGCATTTAATAAATTTATATTTATTTATTAATTCATTTTATTATTGTGTAGTTTATTTTTATCTATTTATTATATGTTTTATACAACTACTTATGCAGTATTATTTATACATTTATTTGTATATTTATTAATTCATTCTCTTTTTTTATTTGCATATTTATCTGTTACATTTTATTTAAACATTTACTTATGCATTTATTTTCATATTTATACATTTATGTTAAAGAGCCCCTATCATGGTTTTTTGAAAATGACTGTTCATGTAGTGTGTAATATAGCTCTAAGCGAATGAAAACATCCTGCAAAGTTTTATATCTGAAAGTGCACCGTATATAAAGTTATTGTCTTTCAAAAGTGAGAGTCGACTCTGAGTTTATAAAATGAATTGTTTTTGAAACGAGTCATTCGCCGTTTCGTAGTGATGTAGATACGAAACATTTGCATATTGGCCGCGCCCAGTTATTGCGCGCGCAGACGCAAGTGTAAACTTGAAGTCTTGAACACATTCAATACTTCAGCTGAATACCATCATGTCGAGAAGACGCTGTGGTCTACAATGCAAAGATAGTACAGCCACTTTGTTTTCACTGCCCAGGGACGAGCATGTGAAGGATAAGTGGTTAAAGTTCATATTTGCAACGATACCACAACAGTATATCCCGATTGCGTTGTGTTCTCATCATTTTAATGACGAATCCTTCACAAACATAAATGAATTCAACTGTGGATTAGCAAGCCGGTTGTTCCTGAAGGAGGGCTCAGTACCCAGTGTATATGGATCAGCTTTGTTCTCCTCTTAATCACAACCTGTAAGTATTATTAATAATGTTTGCTGCGGAATATACGTATTTTGTTGTGTGTGTTGTGTACGCTCCGCGCAGCTTCTAGGTCTCCATCTAAAGGCCTCATTATGCTTCTGCGTCAACTCCACGGCGTAGCTACGCCGTAACCCCTACGGCGTTGTGGCCGTTTTATGGTTCTGCGTCAGGTTGCGTTGCATCGCGTTGAATCTGACCAATCACAGCCCTTGCGGTCTGCGTCGCCTCGACGCGTAGTTACAGTTTTTTGGAGGTGCACGTCGAGCTACGGCGCAGGGGTCGGAGAGGGGTTCGCGGCGACACGCCGTCGATTCGACGCAGAAGCATAAAATAGGCTTAACAGCAACGTGTTCGCTCTCAATTGTTTAGAAATGTTTCAAATGTTTGTCGTTGTTATTACTTGGTGTAGCTACTACTGCAGTGCTTTATCAATATGCTTCTGCGTTGGGCTAACGCAAATAATGACTTGATTGATTGTGTGTTTACCACCGAGCTGTGGGCTGCTTCTTCTTCTTTCGGAGTTTTATGGCGGTTGGCAAAGAGCCGTGGGCTATGGTCGACTCGCTAACATAAACTGGGTCATTTGACCAATCACCGCAGATTTGCGTCACACAAAGGAGGTGTTTGGGAAAATGAATCGTTGAATGAATCATTTGAGAGTCGTTGAGCAAACCAGGTAAAAATAAATGCATGTTATAAGACAATTAAAGTGTTTTTTGTCCTTGCATGCATGTGAAACAAAAATAGGAACATTTCAAATGCCATGATAGGGGCTCTTTAATGGATTTCTTTATAAAATGCATTAAATAGTATTATTATTATAAATGTGTAATAAGGTTAATCTAGTTGTAGTTTTTTGTTGTTGTAATACTTAAAGGTACAAAAGGGGTATTAAAGTGTTTCATATTTAAGTATTTAACTTTGGTGCATAACTCGTTTCCAATCATATCTAGGGACCAAAAGTAGAAACTTGGGGATTTTTTGGCCCATAAGTGATTCACCAGTACGTGATAACCTAGCAACAACCCACAATATCCTGGCAACCACATAGCAGTTATGTTATAATCACTTTTTATTTTTTTGTGTTGATATTCCACTGGAAGATTTTGCTTATTTGCTAGCGACATAGTTTTCTTCCTAATAAGGACATTAAAACCTGTGTGCACTACACACACACACACACACACACACACACACACAGTCCCACACTCTACCTTACTCAGATAATCACTGACCTTCTGTGTGTTCATTATATGTAATCTCAGTTTTGCTTTATAAAAGGATTATGTTGAATTCACAGAGATAATGTGACAGTGTCTGTTTAGATCTGGCTGAGTGACCTCTAAGATAAGTACTTTATATAGACCTCCTTTCAGTCATAATAGAGGAAGTTTTTCTGTGATGGATATTTGACGCTTCGTAGGCTGTCGACCACATTTTCTGTCATTTAGAGGCTTTTGCTGAGAGAACGTAGTGAAAATGGGGGTTATTTTGCTGTTGTCAACCTGCATCATACACTGTTCCACTGATCCTCTATGCAGGAGTTGACCTCTCATAAGAAACAGGGTCCAGGTTTTCTGAGCCGGATGGGGGAGACGGTGAAAGCTGTCGCTGCTTCAGTCAGAGGGGTCAGAAACCGGCCTGAGGAGTTCACTGACATGCAGGAGTACGTGGAGGCCTTCACTCAGAAGATCGGCTCGCTCGATAAAGTTAGTCAGAGAATCGTCAGAGAGAAGAAAGGTTGGACTTTTGTCCCATTCACACTCTTTGATTTCTCATCTAGTCTCATCTCCCATGTCCGTCTCATCTTCTTCTTACTTAATTGACTGGCAAATGTATTCACATGGGCTTTAGCTGCTATAGCTGCATAAACCGGCTGCTGCTGTTGTCACAGAGCACCTGGAGGAGCTGAAGGAGTTTGGGCCGATATACACGCTGTGGTCCCAGTCAGAGGAGGAGCTGGCCGAGCCCCTGAAGAGCATGGCAGGCTGTCTGAACAGTTGCTGTAAGGAGACAGAGGAACAGGTCAAAGCGCTCAATGATAACCTGATTCCAGCCCTTCATGAGTACGTCCTCTGCACTGAGACGCTCAAGGTAGACCAGCTGACGAGATGATCCTGTTTTCTCTTTCTTAAAGGGATAGGTCACCCCCAAATGAAAAGTCGGTCATCATTTACTCACCCTCATGTCGTTACAAACCTGTATGACATTCTTCTGCAAAACGCAAAAAAGTTGAATTTTTTTTATTTATTTTTTTAAGAAATTTATATTTTTATTTAATAAGGATGCATTGAATGGATCAAAAGTGACAGTAAAGACATTCATAAATAATGTTACAAAAGATTTCTATTTCTGAACTTTCTATTCATCACAGAGTTCTGGAAAAATGTATCAGTTTCCACAAGAATATTAAGCAGCTCAAAGGTTTTCAACATTGTTAATAATAATTTCTTGAGCAGCAAATCAGCAAATTAGAATGATTTCTGAAGGATCATGTGACACTGAAGACTGGAGTAATGATGCTGAAAATTCAGCTTTGCATCACAGGGACCGGTGAGCATAAGAAACTTCTTTCAAAAACATTAAAAAAAACTTAGACCCCAAACTTTTAAATGTATTTAGGTGTATGCATGAATAAAACTTTATTTTTTATTTTTATATCTGACATGAGGGTAAGTAAATGTGACAGAATTAACATTTTAGGTGACCTGTGCCTTTAAGTGTAGAATGTTATATTCATTTTTGGTTAAATAATATGTTCTGTTCCAGTTTGTTTGAGACAAACGACCTGCTTGTTTTCCTAGTACAAAAAGCATGTTTGAATTGATATGATATTGACATACACCTTGATGCAAAGCTAAGATCAATACAGCCAACAATATGTTTTTCTGATGCTTATTTCATATTTCATCCAGCCTTAAATTTAATTAAAATGTATTGATCACAATTTTCATACTTCACGAGTATCGATCATGGGTTTTTAGGCGGTACTAAGGAGGCGAGACAACATCCAGGCGGATTTTGAAGCAAAGACTGAAGCTCTCGCCATGAAAAAGGCCGACAAGGAAGCGGTAAGTCTATTATTGACTCTTTCCATTTTCCACGTAATCCATCCAGCGCTCCTTTGAAAATTCACGGGGATTATTTTTAATAAAACCGAGCTCTAGTCGTTCAGTAGACAGCACTCCTTTTTAAGCTGTAAAAGGAATTTGGAGAGATCATATAAATATCTCCGGATAGCTTTAGATGTCCCTTAAAGCCAGACTACTCTTGAAATGGGATGCTTTTAAATATTACTTATATTGCCCAAGCTGATATTGCCATATTTAAGTCTCTTTGGCTTTTTGAGTTTATTTTTGTCAATTCCATCAAATATCAGGTGCGGGACGCTTGAACGCTCTGAAAGGGCATTACTGGACAAAGAACCGATGGTGTCTAGAGAAGCTTAACAGCATCTCGGCACTCTTGTCAATTTAATTACGTGATTTGATTGAGTGCTGTCCCTGCTGACTTCTGCTGCTTACTACAAAAGGTCATTTCCAAAATGAGAAGGTATCCCCAATGCTCTGATTTTTTTTTTTATACCAAAAGAACTATAAGAATATGCTCTAGATTCACTCACTCGCAGCAGGTAGAAAACAATAAACCATATGATATATTTGAATGTTCACATTCAGTTGTGGATCATTATGTAAAATTTGATCCCAATTTAACTACTGAACAACATATAGTAGTGAGCGGTGTTGGGAAACTTACTCTAAAATTGTACTTTGGTCAAGCTACAAGCTACTCAAAAAAAAGCATAATTTTTTTGATGCACGGACCCCCAAGGGCCCCCTTCCTAAAATATAGATGGTTATATATTTAAATGTATAAAGACCTATTTTGTCTGTGACAAAATATTACATGGACAATATATACTTTATACATTTATTTAATCTACATGTCACTATTTTTTAGGCTAATCATTCATGGAATTTTAAATGTAATAATACAATTTTTGTAAAAAATTATTTTGTTTACTCTCATGATTACCTAATCATTATTCAGCCTTTAGCAAGCAGGATGAAACTTTTTTCTCATTTTTATTTCTTTATTTTATTTTATCATTACATAATTTAATGCACTTTTAAGCCGTTTAAGAGGATACTATCTTTTTACAATATATAACCTATTACTAAATATATAATTTATTATTGCAGTAAAATGAGGTAAATTTTAAACTAAATAGTGATGATCAGCAGCATTTAAAAGGGTCATATGATGCTTTTTTCTTTTCCTTCAGTATGTATATTACTGTTTGTGCATGTCTGCGATCTGCAAAGTTACTAAGATTTATTCTCTAACAGAGAAATCCTCAATTGTCTACGTCACAATGTGAAATGATGTCATTGTAATGTGACAAAAATGGCAATGTAACATAGTTGTTGATGGCTCGTTGCTTGCAGAGATCTAACCAGTGTCCCATTAATAAAGCATTTCTGAATTTCCATAGTGTGATGTCATTAACAGTGTTTTGTGACTTCAAGTCCAGACTTGTTCATGTATCCACTGAAGGAATCTAAGGTGCTGAGTTTAGCATGGGACAGCTTGGTGGGACGATCCCCCGAGGAGGTCAAACAGCAGAAACAGCAGAAACTTAAGGGCGAGATTAAGGAGGTAATATTCCCCATCAGTGCTTGGGCTTGGCCTGACTAGCTTCTTCTGGCTTTATCTGCTCGAGCATTCGTTTGACATGTAGATGTGCTTCCCGAGGTGACTCACCCTGTTATGAGGGTGTGTTTTTGCCTTGTCTTTGTTTCACACATTTTTGTTTACAAGCGTAGTTTAGGCCAGCTTTACGTTTGAATGGTGTGGTGTGTGTGATGCCAACATATGCGCTGTCTAACATGCTGTGGCTATTTTGAGTGGATAACCAGTAAATACCTCACTCTGCTGAGCATGTTAGCATAGTAGGTTTTAAGGTGTGGTGCATGTGACCTTTTTCCAGTCTCGTCTAACTACTTTGTGCTAGAGATATGAATGAAACCTCAAAACATAAGGCTTGAGGAAGAGGTGTGTGATTACTTTTCTTGGAGATCAGGACTGTTTGGAATAGACCCATGAGGCTGAGAAAACCCTTGGTTATAAATCTTAACCTAATGGGTTTGTGTTGCAGGATTGTTATTGTTTTTGATATTTTTTTACGTTTTTAATTATTGATTATTATTATTTTTATTTTATTTTTATATATATATATATATATATTTATTTAAATGTTTTTTTTACTGTAGTTTACCCTATCATTTTAAATTTTTTAAGCATTTTCAGGTTTGACAGCGTTAATTTCTCAGCAGTCTAGCATTATTGCAATCTTGTGGCATTTTCACATTTAATCTAAGCCAGATGTGAAGGTTTTCAGTTTGATATAATACCACGTTTCAATAATATGTCATTGGTGGTCATTTTTATTTTGTTTTAGTTTTATTTAAAAAAAATTATTTTGTCTCAAATAATAGTTAACAGTAGCTAGTGGTGTGGTTGGTTAATATGGAGACTTGCTTTGGGTTAGAAAGTATCCACCCAGAACACCCTAGCAGCCACATAGCAACACCCTGGTAACCACCCAAAACTTTAGTGGAGAGTTGCATGGGCAAGCAATGTACAAATCTCATTTTTTTTAAATAGCTAATAAAAATAGCATTTCTCTAGGGAAATGTTATATGTTATATCACAATATCGCATATTTTCCCAGTATCGTGCAGCTCTAATTTTCTGTATTTTCTTTCACTATGAATGAGTGAAAAAGGATGCGTTGATGTGCTTTCAGTCCAGTAGAGGGCACTAAAGGTCACTATAAACAGGTGGAAGTTCATCATCCCATCGGAATCTCTCTCCAAAAGGTCTAAATAAATAATGCCCTTACTTCAGTAAGTTATGTAATGCAATGACATTCAGACATTTTTAATTGTCCAAAAAATCCAATATGTGAATCAACCAAGTTTGACCCAGATGATTCATTCATTTCTGTAGGAGTGGATATTAGAGACTGTGCGTGCGTGTGTGTGTGTGTGTGTGTGTTACAGCAGATTAGCGGAACTAATGATCTGGCCTGCTTGTCAGAAGGGAGACGTGGCTGTAGACAACGTCTCATCCCTAGAGAACTGCATCCATTCACCAAACACAACTGTGCTGTTCCACAAGACAGCCTCACATCTGATTCACGCTACAATGGAAATGAGATGGAGCTCTAACAGATAGCCACCTCTGACCTTCATTAGCTTACCTGTCAATAAACATCTCGCTCTCTATTTCAATTTCTTTTAAATGTTCCTCTCAGTCTTGGCCCACTGATCTGACGTGCCGCCGTTCCCACAGGCCTGTCATTCCTGACATCACTGGGCATGTTTCCTGTTCATCTCTCGCTCAGTGTTTAGACACTGATACTGTTGAGTGTCATCTGGAGGTGCTTTCACCCCCAGAGAGCTCTCGCACTAAATAGAGTATATAGAGTTGTTAATGGCCACACTGTGAGCCAATCAGAAGCTGCGCAGTGACAGGAAAGCAGTCGTGCATTGTGCGAAGACCCTAAAAATACACAAGGTGGCTGAAAGTTTGTCAACACCATTGTTTAATTGGGGGGTTTAATATTTCAGTTACAAAATCTACTTTTAATTGCATTTATTGGGCAATAAAACTATTAAAATGACTGTTTTCTGTTAGAATTTTAAAATGCAGTTTATTCCTGTTTATTTTCAGCATCATTACTCCATCCTTCAGTGTCACATGATCCTTCATAAATCATTCTGATATGCTGATTTGATGCTCAAGAAACATTTCTTATTATTATCAATATTTAAAAAAGTTTTTAGTGGAAACCGTGATGCGTTTTGAAGCAGAGTAATATACAATGGATAACTATGATAGTCTGGTTTGAAAACAAATTTAAAGCTGTCAGATATGCTTATTGTCATTGTTTTAACTCTTTTAGACTTTCGAGTCAACTTGCAGTGAGCCAAGAAACAAATTAACTTAATTACAGTGAACGATGTAGTAGATATCAGCATGACAATATTATTCCTGCATGCTCAGCAGGTTTTTACAGTAGTTCTACTCCTCAGTAATGAAAGCTTTACAACACTCTAAAATAAAAATGTCTATACGTCAGCAGTCTGATGGTGGAAGAGCTGCTATAATAATATTGGTGTTGACATGTTGGTTTTTACTTGTCCGTTCAGAGCTACATGACTTTATCATCTCTAGAGTCATGGGTCAGGATTAGGGATGCGCAAAACGACATATTTTCAAAATTGGTTAGTCAGTAGGTCATCTGAGGGATTAGTTGACTAGTTTGTGCAAAGGAAATCCTTTACAAGTTTAGGGTTGTGACCACCAGACTCAATTAGATTGTTTCTTAGCAATAAATGGTAAATGTAGCCCTTTCAATAGATTCAATTATTATTATTTTTTAATTAGAGGCTTTTATGTTGATAGTGCTTTCAATAAAAGACAGCTGTAGCTTAATATGCATATACAGGTGATTTGAAGAAGTAAAAAACAATAATATAAAACATATTTCTTTTATACACATTACACAGTGTGTGTGTGTATGTATGTGTGTATATATATATATATATATATATATATATATATATATATATATATATATATATGCGTGTGTGTGTGTGTGTATGTGTGTCTGTGTGTGAATGTAATGTATACATGTTTGTATGTGTGTATATATATATATATATATATATATATATACAGTATATACACACACAGTGTAATGTGTATAAAAGAAGTATGTGTTATCACACGTATTATAATACATTTCTTATATACCGTATATATATATGTGTGTATATGTGTGTGTGCTTCTTGTAAATGGCCTTCAATAGAGTTAAGATGTTATACGTAAGACGGACTAGTTAAGACACTGATACTTTAGACTAGATGTTAACTGGACCATGCTAACCAACCAATCCTTGTGTTTAGATGAGAGATGAGCTGGATAAGATGGAGGACCGGCTGGAGTTGGCCAATAATGCACTCAAGAGCGACTGGACGCGCTGGCAGAAGGTCATGAGAACTGACCTACGATCAGCCTTCGTCGACACAGCAGAGAGGAACGTCAACTGCTATGAAAAGGTGAGATGTTTTCCTAGTTTTTTTTGTGTGTGTGTGTGTGTGTGTGTATAGCAAGAAAGAAAAAAAAGATGGGTTTTTTGCATATCTGTTGGCCGAATAATTTATTCTGATTAATATTATTAGTACATGTCCTTTTACAAAATTTCTGTGGCCGCCATTTTATAAAAGCAATAAGCCACTTGAGGTTGGTTGTTACTATTTTAAACTTGATCATGCATTAAAATAGTGATTGAAAGTATTTAAGAAGATTTCAAAACTGACAGATAAACATTCAAAGGTGGTAAAAAATACTTTGGACAAGACTTGGACAGACCACTGACAGATTTTTGAGGGTTGTATGTGGCCGTCTGCCTGCATTCATTTGCACAGCCGCCCTGGATCTGTGCCAGCAGAGGGTGGTAGTATCTCATTTTTATCCCTGCTGACATGTAATTGCACTCCAAGTCTATAAATGTTGACATTGCTCGCTAGATTGGATGTGTTTAGCTGGTTCACTGCTTAATTTATCTTTTTTTTAAAGGTCTCTTCCTTTGGTTTTCAGTCGTAAACAATAAATTAGAACCTAAAAGTTGAAGGTGTTTTGCAACAGCGCAACATCAAATGGGAAACAAAGGAAGAAAGTTGAACTGTCAAAGTTTTAGAGATGTTGTGATCTCTGGTTACCTGCTGTGACCTTAGAGGCTCTAGAGACCAACCTGTTGTTGGACAGAAACGGATGAATGCGTTTATGGCGAGACCGAATATAACAAAGTCTCTGTTATGTCTCCAGAGAGGTTGAGGAGACATCCACCGGGATTTTTTAGATGGAAACAGATTTAAAAATAAGTCATGTTGAAAGAACTGTCATTCTCTCCAGTGTTGAGGGAAGCTACTTTGAAACCGTAGCTTGCCAAACCACTCATTTAAAGTAGTTTTGACTACAGACACAAACTAGCAGGGAAACTTAAATCAAAATGGCAGTTTGCAAAATAACAAAAACTAGACTGAAACTAATAACATGCTCTACAATAGGAACAAAAACTCAACCCAATTACAGGAGAAAATCATAGAAGGTTTGCAGGTCTGATTTAGTCAATTAATTTCCCAGGCCTGACCTAAATTTTTTTTTTCGTTTTGTACATGACATTTAGGGGCTATGGAAGCTTGTTTCCACCATGGTAAAAATACTTTTTATCTCACAATTCTGACTTTTTTTTGCAATTCTGAAAAAAGTTGGAATTGCAAGTATAAGTTTAAATCTATTTTAAATCTTGACTTTTTTTCTCAGGAAAAAAATAAAAAGAATTTGTGACTTTTAATCTCACAATTCTGACTTTTTTTGCAATTGAGTTTATATCTCACAGTTTTCCTTTTACCTTTTTTTATTCTGTGGTTGAAACAAGCTTCCATAAGGGCCAGATCAATCTGAAATAACACAAAATAACGATCCAGCAATGCAGCAAAGTGCTTACTGCGAGTAATTGTGCTGCTATCTCCTTGAAATGTTGAAGAGACAACACAATTATTGTCTTGTTTTCTTGATCCAAATGGCCTCAAATAAAAGTCTGCAAACTCTAAATCCAGCAACTAGTTATTCTTCAAATGGATCCAGTCCATGTGACTGAATTAAAGCAATTGGAGATGAACTGCTAAATTAGAAGATGTAATGCTAAATGCAACATACTTATGGCTCATTTGATTGGCCACAAGTAATGCTGTGTTGTTGTATATTTCACAGATAAAACTTTTTCTGACAGTTTCTGAATAAATATGTACTATCATATGCACAACTCTGTGGTTCTTTGTGTTATATATGGTGCTAGGCAGCCAAATAATATATTAACAGAAATCTAGCTATTTATGCATCATTAAAACAGACTAGAACTGAAATTGAAAGCTGAAATACTGCATGCTCACAGGGCTCTGCAGACAACCTGTTCCTCACACGCATGTTTTTTTAGATGTAACCTCCAGGCAAAGAAGCATTTTTATTTAACGTGGAAGGAAGAGCCTGACAGCATCAAACGCTGACCTAAAAGAGAATATGGTGTGAGAAGAGGTAGAAAAAAGAGAGATGGTGGATGACTGAGCAAATATGTTTGTGCAAGAAAACTTCACCGGATAGTTCACCCAAAAATAAAAAATACTCCCCTTCAGAAAAAAAATACTATGGAAGTCAATGAGGAGCAGAAACTGTTTGGTTACCAACATTCTTCAAAATATCAAGTTTTGAACAACTTGAGGGTGAGTAAATTACAGAATTTAAATTTTTGGCTGAATTATCCCTTTAATCTGTGGAGACTCCTCAGTGTCTCTGAGGGTAACGTCTGTTTTATATATATATATATATTTATTTATTTATTTATTTAATATATATATTTTTTAGTAATTATATATCATTTATATATTATAATTATAATAATTAATATTAGCTTCCAGGTCTAAACAACATGACTACTGTGCGTTTAAAAAAAAAAATCAGTTTCAACCTATCATGAAGACATTTGCATTCAACCTCAGCTCTCTGTACATATTATGCTTACAATGCAAACTGAAGAAACACTGTAAGCCTGCACACTGATGTGGGCGGATGTTCAACATTTGCAATGTCGTACATTACAAACAAACACAGCAGCCATGTACTGCAACATAGCATCTTCAGAGAATTGCCATGGAGACGCCATAGCAACAAGGCTGTAGCTGAAACGATGGCAAAGATGAGAGAGCTGTCATTAAATGTTACATATAATTCAACCGGCACAGAGCCTTTTCAGACTGCAGAAACATTCATTTTGTTATCTGAGGTAAAGCAACAGCTGATGCAACTGACGTTTCAAAAATTCACATCTGAATCTCTTCGACCGTGTAGCTTCTGTTGTTTGGTCTCTGATCTGCAGTTACGTCTCAGTCGTGTCTGTGTTGATGCGTGTTATAGTTAAAACCATCAGTAACCATGTTTCAGACAGAGACGTGTTGCAAAGCAAACCCTTTGACTGTCTAAATTACTCAAATAGGTCTTCTGGAATGGTCATGTATTGTGCCTTTATTATAGTTTTTACTAGTATGTGCTTATATGCAGTGCATTGACCTTTTGTCATTGATTCGGAGGCTTGTAGAACATTTTCTCAAAAGTTAGTTGTGCTTTTCTTAGTTTCTGTTCTTTTTTTTTCTTGCACTTCCACAATTACTAATTTACTATAGAAAGCTATAGTAATGAAAAGTAATTTTTTCACCACAAATGGGAAAATTGCAAGTCTTTCTCTGCTGAGATCAGAAAAAATGCATTTTCAACTTCTGAATGTGATCGCTTCATTTTTATTTTTCTTGTGCTCAGTTGGTTGTGCTGGAAGGGTCAACAAATGTACTTTAAAGGGATAGTTCAGCCAAAAATGAAAAATTCTGTCGTAATTAGGCTACTTTTTTTTTTTTTTTTTTGATGTATGGCTTTTTCTTCAGTGGAACACAAAATGAAAATGTAATATATATATATAAAATGTAATTTATTAATTAAACATTGGAGTATGTATCGGTTGTTGCTGCCGCCATTTTAAAAGCAAAAAAAAAATAATCACTATTATTTGCATTCAGCATAGTTTTATTCTTTGTTGGTCAAGGCTGGCCCACACTAAAAGTGTTAGTATTAAAAATGTGAGAGACCAGAAATATGAAAAATCATAGATTTAACAGTTTTGTTCCTATAGTGTGTGGAGAGCCACGATGTGACCAAGAGAGAATAACACGCACTAACAGATTCCATTCACAATCAAGACTGAACTAAAGAAATCTCACAACACAAGAAAGCTCGCAAAATCTCTTGCGGTCAAACGTGACTTTAGAGTAAACAAACATAGTGGACTACGGGCAAGAAGAAATGGCGATTATAGTGTTTGGACTGCTTTTTACAGAAAATTTGTGGGGGGATAAAGGTTTAACGAAGTCGTGTTATGCTTCCGTCTCCCGTCAGCTCGCTTTCTGATTGGGTATCGTTTCATTCCCCGTGACAATCTACATAGTGTGAACGCGTTTGTCCTCGAGGTTCCCCCCCCACACAACAGGATTTCTGATCGTAAATATTCGGAAGGGGAGAATTGGGCCCAAAATCGTCCAGGTTATCTTGCAGTGTGTGGGTGCCTTCAGTTCTCTTTTCCTATATGAATGCACAGTGCAGAGTTCTCAAAACTGTAGCAAGCGAAATACGACAATTCTTAACATATGCTTTCATATCAATCTCCTGCAAGTGAATGACACACTAAAGTCTTGAGAGATGGCCCTTTTACCCAGCTGCCGAGATTCGGTGGGGCCAAGCCCGATCGCATCCGTCCCATTCAGCTTTGGCATACAGTTTTATTATCTGTGATTAATCAGTCTCTTGAACCAGAGTTCCGGTGTCTGCTTCCTTAAACTGGGCCGTTTGGTACTGAGAGGAATATAGCCGTGTCCTAGTGTGATTCGGAGGGTGACTGTGGTCCAGCGCCCTCACGCATGGCCTGTCTAAAGTCATTTACCAAGGTCACGTCACGTCTGAATCCTGTGGCGATGGAGTACGTTGATGAACTGCTTTTGACAGTCAGTCGGCCGCAGCCAACGCGCCTCCAGAGATTCTGCTATGAAACACGCATCCTAGCGGTTTGGGTCGAGGTGTTTCGGGGCTTGGGCGACGGTTGACGAGTCCCTGTGAAGACATTTATCAAGGGCTTAGAAAGTGACACCTAAATGGCACTCGGTATGAGGTGCGACCAAAGCTTCTGAATGAAATTGGAAACCAAATAGAAGCCACTTGTCAGGCCTCACGGTTTACGTTGTTTAAACATCCATCTATTTCACTGCAGTTAGAGAGTTTTTACTGATATATTTTATGATATATTTACTGAGAACGTATATATTGATGCATAAGGATAGCGTCACTCACATTTGCTTTGGAAAATTTATTTCAAGTTATTTATATATTTTTGTTAATAGGGATAATCCACGGCTAGCTATGTATTAAATGATTTTAATGCACGACTTGGAGGTGAAGTGCATTAAAATTGTTTAATGCATAGCTAGCTGTGAATTATCCTGCTTATACTATGGTAATTTCCCAACATTGACAACTAAAAGCTGTTATTGATGTTTGCAGCGCAATATTTGCCCGGAAGGGTAAAATTGACGATTATTTTCGTCAGTTACGGCTCGTTAGTTTTTTCTGCTTTAAAATCAAACACAGAGATAAAGTAATGTGTAAGATTACAGTTGTTTGAATGAATGCATTATATCATTTATTTGAATGAATTATCGAGATGAGAGATGCGTACCTGAATCTGTTCAGAGTATCTCTCTCTATTAACAATGAAGCTGTGAGTTTAATTCCTTCAAAATAACGATGTAACCCCCTCATGATGAGGAATATAATGTAGCATTTCAGTAGTATATATATATATTTTTTTTAATCTAATATAGAATCATATAATTTATATAAAAATAATTATAGCTAATTATTCATAATTTTATTTACATCATTTATTGAACATTGTTTCTAAAAGCAGTAAAGTCAAAGGGAAGTCTGTTCACTTGGTGGGCAGCTATTTCGGACATCCAAGATAGGAATTGGTGGAATCCTGAAATCTTAGAAAATGCTTTCCGAACTCACAATTAAATAACATATTTTAAATCAGCAACCCCCATAACCTTGTTTCTTATGCTCAAATAGCATTACAAAAACTTTAAGGCTAGATCCATCAACGCACATGTGCAGTCTGCACACTGACTGTTTCTATTACAACTGCAGTGACATGATGACTATACCAATCAGCGATTGGCTCTTTTATTTAAAAGGCGGGACTTATTCCGCCATATTGCGCTTTGCACTTTCTACCATTCATAAGTAATGTGCACGTCTATGGTAAAGTTTGTTGTTGTGTCTGACTTGTCTAAATCAATTTATTACACTGTTTCACATGGCTTATTGCTTTAATATAAATGTGTGTGTGTGTGTTTTCTTGCAGTCTTTGGCTGTATGGGAGTCATTCTTGCATTCTCAAAGGACAGAGGCTGAAGGAAATGGAAAGGTTGACTGTTCCTAATCTCCCATGGTGCTTTTAGGTACACGGGACCACACTTGATGCTTTTATTTCTGCAGACACCAATAAGATTCATATTTAGAGACTGAAACACCAAAGAGAGAGACAGTCACCCTAAAAAAACATCTAACAGCTTCAGCAACAGAACCATAATGGAAGTATATTTTCCTCGGTCATCAATACATTTGCTCCAAAGCACGTGTTGTGGCGAAAATTCATTAAACAAACATCACTGCGTAAGAGACACTCATAGTCAAATTATAGAAATAGAAGGTATTTATTCTTGCAAGAATAGGAGCAGTCTAATACACAGTTGTTACCCTGTGCAGAAGAGTGACACACCCCCAGACAGACTGAACTAGCTTTTATCTTAGTTTCAAGGCCTTCTTCCCCCAGAGCCTTCCTCCCAGTAGTTTTCCATAGACGTCACTAGTTGGCCCACTAAGCCTCCCCCTGCACCAAATGGCCTTCTGACATCTAGGTCAGAGGTCCTTGTTCATCTGTTCTCTGGAGTGTCTCCCCCTTCTGCCTCCCCAGGTACATAAACAGAATCTTCTCTCACTACAAGTGAGAGACACACGTGACATTCTTTGAATCATCTATATTTTACTAAAGATCAATGAATATCATAAAATTGCCACCACAACTCCTCACTTTTTTATCATTCAGATTACTCATAATCACAATAATAAACAAAAAGAAAATTTTAAGTCGTATCATCACTCTTCTTAAACATTTGTGAAGCATTATTTAGAAAAGGGAAAAAGCTTAGGCTGTTTTTTGTAAGGATAGTCCCTCGAATATTAGCAAGCAAGTAAAGAATTTATCTGAAACCGGGCTAAATGAATAAACACTGTTATTGCACTCTCGACCTAGATCGAACCCTCAGTCATCTCAGTTAAATAAGAAATAGTGTACAGATTAGTTAGAAAACCAAAACCATCAATTCACTGGTTATAAAATACAAAGTATAAAAAAAATCCTTCATTCCAAATTCAAAGCATTCATAAGAAGAAAAAGGAAGGAAAAACATACCCCAACAATTAATACATTTCATTGTAATCGCTATTTGAATTGTCTGCATAATTTTGTTCATCATCATCATCATTCGGATAGACTGTCATTTTCACCAATTGAACAGACACTCCAGTTTTCTCATATTCCCATGAATAACAAAATTATCAGAATAACACATACCATTAATCCACCAAAATATTTTCTAGCCATATTCTGTTAACTTTTAAATCTTAAAACTTTACTTAGTATGCTCTATTTTATGCCTTATTCAAAAAAAATCTTTCCAGAAAAGTTTTATAATTTGATCAATTCTCCTAATCAATGTAGTTGTTCAAAATTAACACACATTTCCATTACTTCACCATAATTAATGGATTTTCTACTTTTCCTGAAAACATTTGCACTAATCAATCAAATCATTAGATCTATACCAATACATATTTTGATTCAATCAAATAAAATCATCAAAGTCATCACAAAAACACTCCTCTGCTAAACTTAAACCGTTAGTTTTACCCCATCCTCCTCCAGGTGTGTTGATCGTTGCCCCATCGACGTTCCGTCTTCGCCAGGTGTAGCTCTTTGCGAGCCGTAGCCCTGGGCTTCCCACGTTGGTGGAGGAGGTTACGTTACTAGCACGTCCTTTTTCCCCCACTTTATGCTTCGCGTTGGCGTCTGCGTTTTGGGGTATCTGAGGTTGATTGGTGAAGCTTAAGATGCTTTGACTTAGGTACCACATCTCCAACCTCGCTTGAGGAGAGAGCCATTTCCTGGCTATTTTCACCTGTGAATGAAAACCCTAAGTATTTTTTTGTTACTGACCGCTTGTCTAGCCGGCAGTCCCTTTTGGTTTGACCTGTGGAACGTTCACCATTTGTTTACATTTAGCCAATTCAACTCTGTTTCTTCTCATTTTACTGAAACATATTATCACTAACATATTAGCACTTGCTGCCATAATAGCACTCAGGGTCCTTTTCCCCTGAAAAACACTCCCCCCTGTGCTCATATCAACAATACAATATTTATACATTTGGAACATAATCAGATCAAGTTGCCCTCAAAATGGCAATGATTTATTTTAACCTCTTTGATTCCAGCCATCCTGACATTCTGCAAAAGGAAAACTTTAAGTTATGTGCTGCGCAGGTGTGGCACCTTTTCTTTCAGCCATAATAATAACCCAGGCCAGGACAGTTAGCAAATTCATCCATAGCCATTATTTTACTCGGCACATATTGCCCTGTATCAAAAATCTCAATTCTCTGTAAAGGAAAGCAAATGTTGAGGTTATTGTCCGTAAAGTACAGTTTCTTTTGTCTACTGTTCTCCCGTGGCCTTCGATGCCCTGGCGTTTCCTGTTGAAACAATCTTTGTTATTGGTGTGTGCGGCACACTCACAGACATCAATTTTGTTAGGCAGAAAAATGGCTTCTTTCAGGGCTTTTATCCAATTACCCCTAGTGTTCTCCCTACATTTATTCAGCAAATGTGAACCCCTTAATAAACCATATTTGGCAATTGTTATACCATCTCCCTCTTGATGCACGACACAACTCGAGCATCAATTTAATATAACATTTAACATAGTGTTTTTTATAAAGTTTCCCCATCAACACTAACCCAAACGTTGTCCTTCAGACAAATTTCCTCCAGACATCTTTCTCTGCCTCTGAAACAAAAATATTACATTCTTCACTTAAAGCCACAATCTCATCGTCTTATCGAAGTATTTGAAGGGCAACGGCCCTCAGTCTCACCGAGGATCCTGCTTTTCAGGCCTGTTGTTTGGTCTCTTAATTCAGTCATCTACAAACATTTTCAAAGTCATCAATTGTTTCTATCAAGTCAGGTCGTGCTGTACAGACTTGGTCAATGTCAGTCAAATAACATTCTCCTCCTTTGCTTACAATAATCATGAATGTGAGGGGCTCTTTTGATAATTTCATGTTGACTTGAAAAGCCAATATGTCACTTTGTGTCTCCATCAAATCTACAACATTTTCATTTATCTCAGCCCATGCCAGATTGTGATCTACAACTCCACAATTCCAATTTACCCAAATACGTAAACTGATCCAGAACGTAATTCAAATCAACATCATAAAAGACAAAAGTAATTATTACCAGACAGAGCTTGATGACCAATCAACTTAAAGCTCGTCCTATTTTCTGTATCATCTTTTCATCGGATCCACTTAGAATTATCGGCTTCTTTAATATTTGTCATTTGCTTTAACCCATCTGTAATGATAAAACACTCATTCCAGAGGTTAATGACACAATATCCACACTATTCAGGCGGAATATTAGTACCCCAAACTAACACATACAAGACCTAAAGTGCTGTCACCATCACACACACACTCATTCTGGACACACATATCTTAACTGCTCATTCTCAATGTTCACCTTTCCTTATATCATCGTTAAAAAGATTTAAATTTTAAATAAGATTTTAAACTTTACATTTTTCCTGTAGCTTTTACCTAACTTTACTTAAACTTTACTCTTAACCAGTTTCAAAGCATGTCTGTTCATTATTAATTTTTTTTTTTTTTAGAAAAGTCAGCTGGGTTGTTTTGGTTCATTATCATTATTTTGTTTAAGCTTGCCTTCCCAGGCCTGATAACAGAAAGACAGACAGAGTATCAATCCCTTCCTCCAGCAGTCTCTCTCACTATACAAATAATCTCTTCAACAGCCTCCTAAGACTGAAACTTAATGAATCATAGTCTAGAACCCTTAATAGTTCACAAATGTTAATATACAAATGTTTAACTCAAATTAGAACATTACAACAATCTAAAATACATTATGCTATGAGCATTTCTAAGGTTAGTTTGAATACTTGTATAAATTCTCAATTCACCTAACCTTTGTTATCCAAACTCTACAAAAACTGTCTTAATCTTTAGTCACCACCATGTCTAATGACCTTCAGCAGTTAAAACCATCTTATAGACATATTAGTTCAAAATCAACCCTTCTATAATTTTCCTTGCCCATAAGGCAACCAACATCATGTTCCTGATATAAACTAATAAGTTTTGTTACTGTCTCCCCAACACATAATGACAATACCCTCTTGAAAGCACATTTCCCATTAGCTCTTTATCTATAATTTCCATCAGGGTGCTGTCCCCTGGCATAGTTGCAGACACTTGTCACAATGAACAACAAGCCATACAATGAATGCGGTTTCTGGTGAGTGGCATAAAGGAACTTACGTTTATGGGCCAGACTGCCGTAACTCGTCACAGCTTCATCTCCCCTTAACGGTATAAGGACGCTGGTGGCCTCACAGCTCCTGCTCAACTCTCATACCCATCTCACATAACAGTGTCTTTACGGTGACCCCCTGGCTTGGGTTGCCCTCTGTTAGGCCAAAGAGGATCTTACCCGTCATTGGGTGATCACCTCGTACCCACTGGAAACTGCTCTTTCCCATCACCCAATCAGTTATTTCAACAGAACTCAGCTGTTTCCTGGAGCTTAGGAAAGGCACATTCAAGAGTCACCAGAGCCATTCCTATTGCCTAATAGTGTTCACACAGGGAGACAGGTTAATAACAACAGTATTTAATCACTTAAATCCATTCTTAAAAGCAGAAACCTAGCTGCTTAGATTATGCTCAGTGAATTTAGATCACAACCGTACATTCAGTGTACTTCATCTGTAGCCGGAGCCATCGGTCCTGAATGGTGGAGACTAAATGAGACAAAGAAGTCACTGGTCCTAAAATAAGCTAATCAAAATGTCACTATCGGTTAAGGTCTGTATTACTATTTTAAAGACTTCTTTAAAGTCATTCAGTTTTACTTTTAAAACATTTACAAATACAAATTGCCCTCTGCATGGCAATGATTTCTTTTAACTCTGTGTCTATAATTTTCAACCGTGCTTTACTATCAATAGCTTATTATCACTTATGACAGGCTCAGATAACAGCTTTTAGCTGACATTGAATGAGAGAGACTCTGAGGCATTCAGAACTGGTACACTGTACTTTCATAAACATCAAACATCATACTTTACCTACCATTCTTTAACTCTAGCCCAGCTTAAGGCATCTTTGCCAGAAATGACATGCGTGTTCAAATAAACATAATTTTTATTGTCTTGTGCCCATATATCAGGGAATTTAGACATTACAAATTTCCACTCAAATTGAGTCTCTGTCGCACTGGCACTTTCAGTCACACACACACACCAGATCCAGATAAGCGAACTGTTTCAGCCAAATCACAAGCTTATCTTTTAAAACCCAAAACATCAGCTCTGTACTTTTCATGGTCAACACTAACAGGCTTTTGTTTAATCAAATGCCTTTCTACATTTTACATTTAGCAACTATTAATCCTATAACACTGCTTCTGAATTATTTTATCTTAAAGAAAGAATAATAATTATTCTAGTTCTTAGTAACGTTTCAAATTTCATCTCAATTTTAGTTGTTAGGTTCTCAATTACCATAGTTTTAACACCTGACTTCAATGTTTTCTCTAGGAGTTTATCAATCTGCTATTAGGATCCACACTAACTTTTGTACAACTCTTTAAAGTGTTTCATTAAAACACAATCATCCTTTTAGTTACTTCCATATTTTGCAACTCAAATTTCTTTTTAGTCATTATCTGTAATTTTACATCAACTTATCCATTCACGTTTCAACAACCGGTGTTTTAGATCTTTCCTTTAAAAGGAATTCCTTAAGTCTTCAATCTTATGACCTTATTTTTATCTCCTTTCTCAGACGAAAACTCTAATATCGTCATTTAAACACTGATCTACTTTCAAACCCACATTAATACCTCAAATGTTTGTCACTTTATCACATTTTTAAACACCTTCTCGGTGGGCATTTACAGTTACGTGTTAAATGGCCCTGTTGACCACATTTAAAACACTCTTTGTCACCTGGTGGGTTTGTTTCAGCCTCAACTACAGCCACAGACACCTTGCCTAGTTTGATCACTGTCAGCTTGCAAACGGCTCCAACTTACTGCACACCATTGTAGCAGTGTGTCCCAACCAGGAATGTAAACAGAGCACTGATAAGCAGTTCTCTGTATTCTTCTTACAGTCCACCAGTGGCAGATACAACAATAGCCGAATCATAATCTTCATCATTATTATTGGCAGAACATTAATTTTCGTAAGCTGCATGGAAATGCTCAAAATATTCGAATTTGTTTTCTGTCTTTACCTTACAATTTGTACCGTACATCATTATTTTCATTAAAACTGGTTTGAAGCCTTTTTCCTTCCATCACATGGTTAGTCTGCAGATTCAACTTAATATTATCATTATTGTCTCAGTCTTATCTCTACTGTTTCTCCAAAACAGATTATATTACTCAGTCCGTAAATTACACAGACAACCATTATAGCTACTTGCTTCAATACCCTTATTTTCTTAACATTAATAAAATAAAGCAGATATATCATCATTTCAATCATTATTTTATCAAAATATAGAATTGTTCCCCATTTTGCTTAAAACATTCTTCATATCATGTTAATCCCTGTCAATCATACAATGCCTTATTTTTACTCTGAAACTTTTCATATCATTTAAACAGTTAATTTGACTTCCATAAATTCTGTCAGAAATTTTCTTTTCATCACACATAGTTTTCTACTATATTTCTTCTCAATCTTTCCCTACATGCCAGTTCCTTCTGTATCCTCTCCTTTCTTTTCTCTACATGCCAGTTCCTTCATTATCTAACCAGTACATGATTGTTTGCACAATCCCCACACAAACATATCTCACACAACTTAATTTGACTTAACAGGCGCTAATAAAATAGTTCCATAAATTTTATCAGAAATCCTTCCCATTCTTTTCTCTCTGTCGCATCTAAGTCTCTCACTTACAGTTCCCTCTATTTCACACAGACAGCCTTATTGCTGCTTGCTACTTCAACTCTTGTTACGAAAAAAATCTTCTGACATCTAATGTCATGAAACATAAAAACCCTTTTATCAGTTATATTCAATCTTACTATGGCAATACATTCTACATCGACTCCGTTCTCTTTTATCTGCTTCAACAACTCATTGTCTTTTCACATTTCTACACACGTTGAACGCAGACACAACTTTTGTTTCTCAATGCTCTGTTCAACTGATTCCCGCACCATCTTTAATCTTGTGGTGCTCAATATCATACATTTCTACCCTTAATTTTATCTCATCTGTCAAAACACCGGTGTACCAAATTTCGCAAGCTTGCTTTTGAGACATCCCCATACTGGCTGTTCTCTGTTCTCTGTGGATTTCTCTTCAACGCGCGTTTTCTTTAGTCTGTTGGGCGTCCCCAAAAGACCCGATTCTTTTCTTTTAACCCAAATCGGTCGGGTTGCACTATTAGTGCCCTCCTAATTATGGTTTACCAAAAATTAATATTTTCTGGTTCCCCTTAATTAGCCTCGGTACCTAAAAACAATTTGCTCCGTGATGGAACAACTAATTTTCAGGTTCTCTTATCTGTTTGAAATCTCTCGATCTGTCCGTAGATCTTAATCAATCTTAGATAATTCTCTCCCGCATCTGTTTGAAATCTTGATCTGTCCGTAGATCTTAATCAATCCAGATTACGTACCACAGAAACAGCCCTCAGCCAATATGGTTCAATTTCACTCTTCCCCCCATTAAACCGAATTTAAATGACCCTTACCAGAGACGTTGTTTCATGCCACTTGCGGGTTCTTTAGATTCCAGTGGTCGATTCTCCCGGCCCTGATATCGGTCGGCCCCTCTCTCTCAAGTTTACGAGGTAGAGCTGGAACTTACTCATTCCAGGTGGCCAAACACCGTCCGATCTCAGGTCCAGGAGGCACGTCCAAGGAATCTCCCTTCTGACACCAAAACTGTTGTGGCGAAAATTCATTAAACAAACATCACTGCGTAAGAGACACTCATAGTCAAATTATAGAAATAGAAGGTATTTATTCTTGCAAGAATAGGAGCAGTCTAATACACAGTTGTTACCCTGTGCAGAAGAGTGACACACCCCCAGACAGACTGAACTAGCTTTTATCTTAGTTTCAAGGCCTTCTTCCCCCAGAGCCTTCCTCCCAGTAGTTTTCCATAGACGTCACTAGTTGGCCCACTAAGCCTCCCCCTGCACCAAATGGCCTTCTGACATCTAGGTCAGAGGTCCTTGTTCATCTGTTCTCTGGAGTGTCTCCCCCTTCTGCCTCCCCAGGTACATAAACAGAATCTTCTCTCACTACAAGTGAGAGACACACGTGACATTCTTTGAATCATCTATATTTTACTAAAGATCAATGAATATCATAAAATTGCCACCACACACGTTTGTTCTCTTTTGATAACGGGTGAAAATCATATTGCCAAATATTTTATACTAAGACCTATTTTTCTTTTTTGTTTATACGAGTACAACACATGAGATGAGAAAAATAATGCAATTCCTGGAAAATGAAGATGCCCACATTATGTCTTTATTGCACCATCTGACCTTTCTAGTGACAATTCTATCCATATGATGTTTGAGATTCATATGTCTTGCCCTTTTGCAGATCAATGAAAATGCAGTTTACCTCTTATCAGAGCTGCCTTGCTGCAAAAACCATTCGATTAGTGTATAAATAAATATAAATGCACTCTGAATGGATGCATTTCTTGCATTGGACTGAATTCATCATCGTGCTATTCAGGTTACTGAAGCTACATCTTTATCTAAACATCATATATTGAAGATTATGCTGACATTCCAGAATTGTTTACATGATATTAAAATCATAAATCAAAAGAATTTAACTGTTGACTTTGAATATGAAATGAGTGTATTGTTTTAGATACTGTTATTTGAATGCGGTGCACTAATAATTAAGTGTGATAAATTGCAGACTTGTTTAAAACTGCTTTTACAGATCATTAGTGAAATTAATGTCTTGGAACTATATATGTATTCTTTGAACAAGTAAATTGTTATTGAAAAGATGATTGAAAGATGTTTTGTGGTGTGTTTTTTTGGTCTCTCTCAAGAGAAAGTGAGCAAACAGAGCGTCATGTTGGATCCTAAACTAGGTTACAATCACAGCTTGATCACATGAAACATTAAAAAGCTCTTTATATAATAAACCCAAGATCGATCAATCTATGTCAGTACTGTTTCCTTCACCGCTTTTACAGTCCTGCAGCAAAATAAGATAAATGTCACCCATGTTTGCAGCCCGAATTCAATGTGATAGGATAAAAAGGCAGTGTACCGGGAAAAAATGGTAAGGAAACATGTATTTCAAAAACAAAAACACCAAAAATAGGTTCTTTTTAGTGAATCAAAATCATACAGCACAACCAATTTACCCAGATTGACAAACAAATGACTCTTATGAACTGGTTCTTTTTAGTGAAACAAATACATTATAGTGGAATTAGTGGAATTTGATTTCCTGACAAATGACACTTATGAACCAGTTATTTTTAGTGAAACATACATTATTGTGGAATTTGATTCACTGACAGATTACACTTACCAGCTCTTTTTAGTGAAACACATACAGGCTACAATTCACAAAGCAATTACTTTTTTGAACAGGTTATTTTGAGTAAATCAGAACATACAGCTCTACCATTAGCACCTGTGAAAGACCATATTGAGAGATAAATAACTTATATTTTTGAAGTCCAGTATTTGCTATAAAGCCAGTTCCTTCATCAGATTCCTCTCCTTGTGCCACTGAAGTCTGTCCATGTGGACATAAATACTCCAAAAGACTGGAATGAGAAGAGGAAAACCAAGCCCAGACTTTTCACAATCCAAGAATAGTCAAACACTCTTACCAAAAGTGCTCTAAACTGATGTGCCCACTGAGTTAATCACTATACTGTCTTTGGCAGAGTCAAACATTTTAGTGTCTCCATAGCAATATTAATTTGCAATTTGGTTTGAAAGTAAGTGCTCTAGGAATGTAAAAGCAAATGCTGCGGCGCTTAGATTTGTCCTGCCATCAGCAGCAGCTGTTCTCTGACTCGAGCATCTGAGCCTGGCTGGCAGAAAGCAGGCCTGCTCTGGGCTTTCCTCATGGAGACTTGGAGAAGGGAAGAACATGAATGCCTGAGTGACCAGATGGATCACACCGCCTCAGGGAACCCCACGGTCACCATGCTTCTCTGTTCCTTTCAGTATCCTCAAGCACAAGACTTAATTCAGCATGACCAAAGAGAAACTGCCAGAGAAAGATTTCAAATATTGCCATGGAGTTCTCGTGTGCCTCAGATGTTTCTCCTCTAATTCTTTAGAAGAAATAAAATACATTACATAATATTTACATAATACAAATTTTTTTTTTCTTTTTTTTTTTTCTTTTTTTTTCTCAGTGGTTTTAGTTTGGTAAGCCTGATTTGTTCACTGTAGCGAGCAGGATGAGGGCGAGGGCCGTGAGAGAATGGCGTGATTGCTGCTGATTGTTGCTTCACGATCGTAGCTCCTCCTTTTATGCTTCCGCTCGTCCGTGAGAGATATGTGACCGGTGCGTCGCGCAGGCGTCGTTCATCAGCAATCACGCCATTCTCTCATGGGCCTCAGCCTCGTCCTGCTCGCCACAGCGAACAAATGATTCTTATGAACCGGTTCTTTTTAGTGAAACAAAAATAGTGCAATTAGTGAAGTACAATTTATGAACAAATGACTTGTATGAACTGGTTCTTTTTAGTGAATCAAAAGGATAAAGCACAACCAATGTAGCCTGATTGAAGAAATGAAATACATAACATACATTATGAGTGGCTGTATAGTATTTTTGTTAAAGCTGCAGTCCGTAACTTTTTTTGTGTTCAAAATTTACTAAATGTAGCCTACATAATAAACGAGTAGCCTACATCATGAATCCATTTTCCAAACCGTGTTTTTGTCTTAACCTGAATCACAAACGCACCTGCAATAATTAAATGTTAAATTACACAAATATATTTTATGTATTTATTCTCACTTTATTAACCAATGTCTTTGCTGCTGACCTTCGATGATCCAATTCAACCATACTAATAACAAGCAAAAAGGACTTTAAATAAACATCTCAGTTGTGTTTCTCTGGAAGATCTGCTCAGCCTCATACAGTCAGTCAGCTTGACCAGTTACTGAAGTGTGTCCAAGTTCCTGGTTACTGTTGCGTCTCTTGTGTGTAATTATGGCATTGGGTGTGAACATGAGCATGTCAAAGAATTCAGATGAGACCACGAGACAAATGTGTGCCAATATGCAGCTCAAGGAAAATAAACAGAAGAAAAAGAGGTACAGTTATTAGTTTGATTTGACTATAATTTTTTCATTACATAATTTGGTCTGCATGTTGACACGTTTATCTATCTATCTATCAGAATTCTTTGACTTTGTTCCCACAATTACCAGTTTTATTTCTTACTCTGAAGAGGAAACCGGCTTCATTAGATGTAAACAGCTAAATCTTAAAGTTTCTTTTTCCGTTCTCTCTGTTATGGAAGCCCATTTCCCCTTAGTAACACTACTTGTGACTTTATACCTTCCAGTTTTGACTTAATCTCACAATGTGAATGTTTTTCTTAATTTAAACTTTATACTGACCTCTTTTAGTTTTTTACTCTGGGTTGGAAGAGTTTCCACACCATCAAAACAAGCCATTTCAGTTTTGTATGCTGCACTGAGCAGGGCTGTAACAGAGAAAATGACTCTACTTTTTCTCGCTTGTGCATTACGCTTTCCCAAAAAGTGTGCTTTAGAGGTGTTAGAGATGGCTTGTGTTGTGCATCGGGCTGATATGAGGTGTTGGTAATGGAAAACAATAGCCGGGAATAGTTATGGACTTCCATGATTCATTGGTCCTGGGCTATCGAGTCATTCTTTATAAGATGAGAGATTTGATGAGCTGCATTCACAGCGAATCTGTTAGCATTGTACGCTTTTGCCTACTTACTAGCAGGAACTGACATTGTTTGCTGTAGTAAAGAGCTTCTATTGTTTTGCCTGTTTCCATCACATCAGAAGCAATTCAACACCAGCTATTATGATGAATACATCACACTAGCTGTTGTCTCATAAAGTGTCCTGTCGGTCCTTTCTGAGGAAATCAAGTTTCATTTTTGACTCCACTATGATTCAAATCTCTGAAATCACATTTCATTGATAAAAGATAGCATTTAGTAGCTTTTGTCAAGTAATAACTTTGTCTCCAATAAAAGCAGACATTAATGAGATATGAACGAATGTGAATAGTATTTCTGGGATGGGTCGGTGTTAGATGAATTTTATATTATCATACAACAACAATTATAAATGTGTATATTCAGTAGCATATACACATTTATAATTGTTAGATGAATTTTATATTATCATACAACAACAATTATAAATGTGTATATGCTACTGAATGTGTGTGTGTGTGTGTGTTTATTTATATATATAGGCCTATATATATATATATATTACTTTTTAATTATTTTAAAATTATGCAAAAATACGATTTAAAGCAGCACTATACCGTTTTTTTTTTAGCTTAACAGAACAGCTTCAGAGTTATTGCAATGGCTTGCAACTTTGAGCCGGCGAGCCGCCGGCCGCAGCATCAGGAAGTGTCACGTGATATCAGGTCTCGCGATGTAACGAATTGCTTTACGGCAAGAAAAATCTGCTAAAATGAGCATCAAACAGAAATAACCCGGCGTCGTGTATACACGTGGTGTTCGAGGCGCACATACAATACAGACTGCCGATAGTTCAACAGGGCGCGCACAGCTCTTAAAGGGGCCACCCCTTATTTCCACTCGTTACAGCTTCCATCCAACTGAACATGTATCGGTATAAAGCGGGAGGGGATCAGGCATACCTGTCAAGTTTTGGATTTGAAAATAAGGGAAATATTCCGGCGCCCACCGCGAGCAGTCCCACCACCCCATTAATTTTACCACATGTAAAGGGTCACACAATCAAATAATAAAAATGAATGATCTTAATTAAATTGATGTAAACTTTTCAGCCAAAGCAAAGGAATAGTTCACAGATAAATGAAAGTGTTCCCATATCCCTTACATTTTAAGACAGTGTTATAGCCTAAATGAAAACACAAAAGTGTAGGCCTATATATGAAGAGAATTTATTTAAAGTCTTATTTGCATATTTTCTGTTCATTTAACATTGCTTGTCTTTATTTACATTTTATTTTCGTTCCACACATTCTTTTCATTTCAAATTGTTTTTCTTTTTGCAGTTTTTCTTTTCATTTCACATAACTTTTCTTTACTCTTTTAGTGAGTTATTGTAAAAATGTATTGCAGACTTTGCATTATTTAAGACTGTTTTGGAAGGTATGTATTTGTGGGCTGGGCCAGAGTGGTTAATTTTACACGAGAGTAGAGCGCAAACAGTTCTGTTGTCTAACGTCATCCTATTCTCTGTATCAATCTTTCGTGCTAAACACCCTTTCTGATGTTTTTGTGCCTCTAGCCCGCGCTTGTGGTTGGGGGATTTCTCGTGCTGACATGCATCATTCCTTCCCCCGTGTCAGTGAGATGCTAAAGTCGCAGTTACAAAACTTAAAAAAACGCGTGACTGTCCCCCACCCTGCTCCTCTTCAGAAAAGTAAATTCGCTGCCATTGATCGCAGTATTTACATGAGGGTTTTGTTTTTTGGCAGGAGTGCCTTCCTATTCCTTTCTATCGTAGCGTCCATCATCCGTGATCCGTCAGTTTTTTTTTCCCCTCCGCGTTGTCTCTCATCATCTGACCTCACACGCTAACCTCGCGACAACTGCCACCTACAGTCTGTAGTAGGCTACTGCAGGTGGCAGTTATCGCGAGGCTAGTGACAGAGCTCAGATTGGGAATGCTTTTTTTTATTATTTATTATAATTTTTTAATAACGCAGGTTAAAATACGGGAGATTTACGGGAAAATACTAATACGGGAGGACGGCGGGAAAGAAGGGTAAAATACGTGACTTTCCCGGTCAAAACGGGATACTTGACAGGTATGGGATCAGGCCGTGAGTGCAGAGCCATCTCTGCGTGAGTGCTATTTACGACAGTACAAGTACTCCACAGCAACTCTAGGGGTCACTGTTTGACAAAAACAGAAATCCTGCATAGTGCTGTTTTAATAATTAAATAAATAGAATAGAAATTTTAATTATGTAGTTATATATAATCCTGCATGTTGTGTCTGTCATAACATTCTCATTTATTCATTTATAGAAGTTCTGCAATTTCCTCCAATTGTTTATTGGTCGAATGTGATATGAAAAATTGTTCTTCAATCTTTCGATTTTCAAAGAACATAAAAACACTTTTAAAAGGTGTATTTGGAAAACGCAGGTCTTTTATGCATTTAATCCACAATGTTTCCACAGAAAAGATGAGAAGAGGAATCTGTGCTGTGCTTGGGAATGTTCCGATACGGAGAGCGGAATCAACGGTAAGCAATCAAACCTGTTCATAATCAGGGTACGGTTACACGTACTAAAAACAGAAACGTTTTTTTCCTTTGTGTTTTTCGCAACAACCCATGTTCACACGGCTTTGCGAAAAAAACTAAAACAGTGTATTATGCATGCCAGGCCAGTAGGTGGTGATGTCACTTTGTAAAGAAACACAACTCAACACATAATACACGTGCATGACGTCACTCACTGTTTTCACAATTATGCCTTTTTGTTGTTTACACGGAGACTATAATGGTGTCGGTTTCAAAAACGTACATTTTGAAACCCGTTTTCAAAAGTTTGCATTTTCAGGCCCCCAAAACGCCGTTGTTGTGTAATTGATCGGCCAAAACGCATAACAAGTTTTTAGTTTTTAGTAGAAAACGGTATCATGTAAATGCCCCCTCAGTCAGGGAACCTACTAAGTAATGGCTTGCATCATAATGAATCTGGTTGGTAAGAGTAAAATGCTGCCAAAGAAAAATCAATACACTCTCTGAAATGGCTAATGGCTTGAATGACAGTCCTACAGAGTTCCCTTAAACATGGTTTAGTTCAAGCAGCAGGAGAGGAGATAATAGGCGATGTAGCCGATTTTTTTGCAGCCCTGTGAACCTGTGTCTAATTACACTGTTGCTTTCACCTGCTGCTATGGGAAATTCTCTGTAGGGATCTGGAGGCATCCATTATGTGTGGCGCAAACATTTGTCTGCCACAGAGTCTAGCTTTCTACCCAGCATGCCTCAAAATCACCTCGCAGTGTGTATCGAGACTGAAAAGAGCGACTTCCTGCCAATCACTCAGCGTGTAGAGGTTTCTCTACACATACAGACATGACCCCATGATGCTTCTTTTGCAAAGGTTTGTTTTGACTGGTTATTCATGTTTGTTTGAGCTTTTTACGATTGTTTTGACTGGAAGGTGAGAATTTACTTGCTAAGCAGGCATGGGATTTTACAATCAGATACAAAATTAATGTAACTGGTAACATTAAAGATGTAATCACATTCACAATAAAAAGAGAATACTAGGAGGATTCCAATGTTTTATGTATAACAAAACAATAGAACAGCTATCAGACACAGTTCACTTTCCTTGCTGAAAGAAAGGTCTATCCTATATGGTCTGATGTTCTGGTTAAGACCGCGGATGTTGCGTTAGTCTTTTCTTCCTCCTTCCCTTTCGAACAAGAAGTAGGCGGGACTTAATTTTGTCCAATTGGGAATTGATTGGATGGCTCCGATTTGCTATTGGTCGATATCATGTGAGTGACAGGTTGTCCAGCCCTCGTGCCAGTAAACACGTCATAAAAGAAGAGAAGAGATGTCGCTGCAAGAGGAAGGGGATGTTTTTTTTATTAAAGATTATGAGGGCACATGAATAATAATAAATAGTGCAAAATTCCATCAAAAACAAGAATTGTACATTTTGATTTCATGGTGACTTTAGGACCAGTATCTTACCCACATAAATTTCACGGGATTAAATCTGCTCTCTGTTCCACCTGTCCCTTATTATTTTAAATTACACAGCATTTCTTTTTTTTCTGAGCAACTTCAAGCAGACTCATGGCGAATGTCAACAAGGGCCGCATGAGTCAGGACCGCCACTGACTATTACTGTAGATGCACAAAGGACACTTCACTCACACCACCACTCTGGTATTGAGTCATATGTGCTCAAATCATAGACAATTATGGTAACTGATATCACTACCAACCCAACTCACTGCAATGAACTCTTGAGAGAAAAAAAAAGAAGCTTTTCTAGTGTTGAACTTTTTTCTTTCAAAGATAAAGTATGCCACTTTAATGGTAGCATTGGCCCTTATTTACTGATAATTTTGCACATATTGCTTATTTAACCATGCAGAAAGGTTCCAATGCAACAGGTGCATATGCACAGAAACCTCTCACTGTCATCGTTCATCATTGTTGGTGAATCCAGGTTATTTTAAATGAGGCCGTGTGTTTGCAACTAGTAATTTACTTAAAATACACCCAGGGCATGTCCATAAGGCCTTTCCATACAAACTCAATTCAATTCATGATTGTGTTTTGAAGCTTATCAGCTGCAAACTGTGTACAGGATGCAATTTTTAGGTTATTTTTTCTCAGAAATAATGAATCAATCAAGTTATTGATTGACAAGTTATTCAAATTCTAATAGTATTTCGCCAAATAAATAAATGGGCTTAAATGACTAAGGTTGTGTGGTTGATTTTTGTATATGTGTGGTTTTAGTTAAACGCAAATTAACTTACTTATAAATCATGATTTGTGTGTGAAAACATTCTAGCTGACAAGGAAAATCAAAGCTTAGAATAGTGCATATCTTTGATATTTTTCCAAACTCTAGAATTTGGCATCTTCTAAAAATGTTGAGAAAAACATTCATATTCTCACAGGAGAATATATCAGCCAGATGTTGTTTACTCCAGTCTCATTAGACATACAAGATTTCTTTTTATTAAAAAAAGCTATGGCATAAAACAAAGACAAAAATATGTAATATTCTGCCTTATTTCTTGCTTTCAAACTGAGGTTTTTGCAGTGAATGCCACAGGAGAACCATTTTTGGTTCCCCCCCCAAATAACTTTCAGTGAAAAGCCTTTTTTGTCTAATAGTGTGAAGAAGAAAAAAAAACAAAAAACTATCTATTTTCACCTAAAGAAACTTTTGTGTAATGGAAAGGTTATGGATGTTAAAGGTTCTTTATGGAACCAGATGTCAATAAAGAACCTTTATTTTTTAAAGGGCCCCTATCATGGATATTTGAAAATGACCTTTCATGTAGTGCAGGGTTCCTCAATCTCGGCCCTGGAGGGCCGGTGTCCTGCACAGTTTAGCTCCAACCCTGATCAAACACACCTGAGCAAGCTAATCAAGGTCTTCAGGATCACTAGAAACTCACAGGTAGGTGTGTTTGATCAGGGTTGGAGCTAAACTGTGCAGGACACCGGCCCTCCAGGACCGAGATTGAGGAACCCTGATGTAGTGTAATATACTGTAGCTCAATGAAAACATCCTGCAAAGTTTTAAATCTGAAAGTGCACCGTATATAAAGTTATTGTCTTTCAAAAGTAAGAGTCGACTCTGAGTCAATTAAATGAATTGTTTTTCAAACGAGTCATAAACCGTTGCGTCGTGAAGTCAAGACGAAACATTCACTTATTGCGCGTGCACAGACACCAGGGAAACTTAAACCTCAAACCGGCAGCTGATCCTGTGGATACTGGATAGATCATGTCGATGAGACGCTGTGCTCTACAATGTGACGGTAAAGAAATTTTTTTTCCACTGCCCAAGGACGAGCATGTGAAGAATCTGTGGTTATAATTAATCTTTACCATGATACTGCAGCAGTATAATCATAAACTATATTAGAAACATACTCGGTAAATAAATTAGTTCAAGTAAAATAATCGGTTGATGGACATGCACTTGTTAATGCTGATGGTGAGGAATAGCAACATAATATAATGTACCTCAAACTGAGTAGTGAATCACTGAAATGTCCTGCTCGAGTCGTCCTTGCGATGGAGGTTCGGGTTGAATGAATGGTTCTTCTTCTAGTGTTTCATCATCGGACTCGCGCTGGGATTGATATGGTAAAATCGACGTCATTGTTCGTTACCGTGTTTAGTTTACGGTGTAGGAAGCCTCATGACATGCAGAGTTGTTGGTGTTATGGCAATGGGAATTTTTGCTGTAAGCGGTAAACCAATCACAACAGACTGAGCTGTCTGGCCAATCAGAGCAGAGTAGCTCGTGGAAAGGAGGGATTTAGAGAGATTGATTCCTTTGGCGAGTCGTTTGAGAATCATTGAAAATCTGTTGATGTGCAAATGTATATTATGAGAAAATGAAACAGTGTTTTGACATTTGATGCATGTGAACCTCTTGTTGACTCCAAACAACATTAGGAAACATGAAACAACATTCCAATCAACCAATCAGATTTGAGAGACAAGTTTACAGTTTATGTCAAGTTTAGGCTTACAACCAGGGTTAGGTGCTTCTACATCAGTGTTTTTCACTTATTTCCCAATTATTTTAGGGATAAGTGATGGGTAGGGTTAGGTATATGGTTTTAGTTATTGGTCTCAGATTATGGACCTCAGTATATCTCTTCCTGCTCGCCAGAAGTAAGATTTTGAACACATTTGCATTTAAACTTTTCACCACTCACCTTCTCTGAAGCAAACGGTGAGTCATGCTGAGTCCCACAGCGTCGAGCAGCTTTCTGAAAGATGGCCGTAGAGTGGGACATCGATCAGAGCCGGGCCACGCTGGCCTCAGACCTGACATTTAAAAACCGGACCTGTGATTAATCATCGACCTAACAGGGCTCAGACTTCACAGCATTTGTAATGCAGCCTCGTGGACATCCAAAGACCCAAGACAGTGGGAGTGTTTAACACTTATGTTATAGACATAACCATGTTTATATTTACCCAAATGCCCTGTGAGGATGCGTGCTTGTTCTCAAAGAAGACATAACATTACATTTTCTCAAGTCAGGTATGGAATTAATATGATGCAGTTTAGAATGTCTTAAACCAGCTAATCAGGGTTTACTTAAAAATTACTGGCAGTTATGTTGCAGTTGGTAATAAATCATCAAAATAGCCATTCCAGTTATCCTTTTGTAGGAGCGTTTGCAACATTAGTTCAAAAAGTGGGAGTGTGTTAATTTGCACCTATATACATTTGAAGTAGCAATGAAGAATAGTAATAAAGCTGTCCAGAAAACGCTACTTATTTGGCTCTTTCATAAGGACACAGAATTTTGAGACCAAACTACATTTCCTATCATTATCTGTGGCAGCACAAGAACAAAAATAGTGCATTCAAATCCATCTGGGAAGTTCGTATTCATGAGTTGAGAAGTTGTAATCATGATGTCAGATACAATCAAATCTTTGGATATATAATATGGTAGTAGGTGACAATTTAAAATGCATTAAAAGATGACATATCAGCAAATCAGAATATTAGAATGATTTCTGAAGGATCATATGACACTGAAGACTGGGGTAATGATGATGGAAATTCAGCTTTACATCACATGAATGAATTACATTATCCAAATAAAAAGTTCACTTAAATTTGAGTAATATTTCACATTATTACTGTTTTTTACGGTATTTTTTCATTAAATAAATGCAGCCTTGGTAAGCATAAGAAACTTCTTTCCAAAATATTTAAAGATCGTATCAACCCCAAACTATTGAATATTTGTGTATTTTTTACCCCACTTTTTTTTTTTAACAGATACAAATGCATTTCATCGATACCGGGAGACTAAACAGAAGGTTAGGCACAAATGCAGTTACTTGGATGAGAAGAACTTCATTTTGTCCCCTCATTTATTTGCTCAGCCCAGGTCGTGTGTATCTGGAGCAAATGATGCATCAGATGGAGCAAACTCAAGACGGAAAGCATCACAAATCACTCGTGTCCCTGCTAAATCTGCCAACCTGAATGTGAACATTACCAGTGAGAGATCAAGTGCACCAGACCCGAGCTGTGTACCCATAAATCCCAGTGTATCTAGTGATTCAAAGACCCAGAGACAAAATATTGCCAGTGAGAACTCAATGCAAGTACATATCGTAGAGGTAAGCAGGATTCTGCCAATGATAGAGTGGATTCCGGAAACGTCTCATGAGCAAATGACGGTGGAAACCAAAGCATGGCGGTGCGACGGGTTTATCACGGCAAACCATGAAGGAAGGAGTCCTGAAGCTTTTCGGAAAGAGCCATCTGGACAAAAACTTGAATGGAGCCATCGGCGCCTGGCTAAGGTGGCACACCTCGGGTCAACATTGCCCGCCAATGGCCTGCCAACGGCAGCCAGACACAGGGTGGTGATCCGGAGAGTGGCACGAGTAAAAGGTTACAGAAGGACTCAGATACAGGGCAGCCATGGGGAAAGGAAGCTCGAACCGTTACCGAATCACAAAGACCTGTACAATATCTACAGTCTGTCAGCACAACAAAATCAGTATGAATGTCTCTGTAGTCCTTTCCAACCACGGTTGAGACACAGTCCAGTGGGAGACGCCGCACAGAACACTGACAGGAAACAGGAAGGACAGCGGAGAGAGTTTTCTGATGCAATTGGGGTAAGATTGATAAGGAAGCTTGTTTCCAACATGGAATAAAAAGAATTAACAGTTTATATCTCACAATTCAGACTTTTACTCACAATTCTGAGGAAAAAAAGTCAGAATTGCTAGATGTTAACTGGTAACTCTGAGAAGAAAAGTAAAAATTGTGAGATATAAACTCTTTTTATATCTATTTTTATAATAACAAAACAACTTTTTATGTCTAATAAAGACTGGCAGAATACATGGCATAATACTAAATTAAAAGATGTTGACAACATTTTGAGAAAAAAAAAATTTAAGGCGGTCATGCCATGTTGTAATTTTTTAATTATAAGATTGCGAGGTAATACTAATTAGTAATTAGTATTAAGTATGACATGCCATGAACACAGCATAAACTCATAATTCTGCTGGAAAAAGTCAGAATTGCGAGATGTAAACTACGAGTTTAAAACTTGCAATTGCAAGGTATAAACTAAAAAATATATATATAAACAAAGCTTGTTTTGGTCTAAAAGGCAAGACCATTTTTGCTGCTTTTGAGATTCCCTAATTTGTTTTCTGTCCACTTCTCTTTCAGACACGTCCGTTGATCAATGTCCTGACTCGAACACCTCCGTCTTCAAAGCACAAAGGCCAAATATTTCAATTGTGCGAACTGAATGAAAACCGAAACAATGTGACACAATAAGGCTGCTTGTTCACACTGGGAAACCTGCAGCGCGGATTGATTGTTTGAAAGATATCGACCCGTTTCGTGGTAAACAGAAAAGAATGATTTTGTTACACTATTTGATTCCACGTGGATGTTGGGACACGGACTTGTAGCTATTGTTAGCTGCAAAGTATTACAGGAACAATTTAGACTCTAAAATTGAAGGGCTTGTGTTGTGGTATTGGTTTTTGGAGGGCATGCTGAACTGTAATACGGTTAAAAAAGCATCAGTGCATGAAATACAATTACTATAATAAAAACTTAATTATACCCATAGGGAATTGAATACTACCAACATTAAACAGTATAAATAGCTATTTGGAAATTGTTTATTATTTTCCATGTCTAAAAGGAAATTTGTTTAAGCAGCAGAGCTTTTTAGCATTTTTTTCTTTCTTTAGAATAACTTGAACAAACAAAACAAGTACAAATGAAGAGTTCAGATGCAAAAGCCTCTAAGTGCCATCTGAAATTTTCTTCTAGAATGATCATTTTTTTTATCAAGCTCGTATATTTAAGTTCAGTAATTTCACTTAAATGGCTATGAAAATTACCTATTAATTGTCATTTAAGTGAAGTTATTGAACTTAAATAAACGAGCTTTATAAAAATGATCATTCTAGAAGAAAATTTCAGATGGCACTTAGAAGCTTTTGCATCTGAACTCTTCAAATAGACCAGGAACACATATCAAGAAAGCAAATAGGATCAATTTTGATGATATGTTGAGTTTAAACAACCTGATGAAATTCAAATGAGAACTATACTGAACCATAAAGTGACCAGAGCAAGTCAATTCCCCAGTCATTCCAAATGAACCTTTATAAATGTGATTTTCAAGCCCTGCTTTATTGTAATGCTAAAACATTTTTCGCATTAGATTTACCTTTAAAATAAGCTCTCAAAAGATAAAAAGACGTTCCTAAGCCCATGTGGCGTGTTTCACGGCAGTTCGCCAATGGTTTCAGGAGAGCAGTCAGATTGGAGATATAAAAAAGGAGGGAATCTCAGTGCAGGATAATGTGGTTCCGTTTGGAAAAGAATCAATCCTTGTGAAGTGGGGAGGAAGGAGAGAGAAAGAAATGTTCTCTTTAACCCTGTTGAGTGACAGTAATAAATGTGGGCTGGTGAAAAAGCTCCATCTTTTCTGATTGCTTGTTTGTTGCTCCTCAGGACATTCGGTATCAGTCAGGATGGCCGAAGAACACCGAATCCCCTCCACACCACGTCACTTTCTCTCATATTTTACAGGTTCTCCAGAGCAAACCAGGCAATTTTTCAGAGGTCAGGGGCCAGAGATCCCACAGGGCTCTTTAAACGCTTCTGAGAGCGTTTAATATAAGACATCCTTTGCTTTATAGTCTGTACACATCAGTGAAGTGCCGGCCAAAGAAAAACACCATAGGCTTTAGAATATATTTTTTTAGTCAAACTTTAATTTCCATCGTCTCTACAGTGTAAAAGGTCATGAATTCATGGATTCACGTTGATTTAGTGGTAAATCCATTCTAGAGTATCCAAATAAACCATTTAGGAATGATTTTTAAGGTGGGATGGGAGAAGAAAATATAGGAATCAGAAGTTAAAATAAGCTTGAGGTTGAAAGAACATCTTTTAACAACCAAAACGTCTGCGCAAGCTATAAAACAGAAATAACATAAAATAAATACAAACACTTAAAAAAAAAAAACATCCATTTGTTTACAGTAAACCAGTGTGATACTACAGCTAAGATCAAAGAATGTGAATGATAAATACAGTACAATATGTACTTACAATATGCCATCGTACACCCACAAACCCCCAGCCACACATACATGTACAGCACAAACATAAGAAAATAAACATCGATAATCTCTGACAAAAATTACAGGAGGTGCATTTACACTGTACACACCATGTTACATTTTAATACCGCTGCAGGCGCTGATCGCTTTCATTTAGAATTTATGATTCTTTTTTTCTTAAAGTGCAGCTATCCCAAACTTCTGTGTTTAGTGCTTTAGGAATAATATACCATTTATCACACCAATATATTATATATGTATATATAATAATAGAAATTAAAAATACATACCATTTGAGGGCAAGCCAAATAGGAATTTTCTAATGAGATAAGGAGAAACACATTATTGCTCTTTTAAGGACCGGTCACATCAGTAGGACAAGGGGAACCATGTATTTAATAAAGAACCAAAGGAATCTTCTGGGTTACTTTATGGGTTTGTGAGACCATAATGCGGACCTGTGGATAACACATACCGCCGTTGAAAAGTTTGGGGTGATATTGATATTGATATTGTGATATCACTTTTTATTATTATATTTTTTTTATACATTTATATTAACTGTTATTATTTCATATTTTATTCCTGTGATGCAAAGATGAATTTTCAGCATCATTACTCCAATATTTAGTGTCACATGATCCTTCAGAAATTCTTCTAATATGCTGATTTGGTCCACAAAAAATTATTATTACAAATGTTGAAAACAGTTTTGTGGAAAAATTCAGGCATTTTTGATTAATTGAAAGTTTACAAAAAAAAAACAGCATTTATTTGTAACAGAAATCTTTTGTAACATTATAAATGTTTTTACTGTCACTTTTAAACTATTTAATTCATCCTTGCTGAATAAAAGTTTTTTTTTTATGAAATAAAAATCTGACCCCAAACTTATGAACGGTAGTGTCGATTACCACACAGAATAATTTCAATACGTAATAGTTTACAGAAATATACGTTTAGTGTAAATTGAGGAGCAAGAGTCCTGCAAACTACACCCACAGTAATTACTTCAGAAACACAACCAGTTCCTCAACCGAAAAAAAGTATATCCCACCTCAAAAAAGCTTCTTAGACAACTTTACAACTCAAACAGCACATTTTTACTGAAAAACGTGTAGGCGTAACCAATAATGAGCTAAACGTTTCTGCTTCAGCCCACATACCTACTAGGCTTCATTTTAAGTGTATTACTCTAAACACGTTTTTACAAACTGAAGGACAACTGGAATTAGTGGTCATTTTACAGCATTAAACCGATGCTAGATGTAGACATTAATCTAAAGATAACCCAGAATATTCCACGACATGACTGACAATTAGTGCAGGACTGCATCTTTTTTAAAATAAAATAACGCAAGTGACTAATTTATATCCACAACTTTACACATGAGGTATCATGGTTTGTTTTTAAAGATCACAGGAGAAAGGGTGGCTTTCTGAATCATTATTTCCTTAACATTTACAATATCGTGTATCTATGAAAGGTTTGCTGGCCATTAAAACAGTGTGAAACAAATGCCTATGCGAGTGTCATTATGTCAAGCCTCATTATTCTAGTGAGATGGCTGATGATTGTCTTAGCAGATGATCCGTCTTTCACAGCTGGGTGATTACTGTTTGCACACAGCTTCACTGTGAATGTCCATTGGCCACTGGGTAAAGTTGAGTCTTCTTGGCTCATAACTTGGCTCTAACCAATGAATCTGGAACTGCTTTTTGCTGCTAGTACAGTAGGTGAATACTTGAGTTTATCTCAGCTTTGGTATTCTTTTAATGTGAGCTTTCAACAGGTATTTTTTAGCTTATTTCTGCCTTATTTTTGTGGACACAGTGTATTTACGCATGTATGGAAGCCTAATTCTGCCTCAGAGTAAAAAATAAAATAGGTAATTATCAAGAATAAAGTCCCATTGTGAGATATAAAAATCACAATTAAGAGAAATAAAGACGCAATTAGTTAAGTTGCAATTAAGAGAAATAAACTCATATTGTGATATATAAAATCACAATTATCCGTAAAAGTTGCAATTGTGATGTACAGTAGTCACAGTTGTGAAAAATAATGTTGCAATTAAAAGAAATTCTCAGATTTAAAATCCCAATCATGAGATATAAAGCTGTAGTTGTGAGATAAAGTCACAATTTGAGAAAAGTCGCAATTACGTGGAATAAAGTCACAATTGTGAGGTATAAAATAACAATTATAACAAATAAAGTCGCAATTGTGAGATATTAAGTTGCAATTAAGAGAAATAAATTCATATTGTGAGACATAAAATCAAAACTATTAGTAAAAGTTGCAATTGTGATAATTGTCACAATTTGGGGGGAAAAAAGTTGTGAGATATAAAGTCGCAATTATAGGAGAAATACGTGCGCACGTTTGCACTCGTGCCAGTATATGGCCAGTATAAACCAGGCTTTAGGGTTACTTATAGTCAGTAAAAAATAAAGTTCTAGCAGATATTAAGCAGACAGTTTACTATTACTCTAATGAAAGTTAGTTGACATGTAATTCAGTCAGTCAAAATAGAGTGTTACCAAAAGTCACATTGTGAAATATAGTGTCACAATTCCAAGAAATAGAGTCACAATTACCTTTTTTTTACTCTGAGGCAGAAACAGGTTTCCATATGTTTTCACTCATCCAATGCAAGTTCTAAAAAGAAACAAATTCATATAGGAATAAACACTTTCTGGAATATATGCAGACGAAGAACACACACATATCCACAAATACAAGTTAAGTCCGTTTTTTAATTCCACAGGTAGGTATTCGCATCAACCTGCCATAAATCCCATAAACACAGACACACACGCTCTCCATATACGTAAGCAACTGAGATATTCTGAGCTCTAGAGCTTGGTCTGCAATAAAGCCAACGGAGCCAGTCTGGGAATTGTGAAGTGTGAAGCTTCAGTCATTAGTTGCGTGATGGAAACAGTTATTAGTAGACAGGACTAAGATTTCCACACACAAAGCAAGGGCAGAGCAATCCAAAACGACACCATAGAGAATATGACCACTGTGTTAGCGTTGAGCCGTGACTATCGGGACTGGACGGTAAACAGCGTGGATGTCCAGTGTGTCTGCCACACTGCCGACTCAAGGTCACGTGATCTCAGCGAAGGCGATGTGATTCTGTTGACAGAGTTAGACAGAAGGAAGGACGTCAGCAAAAACTTGAGGACATCAAACACATCAAATCTGCTTTACAAGAGGACACTCTTTTAGATGCAAACCGTTTCCACACAAGGTTTGAGGAGATTTACACTTGTGTGAGTAGCAGCAGCAGCTGTTCTGTACCTAAGTACACTGCAAAAACATCTGTCTTGTTTTCCAATAAGAATTATTACATTTATTCTTACAAAAAGAAATTAACGTTTGTCAATGGGGTTAAGAAAAATAAACTAAATCAAAAATGTTTATGTATATTAATCCATTTTATTAGTAAACGAATTGTATAAGTTCTAAAAACTTTGGAGAAGCAATTTCACTTCGTAAGGATGTTTAGACATTTTTACTGGAAAACAAGAAAAAAAATGAAAGAGAAGAAAAAGTGTTCACATTACTTTTGATATAAAAATTTACATAAAAATTGCACTACTGTTCAAATGTTTGGGGTCGGTAAAATATTTTAATGTTTTTGAAAGATGTTTCTTATGCTCACTAAGGCTGCATTTATCTGATCAAAAATAAAAAGCTGTATTTTCAGCATCATTACTCCAGTCTTCAGTGTCACATCATCCTTTTGTGATTTCTAATGTGCTGATTTGCTCCTCAAGAAATATTTCTTATTATTATCAATGTTGAAAACAGTTGTGCCGTTTAATATTTTTGTGGAAACCATGATGCTTTTTTTTCACGATTCTTTGATGAACATAACGTTCAAAAGAACAGCAACTATTTGAAATAGAAATATTTTGTGACATTATATAAATGTTTACTGTCACTTGCTGATTAAAAATATAACATTTCTTTCAAAGAATAATAAAAAAAAAAAAAAACGGTTACACTTTATTTGACGGTCCACCATTCTACTAATTACAAGTAACTTTGCAACTACATGTCAACTAACTCTCACTAGAGTATTAGTAGACTGTTAGGTTAGGGTTAGGGTTCAGGTTTAAATAAGTTGACATGTAGTTGCAAAGTTACTGTCAACAGTAAAATGTCTGTTGAGGGACCATCAAAATAAAGTGTTACCAGATATAAGCAGGGAGTCAACTAATAGCCTACTCTAATGACTGCTAGTTAACATGTAGTTGCAAAGTTACTTATAGTTAGTAGAAATTCTAAAGTGGACCATCAAAATAAAGTGTTACCAAAAATGTTACGGACCCTAACCTTTTGAATGGTAGTGTATTTTTCTCTGGTTTTAACACGCACAAAAATTTTACTGAAGTCAAATTATGTTGATACAGCATTTGCATTATACTACAAAATATAAACCTGGTTTTCAAGCAGACCCGTGTACGGTTCCTTGTTGTGCATCAAAATTCAGTAATCAGGTTTCACACAAACAAACCAAACTTAGGTCCAATTATGTATGTATATATATATATATATATATATATATATATATATATATACACACAGTGAAGAAAATAAGTATTTGAACACCCTGCTATTTTGCTAGTTCTCCCACTTCAAATCATGGAGGGGTCTGAAATTGTCATCGTAGGTGCATGTCCACTGTGAGAGACAATCAAAAAAAAAAAAAAAAAAAATCCAGAAATCACAATGTATGATTTTTTAACTATTTATTTGTAAGATACAGCTGCAAATAAGTATTTGAACACCTGAGAAAATCTATGTTAATATTTGGTACAGTAGCCTTTGTTTGCAACCTCTTTGTTTACAGAGGTCAAACGTTTCCTGTAGTTTTTCACCAGGTTTACACACACTGCAGGAGGGCCCACTCACATTTTGGCCCACTCCTCCACACAGATCTTCTCTAGATCAGTCAGGTTTCTGGGCTGTCGCTGAAAAACACGGAGTTTGAGCTCCCTCCAAAGATTCTCTATTGGGTTTAGGTCTGGAGACTGGCTAGGCCACGCCAGAACCTTGAAATGCTTCTTACAGAGCCACTCCTTGGTTATGCTGGCTGTGTGCTTCGGGTCATTGTCATGTTGGAAGACCCAGCCTCGACCCATCTTCAATGCTCTATCTGAGGGAAGGAGGTTGTTCCCCAAAATCTCACAATACATGGCCCCGGTCATCCTCTCCTTAATACAGTGCAGTTGCCCTGTCCCATGTGCAGAAAAACACCCCCAAAGCATGATGCTACCACCCCCATGCTTCACAGTAGGGATGGTGTTCTTGGGATGGTTCTCATCATTCTTCTTCCTCCAAACACGGTTAGTGGAATTATGACCAAAAAGTTCTATTTTGGTCTCATCTGACCACATGACTTTCTCCCATGACTCCTCTGGATCATCCAAATGGTTATTGGCAAACTTAAGACGGGCCTTGACATGTGCTGGTTTAAGCAGGGGAACCTTCCGTGCCATGCATGATTTCAAACCATGACGTCTTAGTGTATTACCAACAGTAACCTTGGAAACGGTGGTCCCAGCTCTTTTCAGGTCATTGACCAGCTCCTCCCGTGTAGTTCTGGGCTGATTTCTCACCTTTCTTAGGATCATTAAAACCCCACGAGATGAGATCTTGCATGGAGCCCCAGTCCGAGAGAGATTGACAGTCATGTTTAGCTTCTTCCATTTTCTAATGATTGCTCCAACAGTGGACCTTTTTTCACCAAGCTGCTTGGCAATTTCCCCGTAGCCCTTCCCAGCCTTGTGGAGGTGTACAATTTTGGTGGACAGGGGTCTTTATGCAGCTAACGACCTCAAACAGGTGCATCTAATTTAGGATAATAAATGGAGTGGAGGTGGACATTCTAAAGGCAGACTAACAGGTCTTTGAGGGTCAGAATTCTAGCTGATAGACAGGTGTTCAAATACTTATTTGCAGCTGTATCTTACAAATAAATAGTTAAAAAATCATACATTGTGATTTCTGGATTTTTTTTTAGATTATGTCTCTCACAGTGGACATGCACCTAAGATGACAATTTCAGACCCCTCCATGATTTCTAAGTGGGAGAACTTGCAAAATAGCAGGGTGTTCAAATACTTATTTTCTTCACTGTATATATATAGAGGCAGCTTTGCTTGGGCAAAATTATCTCTGTATTCTGTTATTGGTTTTACACAAGTTCCTGCATGAGGCTGACCACAGGGACCAGGTAACAACACACACTAATGGTTCCGTTTAACCTTATGCTACCAGTTTGTGGGCCCAATCTGAAAGAAAATGAGTCCTGAGAACCAGAAGACCGATCGTTTCAGTCAGAACTGATGGGGCGTATGACTGCAGTTTAAACTCTATTTTGAAACGCAATGTTCTGTTTCTTACATGAGTCACGCAGGTCTACATATAAATAGCTTTTGAAAGGGATTCTGCAGGAGTTGTAGCTGAATTTAGAGTGCTAGCTAACAGTACTGAAGGGGGTGGATTGGAATCCTATGCTGCATCAATGTATATGTAATGAGTGATTATAATCAAGGTATTAATCAATATTTTTCCTTCTAATATCAAATGGGTTGAATGACTTCTCTGGAGATTTTACTTTGTTAAAGAAGTTACCAGTGTGATTACTGAAATGTTCTTTTCATGTATTCTTTGATGTCTGTATTTGATATCTGAATGCAGTAACAGTGCTTGCTTATTTAGCCCGGCTTCCAGAAAAGAAATTTGGACTTGTTTTGTGTTTGAGAAAGGTCTTCAACGTGTTAAAACATAAAGGGGTCATTAAAGCCAATAGTTTAAGGGACAATTTCTTTGTTAAAGCCTTACATTCCAGTTAGACTAAAGTCTAGCTATCCTTGAGAGAAAGAGCGCTTTATCTTGATGTTTTGAGACGAGACTCCTGTTTATAGTTAGAGCCTGGCCAAATCCAACCTTGGAAAAGCTGTGTGTCGGTGTGTGTTAGTCTTCTTGGTTGCAGGTTAAGGAACCACTGACATTATTGACTGTGTTGTTGTTCTGGACATGTTGGCACCCAGCAACCCAAATCTGCGACCTGGAAAGTTATGACGTGCCTAACTTCAGGGTCTGAGTGTCAGCTGCATAATCGATGGAGATATGTCTATCTGTGTGGAAAATTACTATGTTTATCTATTTCTTAGCCAATAAGAAACATTCAACCTGTAAGCAATGACGCAGCTTAGACCGTGGAAATGGTATGCTCTTTGTAACTGTAAGGGGGGCGGCCTACGAACTCCTGTGTGAGTCTTGAAGCTGACTTCTGCTGATGAAACTGCAAACTATCTACAGTAAAACTGTTCTTTAATTTATTATAATTCTGACTCTGGGTCTTCTTTCAAATATCGGGTTCTGGGTCTTTGACTGTATAACCCCTTACAGTACACAGTGCTGAAAAACTACACATGAGTTAGAAAATGTATAAATAATACAGCTGGAAAAGGAGAGAGTTCATCAGAGATTCAGGAAACATGAAGAACGATCACAGAAAAGCCCTCCGCAGGTTATATCGCTGATATATACACTGTGACCTCGCCAGAGAATGTGTGGCGGATTTTCTCAAGCAAATTATTTCTAGCTTCCAGTCATATTTGCGGTGATCCCCAAGTCTCTGTGATTTGAAGAGACAAAACAGAGATGTGGATTTTCCTCGCCTTGTCCTCCCACTTTCAACAGCATTATGGTTTCTGACAGCAATCTGTCTGGGGGATATTTCAGCAGAAAGAAAAGTAGAATAGTCTGTTTTCCATCCATCCCAGAAACCTCACAGGGCATTATTGCATCCAAACCTTATCTACACGGATCGACTGATATCACAAAGAATTATTTTCAATTGGCACCCTTGACTAAAGAAACAGAAAATTCGAATTTTTATTGGTGGAAAGTGCCCTCAATAACCTACACATTCATTCTCTGCATTTCAATAGACCATATGTGAACTGACATTGTTCCCAAATGGTTAGTTGCAGCTGAATAAGCAAACAACAACACTTAATCCCTCATATTCTGCAGAGAGAAATCAAAACAGCAATCTGGGATTAAATGATTTTCTCATTTGCTTACGTGCAAGTTGCATAAAGAAACGTCTAAAGGGCCATAGTTGCAGTTTAATTACAGTGTTTCGGGTCTCAGCGGTGGCCTGTGGCTTCATTAAAAGCTGAACACGAAGTCTGACTCTCTGCCATGGGGGATAGCGGCTGCTAGGGTGCTAAATGCAGACTCAGGAATGGAGGTTTTTCAAGTCTCTGAGGGCTTAGTAGTGCGTTTCGATTTCTATTCGAGGTGCGGAATTGCTAAGAGTTTTTGGGTCACTCAACTCAAACACCAACACCAGGTTTCAGATCAGGTTTTTAAAGGGATTTTGGAGCACTGGCTATTAAAGAAAAAGAACTGGAAGCAAATGTGCATGCAAGTAATCCTTATTAGATTAGAAAAAGCTTCGAATGACATGACTCAGGTATATTGCAAAAAAATTATCAATTGAATGTTCCCAGTGTACAAACAAAAGACCTCAAAAAGGCCCTTATCCTTTAACAAACTGATCTATTAAAATGATATATTTCAGCTAATCAATGTGTTTTTCATACATTTCTGAACCAAACACATTGAACACATATTCAGAATAACTTCGAGGGCTGAAAAAAAAGCAGCATCATTTAACTGGGAAACAGAAAAAGGACATGCAGAGAGAAGATTATGGGGAGTTTGGTGGGGCTTAATTGTAAAAAATAAAATAATATTAAAGTAATATAATGATGAATATAAAAAAAAAAATACAATAATTAAAAATATATTATTTTATTAATATTAAAAATAAGGGTAACAGTTTAGTTTGGGGACCAATTTTCACTATTAAGTAGTTGCTTATTAGCTTTCAAATTACTAGCATATTGGCTGTTTATTAGTACTTTTTAAGCACATATTAATGCCTTATTCTGCATGACCATATTCTACATCCCTTAATCCTACATATAGATATATATACATCTACATTTAAGTTCAGAACAAGATCAGATGCAACCACAAAGACTGAACTGCAAAGGACTTGAAAACATGCAGCCGGAGATGCCAACGCTCTGGGTACACTGTAAGTAGGTACAGGTAATTGTTTTGTTCATTTGAAATGAACATGATTGGGTTTTAACTGGGAATTAATGACGTGTCGTTGTACTCCAGAGGTTTGGCAGCCTGAGCTCCTCACACAGGTGCGCATACGTTTATTGCCTTGTGTTCTGCAGGTGTCTGAAGCGGCTGCTTTTGCCTGTGATCCAGCTAAAGAAACTCAGGAGACGGTCTTTCAGAGTGTGGGACTCCTCATCATCCATTCTCAGTTCTGTCACCTGAGGGACAGGAGCGCATGGATACACATCTTGTTGATACGAGTGCTCAAACTGACACAATTGGGACCCTTGAGAGCTCAACACTCTGCACACAGGCCATGTACCATGTGTCAGTTCATTTGACAGCATCCACAGATTTCAGCTGTGCTTTTGTCAGTACCTGTGAGGCGATGTACTTCTCCAACGGACTCTCAACCCTGGGCGAGTTGACCATTGGATTGTCACTTAGGTTGTCCTGTGGGGGATCATCATTCAGCAGATGTTTGCCTTTGAAGTTATGGACCACACACACCACCTGAAAACATAAAAATATGACATTATTTAAGGGGAAAACAGAATTTTCTTGATCTTAAAAGAGTTTAAAAAAAGAATAAAGAATAAAAGAGTTTGATGATATTCTAATCTCCCCAATGCAAAGTTCCCTCCCCAGTTCAACTTAAAAACAGTTCAAACTACACCAGTATGCAGAGGTTATCCAATAATAACAGAGGTCATTTACATAAAGAAGTCTTAATGTAACAAAAATCATTTAATCAGAGATTTTAAGTTGACGTTACGTAAAAAAATATAAAATATGTAACTTTGAAAGGAACACCTCTAGCAGGAAGTAATGTAAAACACCCGTAGAAGAGAGAAGCTGCATGAGTGCCAGTGTACAATGAAAGAAAGATGGAATTCTAAAATATTATTGTAACAAGCAAAATATCAATTAGGTGAAAGTAGGGGTGAACGTAAGGATTTGTGCCGTATACAGCTGTGCTGTCAATGGAGCAGACAGCATAAAAGCACACACACTTAAAAGCCACTGTGTAGCGCACAGTTAGGGATAATCTAGTGTCACAGTGAGAAGAGAGAAGAAATAAATAATAGTAATTTTGTTGGCAGTCATGTGAGAGTCCTCGACCCATAAAGAGGAACATAGCAACTTCTCTTCCCTAGATAGATAGCAACTTCTCTTCCCTAGATAGATAGCAACTTCTCTTCGATAGATAGATAGATAGATAGATAGATCGAAGAAGAGCTTTATAAATGAAGCTTTACATAAACCCTCACTGTGTGTTTTTCTTGCACAGCTTGCTGTATATATTTCTTTAATCTAAATGTGTATGTTGCTGAGCATCTGCTTTTCCGGACTTCTGTGCAAAAGCTGTTGATGATATTAATAAAAAGCTCCAACACAGCAGCCAAGGGCCAAAGTAGGTCACATATTCTATTGGTAGTTTATATTCTGCTGTCACATATGCAGCTTCAGGATCTCCAGCTAAACAGAGCGTGTTTGAATCACTAACCCATCATGGTATAAATGAGGCTGATATCTTGTAGAGTGGCCTCCTAACGCGATGAGAAAGCTTAGCACAAGCAATTTCAATAATTGGAGCGTGTCAGCTAATCACATGATTCTTTGTGCATTTCCTCCCAACAAAACGGCAGCTAAATGTTTTCATAAATCACGATCTTAGCCGCCGGAGAGGATCCATAGTGGCCTTGCAGCAGTGATAAACACTTCTGTTTGACCCTCAAGACCAGAGGCTGTTATTCCAGCAAGATTTTACATTCGCTTTATTTGTTCTGAAGAAGAAAAGAAATCATACAGGTTTATAATGACAGGTGAGTAAATGATGACAGATTTTTTCTTGTTTCTTTGTATTCACATGCCTGCTACAGACGATTTCGGCACTCCTCAATCCTATAAAATGATTACAAACTTGGGTACGAAATGTATGTACACTGTACGATGATGACACCTATTGAATTGTAGGCTACGACGCAAGTTAGTATAGAAGAATAAAACATCAAATGATGACAAATGTCATAAAACATACAAATGTAGCACGAGGTAAAAGTTTTGGCGCCATGCTGCGTTGATCAATACATTATTTCATGTTGCACTTTTATTGGCTAGTCAGTCGATGTAGGTCATAGCAGCAAGATGATCATGCTAAATTTTTGACACTGTCGGAAAAGTATTGCAGGCTATCTTTGGTCGCAAGACCGTGACGACGGACATCTTTGAACCTCTCTCACTGTACGACGTAGAACCACCGTTAAGGAGCCACGACCACAGAAATCACCACGATTGGTCATCTTTCATCTGGGACAGCCCAAAATTGTACAGTGTACCAGGCATTAGCAAGCACTACTAAAAATGTGATAAATCTAATTATTCAGTTAAAATTTACGCTCAACTCTCTCCTTTTTGGCATGCCACTGAATCAAAATCCTCCAATACAAAAACTGCACTGCCACAATGTTTGTTCAGCGCCAACACTGCCAATTCCCAGACATATTATTAGCTGAAGTCAATCAAATAATTATTAAAGAGCTCAGTTTGACAGTTCATTACAAGAGGAATCTCTGAGACCACTCAGGAACACTTTTCTTTGTCTTGACAGAGACTGAAATGAAGTTAGAAAGGGGTTATGAAATGTTTTTCAACTATTTAATTCACTGTCTGGTCGTTAAAGAGAGTTTTTGTGACAAAATGTTCACATGAAATGACACCAAAGCTTTGCTAATGATATATCATAGCACTCTAAAAAGTTCCTTTGTGGCTGTGAGGTTTGTCAGACACTAAACAGTCTTTGTGGCTCATAGCTTCTGGGCTTGGGATCAGAGAGATGCTTTCATCTATTCTTTCAGGACAATACCTTAAATCAGGCCTTATCTGCACATTGGGCTGGAGGCTGTCATAAAGAAAACACATTTGAAAGCTTAAATATTAATCACAAGCAGTGGACTTTCTCATTAGCAGAGCTTGCTGTGGTGAAGACAAACACCACTACTACTATTGCTCATACTTAGGGTTATGAGTTTATTTAAATCTCTAGATCTAAGTATTACAAGACTAGTGAACATCTTGCAACATTTGAAAAGCAACTTGATCTGAGCATCAAAATTGTGTGCACTACCGTTCAAAAGTTTGGGGTCGGTAAGACAAAAATAAATAAATAAAAAGTCTCTTATGCTTACCAATAAATCAAAAATCCCATATAGACAGCAATATTGTGTAATATTATTACAAATTATTATTACACCAGTCTTAAGTGCCACATGATCCTTCAGAAATCATTCTAATATGCTGATTTGGTGCTCAAGAAACATCTTATTATTATCAATATCAATATTAAAAATTGCTGTGCTGCTTAATATGTTTGTGTAAACACAAACAGTGTGTTTTTTTTCCAGGATTCTTTAATGAATAGAACGTTCAAAAGAATATTATTTATTTATAAAATATATCTAGTTTGTAACATCATAAATGCCTGTACTGTCACTTTTGATCAATGTTATGCATCCTTGCTGAATAAAAGTATTAAAATGACTGACCCCACACTTTTGTCGTCTCGAGACGTCAGTTTTTTCTTACTTTTGACTGGAACTTCAATCAATTCACTAAGGCAAGCCAACCTTATCAGCAGCTAGCATGAAAAAAGAATCCCGTTACAGTGTTTTTCTACTTGCATTTGCCAAGTATGGGTCCTTCCAGATGTACATTACATGCTGAATTTTCCACATGTGAAGTTAAATTTCATGGACTTCCTTTCAGGCTACCTTTTTATCCCAAAATATGGCATTTTCTTTCTAGACCAAATAACTTGATCCAAGTCTTTTGTGAAACAAAATATGCATTTGCAGTTTAATTCGTTACATTTATATAGTGCTTTTCTCTGCACTCGAAGCGCTTTACATAGAAGGGGGGAATCTCCTCAACCACCACCAATGTTCAGCATTCATCTGGATGATGCGACGGCAGCCATATTGCGCCAGAACGCCCACTGCATACCAAAAAAAAAGAGCCATTGTGCTAGATTGTAGTGCTCTAAAACCCATGGAATCTTTAAGGGGTTGGACTCAAGAGGACACAAACACGTTAGAATTTGCTCTAAGCTCCTGTGCCCTGAGAGGAAACCTGTATCATGATGTGCCCAGATGTGGATGGTGGAAAGAGGGTGAAATCCATCTTCCTACATTTGGCAGCTCTACACAATAGGCTTTAAAGCAAAAAGAGGCCTAGAGAAGAGGGTCTGCAACAGGGCTGCATGTTGGCATAAGCTTAGCTGGCCCTCTATAATGTCAGTATGTGAGCGGTTCTTCTACTTAGCTTCCAACCAGCCAACATTATCCTTTCTCTATCCTGTTATCCTTGCTAAATGAGCTATTTGCAATTTGCTCTGGACTTCTGCCACTCAACTCCATGCTTGTCACTCGTAAAACATTTTTTAATTCAGTCATCAATTACTCACCCTCATAGTTTTAAGTCTTACATGAGAAGGATTCCCACACATTTTTAACAGTGAGTTTCTATGGCTTATCTATTTAATTATGATAACTATATTAAAAAATATATATACTGTATTCATAAAATACAATTTCTAGCAGATTACTCTTTTTTGTTTACAATATGTTAGCTATATACACACAGTGTTGCTATTGTTAACTATAACAAACTATTAAAACATTTTCATTAGTTGAAATAAAGCTGAAATAAAGTAAATGATAAATATTAAATCTATTATTATGACTATTTAAATATTTAAAACATTTAAATTAAAAGTTAAGGTAGAAGTACTACAATTAATAAAACTAAAAAAAGCTTAATAGAAATATTGAAAAAGGACAAAAGCATATAACAAAATTGCTAACATTTAAACTAAAATGAAAAATGATTATGGAAGCTTGTTTCCACCACAGAATAAACATAATAAAAGTACTTTAGTAAAAAAGTAAAATTGCGAGTTAACAGAATTCAGAATTGCGAGATAAAAAGTCGTAAATTGTTTTATTCCATGGCGGCAACAAGCTTCCATAAATAATAAATACTATAATACTATATACTTAATAATATATAGGCCTGATCATTACTATTTAAGATCGTTCAGAAGATAGAAAATCATATAGGTCTGGAATGACATGAGGGTGAGTAAATCATGACAGAACTTTCATTTTGTGTTAACTATTACATTATATGTTTGGCAAAGAGCCTGACAGAAATACACACCAGGAAAATTTAAAACTTACTAGAAAGGTGGCGATGGCCACACCGATGATAAACCCGGCGATGACGTCAGACCAGTGGTTTCGATACTCCGCCACCCTGTTAATACCCGTTAGAAAGGCCAGGCACATCAGGCCCAAAGACATGACTGGTTTAGCCAGACGAGTTCCTTTGGCTTTTACTGTAAATGTAATGTACATCTGAAATCAGAGAAAAACAAAGTAACACATACTATTAAAATAATATATGATTTTGATATGCAATCATCGTCTTTAATCGTGACCAGCTCTGAATATAGTGTGAAAACACGTAAATGGAATTGACCCGGAGGTAATATAGCCTTGGCCGATGACGTCATCGGCGCGCACCTGCGACGCAAGGCTATAAATATATGAGCCACAGGTGCATCGTCAAGATCTTCTTTCTTCAGATCACTCTGGGCATGTGTGCATCAAAAACTATCTCTCTCTCACTACATCTGTCTCAGATCTTTGTTAGGAGTTAGTTTACAACTGGCAGTGTGCAGAAAATTCTCATTTCTCAAATCATTTCTTTTTCTCTGAAAGTCTGTTAAAAGAGTTTAAAAAGTCAAAAAAAGAAAAGAAATGAGTCACCAGCAGAGTAAGTGTTGTATACCTCCATGCTCCCGTCCTGTGTCTGAGCTAGATACACACGATTACTGCTTTGTTTGTTTGGGGGAGGAGCACGCGGCTCTGGCTTTAGAGAAAGGCGAGTCGAGCATTGTGAAATGTTCACAGTGAAAATGCTGCGTTCTCGTCTGAACTGTTTCCAGACCGCACCCACATTACCATCGTGGGGCTGGATGCTGTTTAGACTTTGCCCCCGGAATGGTGAAAGTGATTTTGCATCCTCATCCTGATTACCTGCCTAAGGTACCTTTCTCGGCTGTACATCCGGTCACTCTTGAGGCCTTCTGCCCTCTGCCATTCATAACGCCGGAGCAGGAGAGATCTCACAGACTGTCCAGTCCGTGCTCTCCAGACTTACGTCCACTGCACCAGCCAGTGGCTTAAATCAGATCAACTGTTTGTTTGTTATGGGGGCAGGAACAGGGGTGCTGCCACCACTAAACAGACCATGTCACATTGAGTCAGGAATGCTATTGCTCTTGCCTATGCGGTGCGCGGGTCTAAGGGCTAACTCCACCAGAGGGGTCGCCTCCTCTACTGCTTTGGCAAGGGTTGCCCCCCTTACAAGATGTTTGTGATGCGGCAGACTGGTCTTCTCCGCACACATTCATAAGATTTTATAGTTTGGATGTTCATGCCACTCCGGGCTCTCGTGTCCTTGAGTCGACTTCACAAGCTAGTGTCTAGGGCCTTCTTGCGTTCTTGTGAGCAGACCTGCACAACCGTAGGGGTTCAGACACCTTCAAGCACGGCAGCGTGGGTATTCTCGTTCCCAATGCGCTAAGCAGCACAGTATCGATTGCAGCTTTTGAAAGGGAACGGTTCAGGTTACCTGACTGTAACCATGTTCCCTGAAAAAGCGGAACGAGATGCTGCGCTACTTTGCCGTGCTGATGAGGTCACAGGACTGCTCTTCAGAAAAAATGATCCTGGCGATGCACCTGTGGCTCATCTATTTATAGTAAGTAAGTAAAGTTTATTTATAAAGCGCTTTTCACAGATAAAATCACTAAGTGCTGTACAAAAGAATAAGTAAAACAAACAATTAAACAAATTAAAATGACACTAATGAAAACCCATCAACCAAAAGCCTTCCTAAATAGACATGTTTTCAGATCCTTCTTAAAAGAGACAACAGTGTCTGCCAGAAGCATGGACAGGGGCAGGGCGTTCCACAGTCTGGGAGCAACAGACTGAAATGACATGTCCCCTCGGGTCTTATAACGAGTCTTAGGGACTGTGAGCACGTTCTGGCCAGAGGACCGGAAAGTGCGGTCAGAGGAATACGGCTTCAAAATAATATGCGGCCTGACCGTTTAAGGCTCTGAAAGTCAGCACTAAAATCTTAAAATCAATCCTGAATTTTACAGGGAGCCAATGGAGGTCTAATAAGACTGGTGTGAATTGAGACCTTCGAGGGGCACCTGTTAAAAGTCTAGCAGCAGAAATTTGAACAATTTGCAATTTGTTCAAGGCAGACTTATTCAGGCAGGTAAAAACAGAGTTGCAGTGGTTGAGTCTTGTTGATATGAAAGCGTGAATTCTCATTTCCAGATCCTTCTTTGACAACATTTTGCGAATTTTAGAGATGTTCCTAAGGTGATAAAAGCAATTGATCAGCGGGATCTTATGGTTTGGGGCAAAAATCTGCGTTTCAGTTTTGTTCGAGTTTATCTGCAAATAGTTTGTGGCTAGCCAGTCTTTGATGGAGGACACACACTCTAGAAACCGAGACAAACAATGAAACTCCGTATCATTAAAAGAACAATACAACTGAACATCGTCAGCGTAGAAATTATATGATACATCCTTGAAACAACCGATAATTTATAGCGCGCCGATGACGTCATCGACTGAGGCTAAATTACCTCTTGGTCAATACTATTGACGTATTTTCACACTAGATTCACAGCTATTCACCCGAACCGCTTTATCTCATGCCACCCATATAGTTTTTTGTAGCTCTACCCCTCAATTAGTAGGCATTTACTGTGCACATGGTCACTTTGTGTTTTTTACTTGGATAGTTAACCAATCATAAAAATATCAAATGTAAATAAATGTATTCCAAAATGCACAGCAATCTAACCACATGACCTCAGTGATTTGAAAAGCAGATGTCAATATAAATGCATCAGGTTATTCATATGACACAAATCATATTGAGACGTATGGAGCAACCGAAAACACAAATATAAATTGCAATATAGTGCAAAGAGAGCCTTACAGTGACAGAAACTGTTGTTATGGTTACTTCCTCAGGCGAATGTGACTTCTGTTTTCGACTATCTATTTGTGACTAGGTGAAAATATGTGTTCTGACTAACTTATCTGACTTCTGTGATTACCGAAACGTTTTTGAAAATGTTGAAACATTTGATCTTCAAGACATTTGGGTGTCCCCCAAGATCCCCCGTGATGCACACCCTGTTTTATAGACATATCAGATCGAATAACCAGAGAAAAACGCAAGGAAATGCACTAAAACTTACTATGAACTAAAAAATTTGTACATTTTGCAGGGTGAGAAAACAAAGATTTGAGGGTAGAGCTGCACAATATGTTCAAATAAAAACAATGTCGCTTAGTGCAATTATCAAATTGCAAAGGATGTGATTTAATAAAAAAAAAAAAATTTTAAACTCTATTTTCTACTATCTACTCTAAAATACTATATTTTTACACTGTAATATTACAATCACAAAATGTATATGAATTAATATTAAATTGGTCACATACTGTTAACATGTGGCCTATTAAAAGTCAAGTGGAAATAGTATTAAAAAAACTCTTCACTTTATGGTTACTGAATAAGATTTGAATTGGTTCTTGTAAAGCGTGAACACCCAAATGTTCACCATACGCACGCGCGCACACACGCACACACACACGCACGCACACACGCACGCACACACACACGCACACACACACAAAATATCTCATGTCATGTCAAAGAGAGAGTGACCAAAACAATCTATCCAGGGGGATTTTTTTCTGACTTTGAAAGTCATGTCGTAGCAAAGTGAAAGAGAAAATGTGAATAAATGAGGGACAGTCCTGCCGACTCATTCTGGAGTATGCATGCGCTTTATCGCAGAAGGTCATAGATAATCAGCTATCACTCCTGAGGAAACACCACACAAAGACAGTAATTGTTACCTTGTGCGAGGCCGAGACATACAGCGCCGTCTCTCTCAAAGTCTCACTCTTTCAGTGTCTCTTTCTAGTATTCAAAAATCATGGTCACATTGTGACCTCATTTTATTCCATCTGAGGAGTTGAGGTGAGCAGGCATTTTCAGTGTCCTCAAATCTCAATATGTATGACTCTGTCAGATCTGTCTGGTTTATATTCTCTAAAAACAGACTAATGAAAACACAAATCATATATGAAATACTGTAATGCTGCACTTCCAATGGACATCTATGTGGCAGGGAATTCTGGAGGTTTTAAAAACAGAAATATGAAGCTCAGTTATATAATGTTATTTAAACAGTACTGTCTTTTGGCATCACCTAACACTCACTTAAATTCAATCTTTAAAAACACTAACTAATATTAATATTACTACAATTCATATTATTTATTTACAATATCAAATGTAATCTTTAGGAAATCTCAAAATAAAATAATTTTTCATAGTGCACATTATAATGTTGTGATGTCTAAATTCACTTTTCACAAATTTTTTTTTAAGCGTCATTACTCCAGTCTTCAGTCACATGATCCTTCAGAAATCTTCCAATGTGCCGATTTGCTGCTCAAGAAACGTTATTAACAATTATTATTATCATTTATTAACACGCTAAGAACTGCTTAACATTTTTGTGGAAATCGTGTTTTTTCAGGTATTTTTTTATTTTATTTTATTTTTCAGGTGAAATAGTAACGATTTTTTAATCGGTACAAAAAAAAATTCACTTTTGATGGATTTAATTTGTCCATGCTGAATAAAAGTATTAATTTCTAAGAAAAAAAAATTCACGTGTCCTACATTTTGCATGTGCGATTCAGAAGCCGGTTGAGTCCTCAGTCATCTGCCTTCAGGGCTACTGTCAAAAACCATGTAGTCTTTGTGAATGCAACAAAACGTCATCTCTCAGGTCAAGGGCAGAGCCTCTGGACTGCCTGAAAGCTGTTTTAAAGTAAGTTGTCAAAATATAAATTTTACAGACTGTTGCACAGCAGTGAACTTCTTCCCCGAGAGATACTATATGTCCTTTCTGTCAGGTCGACTGGCCATCAGCTCTGATAAACTTTCATTTACATCATCCGAAGACATAAAAAAGACATTTTCATTGTGTCTGTGACCGCTATCATTTTCAGGACTGAGAACGTCACATTAAAAGAGGATTTGTTCAATGACTTTATCAAACTCTCTCAGTTTGCCTTAATAGTTTTTGGAGTAAAGTCAATCTCATCCCACAGGACTTTGACAAAGTCAAATTCACTTTTCTGACTTCATTGCCACCTCATTCTTCAAAAGTAAAAAAAAAGTTGTAATAAGTATTTAGGTCAAAAACCTAGTGAGCAACTCCCTACTTAAGAAACCAGTTTGATTGGCTGTTCTTTAGAACTTTATATTCATCAAGGAATGAAAAAAAAAAGGAATCACGGTTTCCGCAAAAAATATTAAGCAGCACAACCGTTTTCAAATCAGACCATTACATTGATTTCTGAAGGATCATGTGACACTGAAGACTGGAGTAATGATGCTGAAAATGTAGCTTTGCAATCACAGGAATAAATTACATTGTAAAATACTTTAAAATAATACTTAATACTTAAATAATACTTCACAATATTTTTTAATGAAATAAATGCAGCCTTGGTGAGATGAGACTTCTTCCAAAACATTGAACAATGACCCCAACATTTTGAAAGATTAGGTATATATTTTTACTTTAAATATTTGTAATCACTATTTTTCAGTGCTAAAATAAATATATTCATAAATAGCATTTAGATCCTTTTTTCAAATATGATAAAACTGCATTCTACATGACCTTCTCCTTTAAAACTGCTTAAAGCAGTTAAATACCTACACACATGAACAAAGTATGGAAATCTACAATTGTGACTATTTTATCAATGCAAAACACATCAGATCAGACTTAAAAGCAGTCGCATATTCACTGTCGAGTATTTAATCTAAACTATCAATTTGTTAGTCTCTAATTAATCAAAATGTTAAAGAGGAAGAATTGATCTAACTCTTGGTTTTGCAGAGCTAAAACAACAGCTCTACACTCACTGCCCGACATACAAAATGTGACTGATCTGCTCATTTGATTGGAGAAGCACGTTCGTTCAAAGACACTCTGCAGGATGTCAAAAAATTCTAACTTCTCTGACACAGTAAAGCATATCCTACTGACACTAATCAGACTCCTCTTGTGTCTACATTAATAATCGAACCTCCCGGGACACCGTGATTCTCTCGGAGTTCTATTCATCAGGGCTTGACTCGACTAACAGCTGGTATAAGATATTCCCACTCCCTACGGACTGAGATTTCCTTGTGGGCCTGGCGCACATCTGCAGCAGCATCACTGATGAAAAGGAGGGCTAAACCGTGCCAGATGCTCATTACTTGATTTTTGGATTCTGTCCTTCATAGTCTGCTCATCTGTACAGGACGTCTGGTATCCTAACCGGGTCATTGTGGCTAATTAGACCATGAATTGAAAAATTAAGGGAGGCCATAAAAGAGGTGATTAAAATCGGAATGAATAAATAAAGCTCATAAGTTATCAAATTTATGGGGATGGTTAGATTTAGATTCGCAGCCCATTTCTAAAATGATTTGTGAGATTCAGGTGTGGTGGGCATTTGCACACACAAAAGGCAAAAATCAGATGTTTTAAATTATTTTAGCAATTTTTACTTTTTTATTTATTTATTTTTTAGAAGTTACACGAGATTCAATAACATTTTTTAATTAAAATCTGATCTGAATGCGTTTCAATCTGAATGGTCAGATCAGAGTAGTGTAGACCAAGTAGTTTGTTTCATCAGTTGATTTATAATGATTTTTACAAATCCCAACCACAAAACTGTAAAAAAAAGAAAGAAAAGAAATTAAGATCATATTTCAATCCGTTTTTTTTTTTTTATGATACACAAAGTGCAGAACCATTACAATAAATCAGATTATGGTCAGTATAAACAAAGCCTCATTCAAAACCAATTGATCCCATACAAGACATGTCCAGACAAAACCTTTAAATTGACATTTAATCTTTTCACACCAATCCAACTCTCATTTCCTTTCTCAATGGCAAATCTTCCTGCCGACAGATTGCTGACAGACAGGTCGACCACAGTGTTCATTGAAAAAGAGTTACCACTGATCACTCTCTTCTGTTGCCTGTTACATAGAAAAACGCCATTGCCACAGATGACTGTGTTCACGCTATACAGCTTTCTGCCATATCTGTGCTCGATCAGGCTATGGACAGAATCCAAATGAAGCTCCTGTGAATTTGCATCTGCATTTCAAACGCAGTCCCGCGTGGTGCCATCTCTCCTGGATGCACTCAAGATAAGCCCGCTTCATGGCGTTCACTATACGATGCAGATATACATATCAATGATTCGCACTGGCCATTAAAAATTCAAACCCACCGAATGCAATACAATGAACAAGTGGTGCTTGCTGTAAGAAGAAGCCAGATCACCTTCATATGATCGCTGTGTGTAAAAAAGAGCTCAAAGGCAAAAGCAGATTAACAGTTGTCACTTAACATCAAATTCATTTATGAAGGTGAGTGTGTAGAGCTGCAGAGGATGTGCTTTGATTTTGAACATCCTTCTTGAAGAACTTTCAAAGCTAATGACTTTCTAAGACAGGGATAGCTGCAGGTCGGAGTAATGGGCATGCCGAAAGGTAGGGGTATGCTAAAACACATAAGGCTACAGCAGAAACTAACCCAACACCCAAACAGGCAGCTTTCGAAACCAGTTGAAAAGATCTTTCATCCCCATTACTCCGACATGCAGATACCCACACTTGGACTTTCTAAGGACTCGCAGATGACATTACAGGGTCTGTGTGACATGTTATAAACGAATATGATGTTTTTATGGAGGAAAAGTTGGACTATTTTAACCACTTGATATCTTAAAATGCAAAGATTGGAGTGTGTGGACTCAAAAAACAACGCAAGACAATGCAATGGCTAAAAAAGTTCATCGTGTGTATAGTAGTTCTAAAAAGGGATACATTTAAAAACTCTTCCAAGAAAGATGAAAGCTAAAGCACAGCATGTTAATTTAAACTAAATAAACATTTAAAGACACAACTTTTTCAAGAAAGGTTTACCATGGAAACAGTGTAACAGCTAAAGCACAGCATGTTAAAACCATCAATGCTAAAAATTGCCATGCCAATAAGCATTCAACAAACCATCTACATCCTTTCTTTAAAAAAATATTCACCCAAGAATGTCATTCCAAACCTTCGGTACACAAATGAAGATCTTTTTGATGAAATCTGAGAACTTTTATTCTTCAACCTCAATTTTATGAAGTAACGTGATTGTTTTCTTTGCACCAAAAACATAATTGACCACTTTATTTACAAAATCTTAAAAAACTCATACAACAATGTCTGCTCTCGCATCAACACAACACGCATAGTACGTTATGGTGCTCTCGAGATTAATATTTTGTAAATAAAGTGGTAAATTGGGTTTGGGGTTCTTTTGTCACTTCATAAAATTTAAGATAAACTACTGAAGTTACATGGATTACTAATGATGTCTTTACTGCTTAAAAGTGGTAGTTGCGTAGGCTGTCAATGAATGGACAGAAAGCTCTCAGATTTCATTAAAAAGATTGTGTTCAGAAGGTGAAAGAAACTGCATGAGGGTGAGTAATTAATGACAGAATTTACATTTTTGAGTGAACAACCCATTTAACACTGTAGGTCAGGTTTAGTGTATGTGGTAGCCTACGTTATTTTCAAACTGAACTGCCACGATACACACAACAACCAGAAAAATAAAACGTTGTCAGATTCACGTACATGTGTTTCAGATAAAACTGAAAGTACTTTTAGCACCACTTACTGGACTTAAAAACGTACTCACTTGTAAGTTTTAATGTTTTAACAAAGCAAGTTTTTCCAGTGAGCCTAGGTTGGATTTAAGAGATACTCACAGCCATATAGAGCGCGGCGTACACGCTGAGCGCTGCCTCTTTGGAAGGGAAGGTCTTGCGGGCACGCAGGATGTCATCCTCGTTGCCGGTACAGGCTTCCTGATGACTGATATAGCGTAGAGCTTGCTGGCAACCCAGAGCTGTGAAGTTGGGCTTACATACTGTCAGGAAATGAGGGGCCAAGTTCCCCGTTACCACCTGACCGGCATTCACGAAGATGTCTGTGGTGAAAAGGCCAAACAAGTATACACCTATGGAGATGAAAAACAGATACAGATATCAGTTTATACAAAAACAAGAAAACAAAAAACATGTTTTTAGCGAATTTTGAGTAACTATTGTGACCATCAGCCACTGAAAAACCAATACAACTTCCTACATTTAGTATTAAAATTCACTGCCTTGATTTCACATCAAGTATAAAATCCCTCAAAGAGATGGTGGGGCTTAAAATATGTATTTGACAAACATGACCTGGAAATTGGTTCAATTATTCAGCGGTTGTGCCTGGCCTGTTTATATAGGCTCGGTTAGCACAGGGTGTACCAGAATCCAAAATTCCTACTAACGCACATTAAGGGGACGGATATGCCTAAGACTAGATAATCTCCACAGTGGCACACATCTCGCGGCTGAGCTGTGAGGAGGCATTAGAGAAGCTAATGTTCTGAGTTGATGAGATAATAACCTATCTTCTTAACTGAACAGAGTCTTTCTCTTCTGTGCTCTGTAAATCAAACTATAATACCTCAATGAAGAGAGATCAAACACTCACATTGCTTATCTGATGTGATTTACCTCATTGAATTAAAAATTGTTCAATATATTCTTATATTCACAAAAAATAGCAAAAAGTAAAATACGAGTTTTATTCACTTAATCTTAGTAGTGTGTGTGTGTGTGTTTCTGAGTTCATTTGATGACGTTTGAGACATCTGTTCTTGGGCTACATCGGTTGCGCTTTATGTTTTGGATTCACTAAAAAGAACCAGCACAAAATAGATTTTGCTTTGTGAACCAGACTAGTTATGCCGTATGATATCACGTGCAGCTTGCAAAGACAAATCAATAGAAAGATGCATTTTCTTGTCATCGTTCTGCGATTCAAGCACGTTGATCTCATCAAATTCAATTAGTTCTGCAAACTTCCTGACTTCAGGAATCACTGGCTAAGGGTTGGTCAGTCCAGGGATTTTACGAATCAATATATGGATTGGCGATCGCAAATCGTTGAATATCAATCATGAATATTATGTTTACCTACCCCAACATTGACATCCCCTCACTGTCAAAAATCTAAACAAATCTATGCAAGGTAAAAGAAAATGAGCCTACATTGAATATAGGCAACATTTTTGTTGTTCACACCTTAATGATCCTAAAGCAAAATGAGAACCACTGAGCTTGAGAAACCCGAACTCATGATGGACACATCACAAATTAATCTTCTCCCTTTATACCCTTCTTTTCTGAGGTCTTTTACAATTGTAGATATTTTCCGAAGAACTGGAAGTAAGCATTGTTTCCGAAAGAGCTTCATTTTTTCTCCTTCACTCCTAAATGTCATGTTCTTCTTGTTTAGAACATCTTTTCAGCTCGACAAAATGACAGGTTTGACAAGGCTATTATCATGGCCATTGAAAGACTTGTATCAACAATAAGACATTTTCATAACTGTTGCCAGACGTATTCAGACAACATTAACAATGCACCATTTAGCATGTTTCCATGCATAAATACAGTCGCTCACAGGAACGCCTTGTGGAGTTAAGTGACACATAGCAAAACAAGTTGGGCAGACAATTTGGAGAGAAAATATGGTCTTATTTTACTAAGAGAGGTGATAATGCCAGCTGAGGTTCACATAAAAATGTCACTGGCTGGCATCACATCAATCCTGATTTCTGTTATGTTGGCAACATAGCTTTGATGCTGACTGTCTCTAAACTGCGTTCTGTCTGCAAACGAACTGGGGCTAAAAATGGCTTATTAACACTTCCTTTCACATGGATATTTCAACAACTGCGTGGACACCAAAGGAACATATTGCTGTCTGTGAATCTTGGAGCATTCGATGATATCTGCTCTGATTCAGTGAATTCATTCAGAACGGATTCAACTGATTTAAACTTTTGTCCAGGAGTGTTTATTTTTTGCTCCAAATTTACTTGGTCTACTGTGCAACATAAATGGCATTAAGTTAATTTTTTCTAAAATGAATGTGCTTTATCCAGCAAATAAAAAAAATACATGGACATGAAATATTGATTCAAGATAAAATTATGTATAATCTTAAAGCTTAAGCTAAAAAAAAAAACTGTTAATTACAATGCACTAAACAATCAACAAACTTATTTATCAATTTAGCAATTTATAATCTAAACTCTACAAGTGTACATAAAAGTGTTTACAATTAGAAGTTTTATATGTATTATGTATCAGGGTCCATTCCATCATAAACAATACATGTGTGCCAAAATTACAATTTAATTACTAATGTAATATTATATATATATATATATATATATATATATATATATATATATATATATATATATATATATATATATATATCATTTAGTATGTAGAGATAACACTTGTTTTAGCCTATGGCTAGAAAATAAACAAAACATGAATTCTAATTAAATGAGCTGAAATTAAAACAAATATTTCACCCAATTACGGCTGTTTAAAAAAAGATATACATTGTTTTACTCCATTACTTTCATAATGATTGATTTCAGCTTGGTTTTAAATTGTTATAGCATTTCATTGATATACAGTAACTTGGAGGAGGAACAGGCATTTTATTGGCACAAACACACGGCTTTGAAGTTTTTTCTGATTTCATTCATGATCATTTTTTATATCAAGAATCGAAATGAACCAAAAGTTCTTCTCAGGCAGAGAGATTGAGAAATATTACTGAGAAAGCCTGTCTGAACTAACTCAGAGTGCACCATGACCCACAGCCATTTTCTAAATTTAATCTCTCCCAAAGAACATCGCAGCGTGAGTCATTATGCAAATAACACAAGCCAGTGACTCCAGGTCACGAAGCAACTGGTCTCATTGGATGCTTTTCTGTTGAGATGCACCGTCAAACCTCAAACAAAAAGGAAGACACTTCATTTTCATTTCTGGCAGCCTCCACTGCCTGGAAACACACATGACATCTTCTAGGTGCTTTTCAGTATCAAACTCAAAAGATAAATGAAGTTTTACGTAACAAAGTTCGGTAGGAGCATGTTCAGGTAATCATCCAATCAGCACAAGAAGAAACCAGTATAAATAAAGCCTTCCCTTACCTCCTGTCTCAACTACTTTCTCAGCATCCCACCACCACCCCTTCACCCCACATTCGGCTGGGCCCGCTCATAGATACCTATGATCTCTAAGGTTAGGGGGAGTACTCTGGGGTCGGGCCGAATTCCGAGCTCGGGAGCCCTCCCCCGGACAGCAAGCCAAATACGCATTATAATATTACATCAGATTTCATTAACATGTAAACTCGTGAAAGAACAGGTTTACAAGTGATCACTCAAAACTGTAAAATCATACCCAAGAACTATAAACTATAAAGATTATTTGTCCTTTATACTTTCATTACATAGTAGCATGTTGTATAAGCAAAGGAACTCTATGTGCTATATTGTGAATATATTTATATACATATACACTATGGTTCAAAAGTTTGGGGTTGGTAAGATTTCTTAATTTTTTTGAAGAAGAAGTTTCTTATGCATTGCATTTATTTGATTAAAAATAATGTTTTATATTTTAATGTTTTGAAATTTAAAGCTCAATTTTCAGCATTATCCAGTATTCGGTGTCACATGATCCTTTGAGAAATTATTCAAATGATTTGCTGCTTAAGAAACTTTAATGTTATTATCCATGTTGATGACCTAAAACAGTTTTGCTGCCGTGATAATTTTTTTCATGATTCTTTGATGAAGTTTGAAAAATAAATCTTTTTAACATTATGAATGTCTTTGCTTTCACTTTTGAACAATTTAATGCATCCATGTGGAATAAAAGCATTAAATTCTTTCAAACCAAAAAAATCTTACTGATCCAAAACTTCTGACCACAACCTTATTGCATAAAACTGTATACATGCCACATTGACGTCTGCTGAACATTGACAGATGCTGTCAGTAAAGTAAATGTGACCTTCTCAGCACTGTAGGAGGCTTAGGAAGAATTCTGCTTATCTGATTTGTCTTTAAGACTGCTAATGCCGTCAGATGTCCAACAAGCAGCTTGGATGACTAGGCACTGATAACTGTGAAACTGTGACTAAAGTACTGTATATTCTGCCGGAAAGTGAGAGCGTCTGCAGTGAATAGGAACCATTTAATGCAGAAATTAATAGGAGATGGAAGTGGGGATCAGGCTAATAATCCATGACATTGCTGTTTCTTTATCTCACAAAAACACTGAAGCATTAGAGGGAGAAAATGATTGAAAAGGGGGACAAAATGAAACAGAGCAAGAGAGAGAGAGAGAGAGAGAGAGAGATCACAGATTAAGCCTGGTCTTAATTTGTTAAACTGCATTAAGAACATGTGATGTGGTTGAAGAGGCTTTACCATCATGATGCTGTAGGGCACGTGAGGTTACATAAACAGCAAAAAAAAAAAACACCTGTAGATCATATAGATGTACAGACTGTGTTTCCAGTAGTAATGCACTGAAAATATTTTTTTTTACAGAAACACTGAAACCAAAATGTGCCCCTATTATGCTATTAAAGGTCCCAGTTTTGTTTTGGAGGTCTCCTAATAGGTTTACATGCATCCAAGGTAAAAAAAAACACGTTATCATTATATAAATTGCAGGATCACATCTTTTCTCACAGTGTCTGGAATGGTTAGATCAAGGATCAGGTCTCTTTAAAGGCCTTATTTCTGAGAGCCTTCTCTGCTCTGATTGGTTAGATGGCCCAGTCTGTTGTGATTGGTCTAGCACATACGAAACACTCCAGAATTTCAGCTCCAGAGGGTTTCTCAGCACTTGATAGAGTGATACAAACAGTAACGATGGCATCAGTTTTACCGTATCAATAACTGCCCGAGTCCACATCCTTTGGAAGCGGGTGCAAAGTGGATTTCTAGATGTTTTCTCGACATGCAGACCTTTTACATTTACAAACAGCTATATTACACAGTACATGCAATTAATATCTGAAAAAGCATAATAGGGGCACTTTGAAGTTTTCATTTAAACTTAAAATCTAATTAAATTTGTCTAATTGTGTAACTGAACTCAGTTTATGCATGGTGTCATAATAAATTAAACCAGATGTAGTAAAGTTCTTCAGCAACGAGCAGCCTTGTTTTCAGCCAAACAAGTTTTACATATTGCTTCTTTAACATTCTTTTTGGTCATGGTGAAATGCTTACACACTGCTGACACGTTTACCTGTTGTAGCTTATGCACACTGAATGCACAAAATAAATGCTGACATGCTCATCAAAGAAAGCGAAATCGGAGAAGCACTAATTAAAAATCACTTTAAGGCAGCGCTTAATTTGTAAATGATTCATCAAAAAACCCAATTTCAAGGCGCTGTGACTGACACTGACCATACAACTTCAGTTTTCCCAGAACATACAATGACGTCACAAAATGGTGAATTAATCACAAAACAATAAGCAGTAAGCACCAACCAATGATAGTGATTTTGAACTTAAGGAAGCTAATTGGTCAAAAATATATATGATGAGGACCAATAGCAAACCATACCCTCCAAATACAATGATGGATTGTTTAAAAACAAATGCCGGAACGCAAAAATCCGACATTTTTCAGAACAGGATCCGGTTAATGCTTAAAATTAAATTAAGCACTGCTTTGAGGATAATAAAGTCCTTCACCACTTTCCTTCACAGGTTCAATCCTAAAATACAAGGGTTTTTGGCAATAGTGCACTTAACGTTGGTTGGAACAACCTCTCACTGTTAAGAGGGAAAAACTACTTCCAAGTAATTCCAATGGTTTAGCTGTAAATTGAATGCCAGGGATGAAAGCACAACGTTCCATAAAAAGATCCATAAAATAAAGTGGAATAGCAGTGACATACCAAGGAAACGGAAAGTCCTCCGCACTAATGGGTTGAGGTAACAGCAGTCCCCATTCACGATGGTCTTCTCTCGACTGTCAAGATCTTTTGATGTATACTCTATCAAGAACAACACAGCTTCTGTCACGGTGATCTGAAACAGAGCAGAACATCAGAAAACGTTAAAAAATGTCTAATAAATTTAGCTATATATAGCTGTTTTTACATGTTCTGAGGAAAATGTGAGTGGTGCTTAGTGCAAAACTTGCTTTGGAGGTCTGGGAGTTGCTAAGGCATTGCTAGACGGTTTTGACCCAAGTAAATTAGTCCACAATCAAAAAAGTTGTACAGAACCCAAGAAGCTACTGTTCTAGTGTGTGAAAAGCTACAACCTAAAAACAAATTTTCAGTTGCCAATGGAAATGGTAGGAAACAGAACAAACGATTGAGAGAAAAAAGAAAAAAAAGTTTAAAAATGACAAGACAGATACAAGAAATTGATTCTCTGGCTGCATTGTTAAAGCCTGCTGGTCCTGCCTCTGCAAATGACTAATAATAACAATAATAATAATAATAATAATAAATGTGTTGCGTTTTATTGTGCTGATGATCATTATGAGAACAGGCATTATTTCTATCTCATAAATCCAAATAAGAGTTGGTTCTGCCCTTATTTGCATTCATTAGCAGATGATGTGTTGCAATATTGTTGTAGACAGAAGCCTTGCTGTGACTAGAGGCCTTTTCACACAGTATACTTCATCTACAGGATTGAATCATACACTGTAAAAAATGATATGATCAATAAGTTATGACAACATATGTTTTTACATGGCTTTAACTCAAACTAAGTTAAGCAATGTTTAACTTTTATTATACATTAAACAAGTTTCAATTTATTTTTTAATGTCAGTTTAATGTAATTTAAGTTGAAATTACTTAAACATCCAAGTTGATTGTACTTCAAAATGGTCATAGTGTATGGTCAGTTGGATTGATATTATTACTAAATGTTCTCCATTGACTATGTGACCCTTGTTACACCATTAGAAGAGATTAACTCTTTATATTAATATTTTGATGAAAAACTATGAAAATTTAGTTAAAAAAAATTTGTTAAAAGCAACATATACACTTAACCTAAATGATTATTAGGAACACCTGTTCAATTTCTCATTAATGCAATTATCTAATCAACCGATCACATGGCAGTTGCTTCAATGCATTTAGGGGTGTGGTCCTGGTCAAGACAATCTCCTGAACTCCAAACTAATTGTCAGAATGGGAAAGAAAGGTGATTTAAGCAATTTTGAGCGTGGCATGGTTGTTGGTGCCAGACGGGCCGGTCTGAGTATTTCACAATCTGCTCAGTTACTGGGATTTTCACGCACAACCATTATAGGGTTTACAAAGAATGGTGTGAAAAGGGAAAAACATCCAGTATGCGGCAGTCCTGTGGGCGAAAATGCCTTGTTGATGATGCTAGAGGTCAGAGGAGAATGGGCCGACTGATTCAAGCTGATAGAAGAGCAACTTTGACTGAAACAACCACTCGTTACAACCGAGGTATGCGGCAAAGAGACCTTGAGGAGAATGGGCTACAACAGCAGAAGACCCCACCAGGTACCACTCATCTCCACTACAAATAGGAAAAAGAGGCTACAATTTGCAAGAGCTCACCAAAATTGGACAGTTGAAGACTGGAAAAATGTTGCCTGGTCTGATGAGTCTCGATTTCTGTTGAGACATTCAAATGGTAGAGTCAGAATTTGGCGTAAACAGAATGAGAACATGGATCCATCATGCCTTGTTACCACTGTGCAGGCTGGTGGTGGTGGTGTAATGGTGTGGGGGATGTTTTCTTGGCACACTTTAGGCCCCTTAGTGCCAATTGGGCATCGTTTAAATGCCACAGCCTACCTGAGCATTGTTTCTGACCATGTCCATTAGGGCTGTGCTCAGAATATCGATACTGCGATACATCGTCATGAACTCCTGGCGATGCGCGTATCGATACAGCAGCTTCCGTATCGATACTGTTGTGCTTTTGAATGTAGCCAATTCAGGCCTCGAATTTCGGCGCGGCAGACTATTGCGCAATTTTAATCATTCCCGCAAACATTGATTCACTTTAGCATGTAGGTACGGTTGTATTAGTAAATGAATCCACACAGATTATAAATCAAATCAGTCATTTTAAAACTTTCTGCGAGACGCAATTTCACAAACAGCGTGAGTTCAATGGTGCTGCGTCTTCTCTCTCTCGTCTCTCAACGGCTGCTCAAGGCAAGCGTCCAGCGCTGCAGCCGGTGAAACTACACGCTCGCGTTCAGGAGTCGGGACACAATATTCACTTGCATATTCGGGCCAGCATTGCATCGTGACTAAAGTTTACCATTTGCACGTCTTTAAGTCTTACCAGTTTAAACATTCAAACGATTTTAAACTATTCAGTAGCCTACTTGCGCGCGCTCTCTGAGAGTTGTTTTTCTCTGCGTGCATACATAGACTAGTAAAGCCACCTCACACACAGCTCGCGAGATTATATCGCTTTAACAGACTAAAACACGCAAAAAGATGTAAAAAATTTCGGTCTCAGTAAGTATCCTCTAAACACAGTTGGTTATGTCTTAAATAAGCATAAAAGTTTTTAACAGAAACGGCAATTCCCCAGTTGTAGTTAAGCGAGATATTCTGCTGTCACTCTCTTTCTGTTCAATTGTTGTTTCTGCATAAAAATCTGAAAATGTAATAATTTAAAATGATTTCAACGTAGGAGAAATTACTTTGTTTGTTGCACATTCCAACACTTAAGACCAAATTGTTAAATAGGTGTTTAAAAGAGTTTGAGAAAACCAAGTTAAATTTAAGTTGTTACCATTTTTGCTTTTATAAAATGTTTTAAGTTTTGTTTAGTCATTGAGCAGTGTAGATATGCTTCAGTGTCCCTATAATTGTCAGTTTTCAGTTTTCAGTTATTGAGGCAGACTTTAAAAGCAGAAGGAAGAGCCATTCTAAGTTTTTTAATTTATTCAACTCATTGTTTTTTTAATGACAAAAACTAAATAGTTTTACAGTTATCACAACTGTTATAACACTGGTTATTCAATAAACAGATATTACTGTTACTAAAAGCTCAAAAGAAATTTTAATTCCAAATTGATCCATATCGTGATACGTATCGTATCGTGGCTTTAGTATCGTGATGCGTATCGTATCGTGACATTGTTGGTGATACACAGCCCTAATGTCCATCCCTTTATGGCCACCATGTACCCATCCTCTGATGGCTACTTCCAGCAGAATAATGCACCATGTCACAAAGCTCGAATCATTTCAAATTGGTTTCTTGAACATGACAATGAGTTCACTGTACTAAAATGGCCCCCACAGTCACCAGATCTCAACCCAATAGAGCATCTTTGGGATGTGGTGGAACGGGAGCTTCGTGCCCTGGATGTGGATCCCACAAATCTCCATCAACTGCAAGATGCTATCCTATCAATATGGGCCAACATTTCTAAAGAATCCTTTCAGCACCTTGTTGAATCAATGCCACGTAGAATTGAGGCAGTTCTGAAGGCGAAAGGGGGTCAAACACAGTATTAGTATGGTGCTCCTAATAATCCTTTAGGTGAGTGTATTTGAAACTGAATTTTACTTTAATAATAGACTGCATGTTCCTGTTCTTATTGTGAATGATTCTTCTTGTTGAAAATCCTGTTGCATTCAGAAAAACATCATATTATATAATTAAAATCTGTTACAAACTTAATTTTGTGCTAATTAAATTAAATGCCATCTCTAAAAAATGGATTTTAGGATCCATAAAGATTTTAGGTGTTTAAATTTCTTTCTCTTCTGTTCATGAGCACAGGGATCCGAGTTTGACTGTAAAGAGACCAGGATTCGGACTCGCATGAGGAGCTTGAGGCTCTTCCTGATTGGTCAGAGTGATTTAAGAGCTTGTCCAGCTCCTTGAGGGTTTGCTTTTGGGGCTTATACATGCAAGTAGGATCTTCTACTTCCAAAAGCAGAGGGACTTAATCTTATATTCTCAAACCGCATAAACCGCCGCATCAAAATTTGGCTAGAGAAGCGTAAGTGCTCGATGGCCCTTTTGCCGCCCTCCTTACTTCAAAACAGTAGCACAACCGCTCAAGGCTTTGCACACATACACAGCAGAATCTAGGTTATGAGCATCCAACATATACTTCTATATATTTAATGCAACAACCTACCCTAACATGGCAATTTCTAAGTGAAAAATTATTTTGATTACTTGAAAAATTACTTGATTTTATCCATTAGGAATTTACTGGGTTGTGAAAAAACAAATCTCCATATCACAGATAGGCCTAGTTAGAGGGCTGAAAAATAAGAGGGCTTGGTGATGTCAGCTGAAAAGGAAAGCAATTTATTCAATCGTAATGATAGATTACAAAGACATTGTTATAATGTGCACTGAATATTGATATTATTTCTTGTTGACATTAAAGTTGAAGTATGCTGTTTTCGAACCTCTGGTGTAACCAAACAGAACAGAAAAAATAAAGACAGGTTTAGAACAGGTTTCCTTAAACATGCCCCCTGTCGTCCATTGGTCAAACAAATAGATAGCCCCGCCCTGACCTCATACCATTGGTTGAGCCTGTTGCAATGCCAAGCTGGTCAGGATGCTTGTGTTTCTTGCTTGTGTAAGTCTACGACAGTAACTCCTAGTAACTACAACACAGTATGACTGACTGAATAACAGCAGGAGGTATAAAAGTAGGTTAACTAAATGAGGTTTAAACAGTCTTTATACAGTCAGCTGCTATAGGGTTAGTTCACCCCAAAATAAAAAAAAATGTCATCACTCACCCTCTTGTCATTCCAAGCACGTAAGGACTTTTGTCCATTTTCGAAACACAAATGAAGATATTTTTCATGAAATATGAGAGATTTCAGTCTCTCCACTGACAGTCCACGCAACTGCCACTTTGCCGCTTCAAAAAAATCCATAGAGATATTAAAACGAATCCATATTCGAGTGGTTCAGTGAACATTTTCTGAATAAACTCACTTTATATCATGAACAGATTAAATGTAGGCTTTTATTCACATTTATATATTGATCAGCGAACATAAACAGAAGCTCAATCGTACATATTTGATGCACAAGAACAAACCTCATTGGTTCTTGCAGAAGCTGAAACGTGCTCCAACTTCATTGGTTCTCGCATGTCAAGCGAACATGTTTGAGCTTCCGTTTACCACAACTGATGTGTGGGCTGATGAATGTTTCTATTTGAATAAAAGCCTAAATTCAATCTATTCATCATATAAAGCGATCGTGTCTCTTCAGAAAATTTGGACTAAACCGCTCAATTTATGTGGATTCGTTTTGCAATCTCTCAAACTTTTTGAAGCGTCAAAGTGTCAGTTGCGTAGCGGTCAATGGAGGGACAGAAAAGATCTTCATTTGTGTTCCGAAGATGAATGAAAGTCTTACGGGTTTGGAACGTCATGAGGGGGAGTAAATAGTGAATATTGGGGTAAACAAACCCTTTAAGGTCTGGATTGCATGTTTACAAACTTTTTTCACTGATTAAAACATTTGAATAATCTGAAACAGGTAAACACAAAACAATAAAAAAATAATTGCAGTACAAATGAACTCGAGCACAGAGTGGTGTAAACACAAATAACTAATCTGCATTAGAATAAAGAGGTTAAATCTTTAGCTCTAAGCATGAGGTTACCGTCTTCGAAGTTACTGAGTGAATATACCTCTCTTTTACCTTACCAATATGCTTGCCAACCTTAAGAGATGTCTGTAGATCTCAAGAAGAGGAAGAAACTACAGCTGAGCTCATTTCTTAATATGATTTTTTTTTTTATTGTTATTTTAATAAAATAACACTTTTACTACAACATATTCACCTTTCTGCATAACGGCACTCCAATAAACAACAATCATGATGTGTAGCCCAACGCTAATGCCCAAAAGTGGACATGTAAACTCGACCATTTCCAACCTAATGGGCTAAAACTCACTAAACACAGAGCAATTCAAGCATGAAGTCCTGATCACTCAGCCAGACATGAACATCTGTTAGTTCCTCGCTGGTTTGTAGGGCCCAGATGATCGCTGTTGACAATGGAGAGATATTTGTTTGGACTGTTAATGAACAGCTATTTCATACTCATCATGGCTCACTTTCTGTTGTCAGAGCGTCTTTTCGATCTGTTGAATAAGAAGAATATGCCAATGCTGTGAAAAATAAGAAAACTCCACAGGGTCACAAGCTCTTGATTTTCCAGATTACATTTTTTAAATCACCTTTATATCAAAACCCCTTAAACCACAGTGTGGCGAGCTGGACGAGGCCGAGGGCCGTAGGAGAACGCCGCAAGGCCGGTGGCGTGATTGCTGATGAGCGACGCACCGGTCTCGTATCTCTCATGGAGGAGCGGAGCATAAAAGGAGGAGCGACGCGGTGAAGGACGAGAGAGGCCAGGCCTGGATTTATGTTGTGCTTTGTTATATGTGACAGCAGTCGTGCGTGAGGGGCTGCTGTCTTTTACTTTCATTTTGTATTGGTTTCATTTATTGTATTAAAGTCTTTGAATGTTCCCACCCACTTCTTCCCATTACATCGAACATTGCTACACACTGAATTCAGAAACATTACTGGGATGTAGGCAAGTGTCATAAAGATTATACATATATAAAGACCACAGAGACAAAAAGATAAGATATTTAAATACAACCAAAACTAAACAATGGAGTTTGTTTGGAATAATCTTGTAAAACTAGGGGTTAAGATTTTTTTTTTTTTTTTGAGAAATCTTGCTAGAAAGAGAAAAAAAACGCAACAATACTAACAAACACTAACCAGTACTAACAAGCCTTTTCCTCATCCTCATGTGGAAGCCCAATTCACTCAATTCAACTCATAATTATTACTTATAAGTTCGGAAATGGGCTTCCATATCTTCAAGTTTCTCCTAAACAAGATTTCAAAACACATTTGGCAACCTGTAAGTCAATAATTATACAAATATTAGGCCAGTAAAAGAAGACTTTTTGTACCCATGATCTATTAAATTCTACAACAAAGTGTCATTAGTTAAAACAACAATACATCTTCATTACCAAGATGGCTGCCAAGTGAAGTGACTTGCCTTAAAGGGCCTTTGTTTTTGGTCAGTACCGACAGAGACTCCACACACATTATTTGAGCACTGCATAATACTAATAGATTTTGAAAACACACTTGCTCATTTTTGTAATCTTAAGTACTTTACTTATAGATAACCCCTCTGTGCCAGACAAAATATCCTCAGAATGCTATGACAGCTCTAACTGGGAATGGCCAAGATGAAAATACAGCAGTTAAGCATGCTTATATGAGTTGTGAAGTAATTTACTGTATTTTGACAATCTAACGATTACATAAATAGCACCTGAATCCATACACATTTATATAACACCCCACAACTGCTAAATGGATGTAGTTAAATATGTTTTTGAAAGCATAATGGTGGATTTGCCATAAAATTGTGTTGTCAATACTAGAAACTGGTTGTTGAATTGTCCCTGATGGCAGTCACAACTCAATTGTGAACTATACTTTGACATACAAGTGTATACTAAGACATAAAATAAATAGTTCTGGGGAACGAACATAAAATGGAAAGCCTCAACATCATCCAAAGAATATGATGATCTATCACATCTGACTGCATATCAGAAGCAGACAGCTGCCATTTATCAGTATCTGCTCTTCAGAGTTTTCATGCATTATAGAAAATAAACACCAATGCAACAGCTTCAAAGTTAGAGAGATCAAAAACAACATGCTACATTCAAATAAATAAATGTTCTTCGATTTGAAATGTAGATATTCTCTTTACCACATCAATCATTTCATCAAGCTGTAAAAACATAATTGGAACCTTTATTTCTAAAAGTGAGTCAAGTGAAATATGAGCATGCTTATATTAGCTTGTTAGTTATAGTTATTAGTCATATAGTAATTGCCTTCTCCCAAGTGACTTGCAGCACATCTTTATTACAGGGACAGCCCCCTGGAGCAATCTGGGTTAAGTGATTTTCTCAAGGGCACATGATGGTAGGGGACATCTGAGTGAGTGTGCATATATAAGACAATATAGTATAGTATAGTATAATGCAAATCATGAGTTAAAATGACTGACAGATTGCATCTTAATCCTGCCACGACTACTGGTCTGACCTTTCACTATCAAGTGAATCTGCAAAAATCATGAAAATGTTTGGGTAAACCGATTACACTCAAACTTTGTCTATTATAATCTTTTTGCTTTGTTATGGTTTAGCACATTTGGCAATGATCTTCAAATTCCATTCCTTATCAGAAGATTTATCAGTATGAAATAAGATTTTATGTTGTAATCCATTTTAAATAAAGATGTGATGGGCATTCTAGTCTGACTTATCCAAACGTCTGACTGTCTACGGGTGATATCGCACAATCGCATCCAAATCCGGAAGTGAACTTATTATGTTGAGGGATTTTTTAATAATTTTGCTTTTGTAAGACTTTCCCCCATAACCCACACCTTAACACATCAATGTCATTTTTGCCAATATCAGCTCAAACTGAGCAATATCTCTGTCTGAAACTCATATATTTACTGCAAGCCTTTCAGACTACAAATCACAGTGTGGTGGTTTCACTGCGGAGATAGAGCTCATCTCTCTTTACGACAGCTTTGGCTGGGGTCACACAGTGTTGCGATGTAGTGGCTGGATTGTAATTTTTTCTGTCTAGAACAACATGAGCCAATATCTGTCTGCGCCACTCTGCTCAAAAAGGTGTTTGGGGAAAATATAACAACCTAGCTGCCATGTAGCGACACTTATAACCTATCAGCACTGTGAATGAAAAAGGCATCTATTAGAGTCTCCAGAAAGGAATCACTAAAAATAAGTAGTCTTTAGTTTAGATTTTCTTCTTTCCTTCCCTCTTTTTACCCCTCACCTTTTCCTGCATTTAAACTATTGAAACCAATCTAGTCTCATGCTGTATACTTTTGATTATTAGCATCAAGTATAGTCCACATTACAGCTTATTCTACACTCTAAAAAATAATGAAGTGGCTAAGTAAATATCACAGTAATAATTCACTTTGTTAACTTAATACAATTTCTGAATATCATTTACTTGATGGTTTGAGTTGAACATACCAAAATAGTTGACAAAAAATCCAAGTTATTTTTGTCAAAAATTTAGTTATATTTAAGTTTTATTTCACTAAAAGAATTTAGTAGGCTATTTGATACATTACACTTAATATATTTGTGAAATTTCTATAAAAATATTTGACAATGGAGAATTAAACTGATCTGTTTCAAGAACCACAAATATTACTTAATTCAAATCAATATTGATAATATATTTAACACACTCATGATTAAGTTCACTCAATTAAAACAATATATTTAAATAATTATTTTGGATGATAAAATGTTCTCAGAACTGTGCACTGTTTGTTTATTGGCAGGTTATCCAATAGCGCAGCATCTTTCGGCTTTGAGTGAAACGCAGGACGGCAGTCTGAAGTTCGAAATTCACCCGCAGAGAGCGAGCCCATCTCAGGCACGAGAACCAGCGCTGATACGTGGAAATGGGATAACAGACCGGTTAATTACATTTGAATTACTTTTAAAATTTGTAATATGTTTGTTACATGAGTTTATGTTGTGTACATGTTAAAACAGTATAAAATATGCTGTATACTCAAACAATAAAGGCCAATGTGAATGTCGCGTATAACGTTACCTGTGGTTGTGTGGAGTATTTAACAAAGGTTTAAAGGAAATTAAAAGTTAATATTACTCATGAATAAAAAGAGTTAATATTATTCAATGTTTTCCTCTATTTATACTCAATTTTATTTGTTAATGTACCAAATGCAGTTACTCAGATCTACTTTTTTTTTTTTACTTACATTTACTCAGTTCATATGGTATGTAATTGATATCATTGCATTAAAATGTAATCAAATTTTTTTCAAGTGTCTCCAAATTTTTTTGAAAATGAGTAAATCGTAGTAAAAGTTTTTACAGTGTAGATAAAAACCACCCACATTAGACAGGAAGCAGGAAGAACCACCTGACTGACTAAAATGTAAAGTGACATATCAACGATTTTGTGTGATTTTTAGAGTTGGGTAACTCTGAGCAAAGCCGAAAATACAGATCTGCTGAAGGCAAGGCTAAGAATTGATACTCATCAAGTGTTAAATTTGCAACAAATAAATAATAATAATAATCAACAACAACAACAACAACCTGGTGAGTAAATATAACATGACTCAAAATGTAAAATGCAATTATCTAAATAATCCAACTGTCATAGGGGCAAAAATATAAAATAAATAAAATATCAGAAACATAATGCACAACAACATTGTTATTGGGTAATTTCCAGATCTCACCACCTCCATTCTCTACTAGTTATAATAATAACAATATCACCAACAACATTTCCATCCCTCAAGGATTTAATTTACTTTCTTTTAAATATATATTTTTTAAACTCTTGAATATCTTTTAAAGATGCATTGTTTTTCAAACTCTGAAAAAATACCATCTTAAAAACAGCCAATCAAATTGGAGCATGCCATTTGGAGAAAGTTTTGCAATGTTTGTGTTCAGTATGAATATAGACCAGGGATCACCAATCCTGGTCCTGGAGGGCCGCTGTCCTGCAGAGTTTAGCTCCAACCAGGTCTAACACCTCTGCCTGGAAGTTTCTAGTATGCCTAGTGAGACCTTGATTAGCTGGTTCAGGTGTGTTTAATTGGGGTTGGAGCTAAACTCTGCAGGACAGCGGCCCTCCAGGACCAGGATTGGTGAGACAGTACTTGAACAGTTTCTGGTCAGTCTATGGCGCACCACCACCACTTTACACAACACTGTTTTCAACTAAAAACAGAAAACTTTTTAAGCGTTTTGCCTGCTCATTTAAACGACAACAGCGTTTTGGGAGCCTGAAAATGAAAGCTTTTGAAAATGGGTTTCAAAGTGCACGTTTCTGAAAATTATACTGTTATCGTCTCCATGAAACCCACAAAATTGCAAATTTGTGAAACCGGTGACGTACTGCATACATGCATATTACCATAGACATAATAAATACATAGATGTCCTATTGGCCGCTACGTCAACAGCACCGCCATATTGCGGAGGGCAACTTTCCCATACCTCTCATTACGGGAATTGAGAAAAATGCCTGCTTCGTGTGCTGCTTGGGACTGTACAAATCGCCTCACAATTGAAAACAGGTCTCGGTAATTACCTTTCACAAACAAGACTGAAAAAAAATTTCTGGGGGGGGGGGCATGACATGCATGACATTCTCTTGTATAGCAGAAACAAAGAAAAAATTTTGAGAAATAGAACAAAATAAAAAAATCATGGGGTCCAATAACATAAAAATGAACCAAATGAGAACACATCCTTTTATCTGCTGCCATTCATCTGTTAAACACATTAGGTGAATACAGAACCACACTATGAGCTGACAGAGAAGCAAAGGTCCAGCGTGGCAGCACTTCAGATTGAGTCACTGCCAGTGATGAAATTATGTGGGCTGGTGAACATTAAATTACAGACAGTGAGATGTCTATACTCACAGTTTGCTTTATTCCTCATGAAAAAAAACAGCAGTTTGCAATAAACAAGTGTTATTTAACATTGACGCAGTTGTGAGTGAATAGACAAGCTAATGATGGCATTCAGTACTGGGGCAGTGCCTGGTGTGATCTCTAACATCAAAGGCTTTGATATGAGGAGAGAGGGAGGGGGTTATGATATGCAGGCTTAATTTATGCACGCATAGATAATGAAATCTCATTATGCTGACTTGCCAAGATGGAACACATGCAGTAAACATATTTGGATCGGTTGGTTAGTTAGTCCTGCATGCATGAAAATGACTGTTTTGTGAAATGCATAAAAATGATCCTTTAAATTACAAATAAACATTCAAAAATCAGAAGAGCTGGAAAGGGAGTTATGATAAAAGTCTTATCTTAAAGACTCATGGTGTGCATTATTTTTGTACCCCATGCCAGAATCCCGCCTCTATGCACATATTACGAAAGTGTTTTTATTAAACCTTTGTATCACATCGCACTTAATATCAATGCACGAATCAATCTCTAATCATATTCCATGCAGTTATTTACTAATCAAGTAAAAAGAGTTTGATCTCCCTTCATTAAATTATTAATTTAATAATCAATAAATGCAACAACAAAAAAAACACACAGAAATGACAAACAATATTGAATCCCTTAAATCAATAAATATTAAAGACAATCAATATCAAGTGATCACATGAATTTATAGGCTTATAGGCTTTCATGAAATTATTAATTCATAATAACTAAAAATCACTTAAAATGCCATAAAGAAAACCAAATATGAAAATCACTAACAAATCATAATCATAGTCCATTAAAGAAAATCAATATCAAGTGTTATCACCAATAAATTCAGTTCTAGACTGATGTGCTTACAATCTATCATCAACTTATCAAGAAAGTCCATGTGAAATCACAAAACAATCTAATCTGCCTTGATGCATTTATTCATTCATTAATCAATAAGTACAAATGCACATAAAAACATTTATAATTTGTTATACTTATAAAACACTTATAAAAAAAACACCACAGTTGTCATTTGGCAATCCCAAGCCAGCTTTTATGCTATAACTCATTCATTGATAGAGCACTCATCAATGATAATATCGAATGATCCATCAATAGAACTTATCAATGTATTGACTGGCATAAGAACTGTATTCAGTGACTCACCAGTAATGTGGGGACTCCAGTGACCACCGCGTACAGCAGGGCGGGCGGGATGGCGCTCGTGTCCTCGGGTCCGAGGTAGGGTTTCGTGTACGCGGTCTCGTAGCAGAAGAATCCCTGCACGTGCACGTTGAACGTGTCTGTGTACTCGAAGTAATATGCCAGCATGACCGTGCCCGCCATGATCACCAGCTGGAAATAAAGCATGGTCGTCAGAGAGTGGGGCAGGAACATTTACCAACAATCCAGTGGAGAACCTCCAAACATCTGAGCTCCCGTTATAGTTCCCGCATCTCGCCGGGTTCTGACGCTCCGAGCGCACGCGAGGTTGGCACACGAAGACGCACTCGCTCGCATGGCACTGCGCTCGAGTCGGAATGAGAGAGCGAGAATGAGGAGAGCGCGATTAAGTGCCACCGCGCGCTCCTCACTCAAAGCAGCTGATGATGAAGAGACACGTCAGGCGCCGTGCCCGCGCCTCATCATCATCATCCGCTCAAAGGGTCTTAAAGAGAGGCGCTATTCCGTCAGTCACTAAATGTCACCTCTGCTCCTTTAAACCCTGACGAACAGCGCCAACATAACTGCAAAATATACCAGTTCACAGACGTACAATGCATGAAAATCAAGTGATGATTTAAAGTTCATAAAAAAAATTACCAATCATAAAATAACGCACACACTAACACAAAACGCTAATTTTGTGCTCTAAACAACAATTGCTTGGGCCGCGCGCGCGTGTGTGTTGGGGAAAGTTACTTTTAAAAGTAATGCATTACAATATTGTGTTACTCCCTGAAAAAGTAACGAATTGCATTACTTAGTTACTTTTTATGTAAAGTAATGCATTGCAGTACTTTTTCTTCAATTTTTCTCACCTGGGCTGGGCTTGCTTGTTTGATTTTTAACATATTATTGGCAACTGTAAAGACCCTTTCACACCAAAAGTTTTTGAAAAAGTAACTCAGAATTGTTGTAAATCTAAAAGAAATGTGTTACTTTGCTTGAAAAAAAAAGTCATCTTAATTACATAACTTGTGTTACTTGTAATGTGCTAACCACAAAACTGTATGTATATACAATCACCTAAAGGATTATTAGGAACACCTGTTCAATTTCTCATTAATGCAATTATCTAATCAACCAATCACATGGCAGTTGCTTCAATGCATTTAGGGGTGTGGTCCTGGTCAAGACAATCTCCTGAACTCCCAAATGAATGTCAGAATGGGAAAGAAAGGTGATTTAAGCAATTTTGAGCGTGGCATGGTTGTTGGTGCCAGACGGGCCGGTCTGAGTATTTCACAATCTGCTCAGTTACTGGGATTTTCATGCACAACCATTTCTAGGGTTTACAAAGAATGGTGTGAAAAGGGAAAAACATCCAGTATGCGGCAGTCCTGTGGGCGAAAATGCCTTGTTGATGCTAGAGGTCAGAGGAGAATGGGCCGACTGATTCAAGCTGATAGTAGAGCAACTTTGACTGAAATAACCACTCGTTATAACCGAGGTATGCGGCAAAGAGACCTTGAGGCGGATGGGCTACAACAGCAGAAGACCCCACCGGGTACATCTCCACTACAAATAGGAAAAAGAGGCTACAATTTGCAAGAGCTCACCAAAATTGGACAATTGAAGACTGGAAAAATGTTGCCTGGTCTGATGAGTCTCGATTTCTGTTGAGACATTTAGATGATAGAGTCAGAATTTGGCGTAAACAGAATGAGAACATGGATCCATCATGCCTTGTTACCACTGTGCAGGCTGGTGGTGGTGGTGTAATGGTGTGGGGGATGTTTTCTTGGCACACTTTTGGCCCCTTAGTGCCAATTGGGCATCGTTTAAATGCCACGGCCTACCTGAGCATTGTTTCTGACCATGTCCATCTCTTTATGGCCACCATGTACCCATCCTCTGATGGCTACTTCCAGCAGGATAATGCACCATGTCACAAAGCTCGAATAATTGCAAATTGGTTTCTTGAACATGACAATGAGTTCACTGTACTAAAATGGCCCCTACAGTCACCAGATCTCAACCCAATAGAGCATTTTTGGGATGTGGTGGAACGGGAGCTTCGTGCCCTGGATGTGCATCCCACAAATCTTCATCAACTGCAAGATGCTATCCTATCAATATGGGCCAACATTTCTAAAGAATGCTTTCAGCACCTTGTTGAATCAATGCCACGTAGAATTAAGGCAGTTCTGAAGGCGAAAGGGGGTCAAACACAGTATTAGTATGGTGTTCCTAATAATCCTTTAGGTGAGTGTATATATATAGCCTATATAAATCAGCTTTACATTTGATTTTAGACCCAGAAAATCTACTAACTACTAACTAAGAAGTTGATCTGAAACAATTTTTTTAAGAATGAAACAAACCTTTTTAAGTTATTACATTTCTTTTTTTAATAATACACCTTATACAGCTGTGATAAAGTCTCAGATGGATTATTTTTCCCTTTGGCAAAAACATTAATAAAACTCTAGTGAGACATTGTGAGGAATCATCTGCCCTTCTGGAAACCCTTCAGATTTCCACAACCTTGCAGAGAATCAATTACGGCGCAAGCATATGTTTGACTGTGTGATGTGGTAGAGCTGTACATCTGTTGAAAACTCTAGGAAAACTAATCATGATAATTGGGCTGTTATTTACATTACTGTGACAGTTAGGATGTGTTTCCACTGAGAAGAAACATGGCAGCTGGGCAGATAAATGTAGCTGTGGTTTCCATGTTGGGAGAGGAGAGATCATCAGATGGGGGGAGTTGGACTGGGGGTTGCAGTGATTCTACAGAATAACCATTTTTGACCATATACCTTTCACTGAACAGTTCTTAAAATAAAAAAAAATTCTTAGTGTGAACATTTTAATAATCCAAAGAACATTTTCTAAAGAACCTTTTGTGTAATAGAAGGTTCCATATGATAAAAGTTATTCATTGGACTATGTTAATAAATAAACTTTATTTTTAAGAGTGTAATCTAATGTTATTGTGCTTTAAATTTTATCAGGTTTTATCATATTAGTAATTTACTACTACTCTTCATTAATAATGTGTTGTTTGGTTTCAAAGATTTTCTTCAGCACTTGAGATCAGAAATGATTGATGATCTTGGGGATGTTCTGTATATGATGTATCACTGAACATGAAAAGCTTATTCTTGATTTTTACAGTTCAGAAAAACCCTAAGGAACCAACTGACCTAGATTGTTTCCAAACCCACAGACCAATAAATCAGTCCTAATAAAGACATCACTACATACTGGCATAAAAAGAAGACAATATTACAAAGTAATGTAACAAATTACAGTGATATTCATAAATCCATTAAAAGCAAACACTTCACATTTTATCATCGCTTTTATAAACATCTCCTACAGTAAAATAACGACGGAAAGCAACTTCAAAGCAACTTGTGCACTTTATTTTTTAAGCTTCATGAGAAATTCATGGACTGTCTTCAGCATACTTAAGAAGATGGGAAGGGATTGTCTTTTCTTTTTTCAAAATATTTGTGTCAGGCTGAGAAATTTATTGAAATAAATGGCACTCAATGAGAGGAGCAATACAATATAACATCTGTGCAATACATGCAAGCGTATCACCATGACTCTGTTTCATTTTCACTGCAGAATACAAGTAAGTAAGGGGTCTATAAATGATGTTACTATTCTGTTGTTCACCCTAAAGTTGTCCCAAAACTTACTTTCTTTTGTGGAACACACAAATAGTTGTTTAGCATAATGTCCATGCTGCTAATTGCAATGAAAGTGAACGGTGACCAAGTGTCAATGTGATTCGATAGCGTGCAGCAGTTGGGTTCCGGATGTAAAATCACATTTTCTCCTTAAGGAAACTGATTTTGAATGACAACTTAAAAACCTTTAAAAGCAGACCTACTGTGAGATACAAGGTTGCTAATCAATGGTATTTGCTTCTGCTGATGCAGCCAGCCTAAATTATTTCAGCTTATTTTTTAAAACAATCATGTTTAATAGAGAGATTCCATGGTATTCTGGATTCTTCTATAAAGGGCTTCTTGTAAACAGCCAGCAAGAGCAGTGTTTGAGGGCCACCATACTTCAACAAAATGAAATGGTTCAACTACAAGACTAAATGTTTGATTAACATCAATTAGAATAGTCTCCCTGAAACATCAAACGTCTAAAATGGTCCCAGTTAGGGACAAAACACAATGACACTCCACACAGATAAAGAAAGGAGGTCAATTAGTTGCATGTAGATGTCTGAACATCAAGCAGAGCAGACTGATTAATTTTGAATAATAAAAGAATCATTGTAAAGTAGAGCAAGCACATCAATACACCTCAAGGTCACTATGATTTTAATTAATACAAAAATGTAGGTATGCATGTATGTATAAAAGATACATTTATTTAAATATGAAATGTATTTAATTTAATTGTCAAAATAATAAAATGGGCAGAAACAACCATATTTGCATTGAAGTTACCCAAGCCATATCTAGGGACCAAAAAACCAAAGAGATGATGGGAATTGGTTCTTACTCCACCTAGAAACCACCTAAAACACCTTAGCAACCATATAGCAATACCCTGGAAACCCCTTAGCAACACCATGGCAACCACTCACAACATCCTACTTTTGGACGTACTCCTATATTTGCATTTTAGAAGTGACCAAAGCCAAATCTATAGGAACCAGAATACCAAAGAAATGAAGAACACCTTAGAAATCACCAAGAAACCCTATAGCAACGCCCTGGCAACCACCCCCTAGTTCTGGACATGGTCATAAAAAATCAAATAAAAACATTCCCAGGGACCAGAATACCAAATAGACAAAAGTGATAGGCTACCTATAGCAACCACCTAGAACACCTTAGCAACCACTCACAACACCCGTGTTTATAGACAGATTTTCTTCAGTATAAATAGCCTATATGTTTTTTTAAGAGTCTAGGCTGAAAAACAAGTAATAGTCTACTAGCTTGTTAAAAATCTGACCTGTTGTCATGCATGTCCTGCTGGATGAGTCTTCTGTTCATAACAGTGAGCATAAGTGAAGATATGAGAAGGTCTGTTTTTTTTAGCCAGGACATAACTAAGCTCAGCATCAAAGCCATATAATAGAATGATTTAGGCAAGTATAAAGAATAAAAACCCTTTCTCTCCCTCTAATAGTTTGCTGTTGCTTGGTTAGTGGCTGTTCTATCACTTATTCATACAGCTCATGATTCTTTTAAATGACTCTGTGGCTTTAAGACAGATGCTTCACGGAGCACTTTAATCATCCACTTTTTCCATATAAAGGCGTGGGTGTAATGAAGCATTAAACTCAATATTAATGCAGATCGTTCAGGAAATAAGGGAGAGAGGACACAGAGGCAGGGCTTTTCTAATGTGCACCTCTCTCGTTCTTTTTCTCTCTCATATATATTTATATATATATATATATATATATATATATATATATACACACACAGTATATCTGCCGGCAGTTATTATCTTTAAAGCATTAACTTGCTTTGAATGTCACAGAGAATAACACAGCCAAGTCTCATTACCTGAAAGGGAGGACATCCTGGGACAAATTTGCCTCGTTTTGTGTTAAGTAAGGAGGTTTTATGAGGCCACAACCCTTTTGAATATGACACGGAGATATTTTATAGAGAGGAAATTGAACGTGGCCTTTGAATTAATAGAACATTTGTTATGTTACCAGATTATTTATCATATATTTTATGTGTTAATTCCTTTTAGGAATATTGAGTATTTAGAGTGTTTATTATAAATAGTTTATCTGTGCACATAATTTTTTTTTTAATTCATGCGCCCTCATCTTTAATAAAAATAATCACTTCTATTCTCTGACAATGTGTTCGGTGGCGTGAGGGCGGGGCAACCTGTCACTCACATGATATCGACCAATAGCAAACCACAACCATCCAATCAATTCCCAATAGACAAAATGAAGTTCCACGCTACATTTTTTCTTGTTCAAGTAGCCGTTTCACTCGGATATACGTCACAATAGGGGAGAAAATACTATTTCATGCCGACTTTAATGTCTCGTGGAAATCTGCTAATATGACAACATATGTAGTACACCTCAAGAAACTGCTATTTTTCAGCATTTTATGGAATCAGACTTTTAGTTTTTAAAGAAATTCCACATCAAACATGTTCGAATAATTTCTCATATGCCGTGTTTGTTAATTTTGAACAAAATCTAAGCAAACAAGTAATTAGGCTGTGTGGTGAAGTTTGGCTAAATTTGATCAATGCTTCCACCTCCAAACATTCATTTAATCTACGGATTATAGATCAGGAAAAAAGTGGGATCTTGAATCAAGGGTTTATTTTGAAATATGAATAGCTGACTGTACGATACGCTGCATTTAAACCTGAAAGTGAGAAGTATATGGTTGCTACAAATAAAATGTCCAGTATGACGATCTCTTACAAGAGCAATGTTTTGAATGCCAGTAGTGTATCATTAGTGTATTGGGGATCACTCAATCAAGGAGAAATTATAGTCTGTCCACTATAGGCATAATAAAAGGACTGTTTAGTTGACTACCCTTTCCTTGAGAAATGAAATATGAAAGCCTGCTCTTGCCTCAAAGGTGCCACAATACTGCAGAAAAGAAGTGCCACCTAGTGGCCACTAGAAAAAGAACAACAACTTGCCACCAACTACAACAAAGCTTAAACGGAAAGACAAAAAGAACTGATATGAATAACAAATCCATGTTAAAGCAAAATAAGACAGATTATGTATTTAACACATGAACAAAAATGATTTTATATATATCAAATAAATAAAAAAATTAATAATGTAATTTAACAATTATTTAAAAAAATATTTATAATAATTAAAATTATTTAAAAATAATTTCTCAAGCCACCTAGCAACTACATGACAACTAAAAAACATATATATAATATAATATAATTAATTAATATGTGTGTATATAAGAGTAGCTTTCATTAACTCCTTTAATTTATGAATAAAGTTCCCAAGACTGGAATGAATAACCTCTCAATTCATTTAGAATCTGTTCCTACATTGCAAAAACACAATTATGCAGAAAATCTGCATTCTTCTCTTCTTGAAGAAAGTGCCTCCCAAAACAGAAATGCTGTCAAGCACGCTTCCTTCTTGGGATCGATATTTCAAACCGAAGCCCTCTGTGAACCTCATCACCGGACAGATCTCAACAAGGCATTTCGGACCACTTGCAAATATTTGCAGATTGCCGTGGCACAGCAAACAGCCGTTTCATTCCTGAGGCCCTGTGCCAGTCTCAGCCCTTCAGATTAATGAGGACGCCCCATGGGGAGCGATGACCAAGCATTTCATTACAGGCTAACAAAGCTAATTCAGCACAGTCCCTCATAACTGTGATCCCTTCGGACAGCAGTAAACACTGCCGCTTCGTGGAGGGAATTCACTTTTTTTGTTTTGCAGCACTCCACGCATGCAGTTCTCAAGAAGTCAGTGACAAGCTTAGTGAGCGAAAAGTGTCTTTGCAAAACTCTGCCACCCCAAACGTAATTAAAAATTGATCAGGGTCTGTTGAGATGAATATAGATTTGGCTGTAAGAATTAATCTGCAAACAAGCTTAAAACAAGCAGTTACAAGGACAGATTCTAATGTTTTCTGACAAAAGCTCTTTTACACAATTTAAACTGTGGCCATATTAAGTGAATATAATAATATAGGAATAATAAAAGGAAAGTCTTTTTTAATTATTTATATACTTTGGTATAAATGAGTATGCAAATATAATAAATATAAATAACATCACATAAATATAGACCACTCTCCAAAAGTTTGGGGTTGGTAAGATTTTTTAAAATCAGAAATACAGTGCAAAACAGTAATATTGTGAAATAGTATTATAATTTAAAATACCTGTATTCTATTTTAATATATATTTTAAAATGTAATTTATTCCTGCGATGGAAAAAGCTGAATTTTCAGCATCATTACTCCAGTCTTGGTGTCTCAGTGTACTCAGTGTCACATGATCCTTCAGAAATCATTTTAATATGCTGATTTGATGCTCAAGAAACATTTCTTCTTTTTGTCAATGTTGAAAACAGTTGTGCTACTTGTGTAACATTTTTTACAGGATTAATTGATGAATAAAAAGCTAATAAGATCAGCATTTATTTGAAATAGAAAAATTTTATATTATTATAAATGATCATTTTAATTTTAAGTATTAATCATATTAACTGATCCCAAACTTCTAAACGGTAGTGTATAATGTTTTTTAATGTTGTATTGCTTTTTTTTTTTTCATCTCTCACTATCCACCAAATTTCTCTCCATCTTCAGGCCACAGTTTAAATTTGCAATGGATTGCTATAAATATAGAGCGAGAAATACATTTAGACACTAAGAGTAAATCAGTCTTTCATGAGAAATCTGCTGCTGGTTTGTGTTGGAGTTTCTTTGCATTATGGGTAAAGTGAGGCTTGACTGCTGTGAGTCAGGCTAGACTGTATTGACAGACTGAATATGTTCCTTTCTTTCTTTTTATTTATTTTATTTTTACATCAGTGGCGCTTTTACATGGATGGACTCTCACACTACACCAGAGATGCTTCATGATGAATTAATGAATTTCCCCAATATTTATGACATGTTTAATATTACTAATATAATATAATTAATATATTATTCATATAAATTCAGCAGGGCAGATTCTTATACAAGCTGTCAGGTGCAGTGAGATCTGAAAGCATAATACATTATCCAATGTGCATTATACAATGCATCAGTTTCCCTGAATAACAATCTTTATGGATATATGCATGGGAATATGTGACTTACATAAATGCATTAAACATAAAGATTTCCCTGAATTTCCCTGCATGATGGCCGAATATTTTTGGCAATGCATCAGTGAATTACTGTGCTAAGAAGAGTTTCTGTGCCTTTAAGTGTGAGGGAAGATGCTGTATCTCTGGGTGTTAATGCATTGATGTATACCTCTGTGGATGCACTGGGATCTCAGTGAATATTAGTCTGGCCCACACACACACACACACACACATCAGTACTGCAGTGGAAAGTTAAACACCTCCTACAGTATATAACACCCACCTCTGCTGCGGAGCGCTACCGTGTGGGCAACTCTCTTCCTCAGCTCAATCCAGAGAGTTGCTGATGTGCATCTGTGATTTACTGACAGACAAAATGTTCAAAAATTGTACCACTAGCTTGTCACCCAATTAGTAACTTAAAGTGATAGTTCACCCAAAAATGTAAATTCTGTCATCATTTACTCACCCTCAAGTTGTTCCAAAACCCGTAAGAGTTTCTTTCTTCTGCTGAACACAAAAGAAGATGTTTTGAAGAATGTTGGTAACCAAACAGTTACCAGCCCCAATGACTTCCATAGTATGAAGAAGAAAAAAAAAATTGGGAGTCAATATTGTGGTCCATCAACTGTCTGGTTCACCATAATCTTCAAAGTATCTTCTTATTTTGGGGTGAACTATCCCTTTAAGCTACTAAAAATGCAACCTTAAAGCGATAGTTCACTTTGAAATTAATTGTTGGTATGTTTTAGCTTACCTCAAGGGCATCCAAGATGTAGATGTCTTTGTTTCCGCAGTAGTTTCAATTTTGAAACCGTTCTTGTCTGTCAGTCATATAATACAGGGTTATGGTCACCAACTCAAAGAGCATGCACAGAGAAGTCCAAATTCAACATGATTTAATGACTCGTAAATGTAAGTACACATTGATGGCCTAAGACACGAAACGAGCGGTTTGTGTGAGAAAACGAACAGTATTTATATTACCTCTTGTAACCACAGCCACGTCCAAGTGATCTGAGGGCGCGGGCGCTTCGGTCTGCATAAGCACCGATAATGATCTGTACGTACAGTACACGCGCGAGAGATCACTTCCGGCACTTGTGCAGACCGAAGCGCCCGCGCCCTCAGATCACTTGGACGTGGCTGTGGTTACAAGAGGTAAAAACGATATAAATACTGTTCGTTTTCTCACACAAACCGCTCGTTTCGTGTCTTAGGCCATCAATGTGTACTTACATTTACGAGTCATTAATGTTTAATTTGGACTTCTCTGTGCATGCTCTTTGAGGTGGTGACCATAGACCTGCATTATATGACTGACAGACAGGAACGGTTTGACCTAAAAATATCAAAATTGAAACTACTGCGGAAACAAAGACACCTACATCTTGGATACCCTTGAGGTAAGCTAAAACATACCACAAATTATTTCAAAGTGAACTATCCCTTTAAAGTACTAAGATTCTGTAAAGGAAAGCCTGTTCACTCGGTAGCCTCCAGGCAGCTATTTTGGGCATCCAAGACCATGTCCTATCCATTTAAATGGGGGAATCCTGTAATTTCAAAAACTGATTGACAAAACTCACAATTAAATAACATATTTCAAATCAGCAATTATAAATGTTTCTTATGCTCAAATTCACCTTATTCTTAATGCACGGTGTCGAGGTCTCATCCGCTTTATTTATTTTAGCTGTACAAAAACTATCCAGTATGGTGCTAGATATTGCAGACTGTACTTATATTATTTTAACGTATTATTGTAATCATAAACGCACTGTTTTTAAGGCAAATTATTTGAGCATTTACAGCATTTTGTCATTCTTCCTGTTATTTACATTTAGCGGTAAATGAATAAGAAGTGCCCACACAATCACAGAAAATAGCTTACTTCTGCATGGCAAAATAAGGTAAATAGCATTCAAATAATGGGTTACTTTTATACTGTTGCCACGGGGTTGATTAAAGAATGTTTGTTCATAACTTTGAGAGAACCTTGCCAGAATGTTAGCCAAAGTTGTGAGACTTTTGTGTTTGTGCCAACATTCCCTGTTAGATGGGATAATGCTTCCCCTCAAAAAGAGTCAGTCGCCAAATATGTCTAATTAATCAAAATATCTCTGAAGAATTTAATTCTCATGTAAGAAAAGGTGAGTTCACAATGGGCCAGCTGTTGCTCTTCAATTGTTTATGCGGTGTATAGGCTTCAAGATCACAGTTAATTTGTCATTATTATGCAGGTTGTGTATATGTGTTTCTTACCTCAACAGTGAGATATTTGTAGAATTCCTTGCGAATTCTTAAATCAGTCATTTTTTTCTGTTATCTTGGATGTCTGAAATAAAGATAAGCGAGTTCAATGGGGGAAATATAAGCAGCAGAAACCACTGGGTGGCACTAGTGATCCTCTTTTGATGGTTCCACCTGTTATGTTCAGAAGTATTTCTCAAAGTATATCAAATAATTTTTCTAACATATTTAAACAAATTTGAGAAAAACCATAAGAGTTGTAAAACCACAGTGTATCCTGGTGCCATCACTTCTCCAGGTAAATGGGGCATATGTACACGGCCGTCCACATTAGGTAAGAGTAAACTTGACTCATCGGACCAGGTGACCTTCTTCCACTGCTCCAAGTTCCAGTTCAAAGCTTGCGTACCCATTGTAGACACTTTCGACGGTGGACAGGGCTCTACGGCTACGCAGCAGAGTGCGGTGAACTGTGTGTTGTGACACATTCCTCCCTTAACCAACACTAAAAAAGTAACTTGTGCCACAGTAGACCTTCTGTTGACTCAGACCAGACATGACAGCTTCCGTTGCCCTCGTGCATCGATGAGCCATGGGCGTCCAACAACCTGTCGCCGGTTTGTGGGTTGTACCTCCTCGGACCAGTGTTGGTAAATTCTCAACCCACAGGCCTTGCTGTTTCAGAGATACTCTGACCCAGTCGTCTTGCCATAATTTGGCCATTGTCAAAGTCGCTCAGATCTTTATTCCTGCATCCAACACCTTGATCACAAGAACTGACTGGTAGCTAGCATCTACCCATACTTTAATATGTGGCCTTGTTAGGAGATGATCAACGATATTCGACTTCACCTGTGACTGTTACAGTATAATGTTTTGGCTCATCAGTACTACCCTAATACCTCATTTAACTAATAGACAATCGCTATGTGATTATATAGAGGGTGGCTATAAGACCTTATTGGACAAGACAAAAATAAAAATGTTTGAATGTCTTTGCATTATATAACAATATATCAAACCAAGTGGCATTTATTTTAAAGAAATATAGCGCAAGCACAGTTTTCAAGCAAACATTTCACTGCTGTAGGTTTCAAATGATAAAACATCACTGTTCTTTAAAATGAAAACACAAATATTTGGACACTTCTTGGTTGTGAAACATCAGAAGAAAATGTACATAGTTAATGTGAAAAACTAAACCTTTTGTTTCTCTGCTAGGGCTCCTGTGTGAACTTGAGAAGAACTAAAAATCCCCTTCACACCAACTGATTAATAGTAACTAGAAATGGTTAGGGAATGTGTAGTTGTAATAAAAGTTTTTGCATTGTTTGTTTGAAGGTGCAGTTTATTTATATTTTGTTATCTAATGCAATTGAATTCAAACACTTTTAAGTGTGGCTTAAGTGTCTTAGTACTTTTTGGGGCCCTTTCCATGCACCATCATCTGGTTGTTCTCGCTGTATAGCCTACTGTATATCCAGCTGTGCATACACAATAAATAGTGTTATATTATAGTATAGAATACACAATTGAAATTCGTACTGATTTTACACAGCACAAAAAAAGAAATAAACTTCTTTAACAACTTTAAGTCGAAATAGCAAAGGAAAATCCACAATAATTATGTGTGAAAATACAGTGTCATATACCTTTGCCTGCTGTTTGACTTTATAACGGCATCAGGACCCCATGGAGCTGTAGGAGGGAAATATTATTCTCTGCTGCTCGCCGCTCACATTTGTTTGTTTTACTAAACTTTCGAAAGTAGCCTACAACTCGTATCTAGGCTATGAAATAGATGAGAATTACCTCGGTCTGCTCTGCTGGCTGCTGCTGTTACTGTTCTGCGCACACGCTTCTTCAGTTTCTTGCGCGCTTCAGGACAATGATCCACTCCTGTCCACCTCATCTCTGTTAACAGCATGCACACCTGTAGAGTTTTGTTTCTTTACGAGACATAACGCTGTTGTAAGATCAATGTCATTGGAATTAGAATAGAAGAAACCTTTTTCGTTTTTGTGGCGAAATAAACCTCCATCATCCTGATCGGGGTTCCATTATTGGTTAATCTGGTCTGTAGCCTATTGTGCACGCATCACCTCCATTAGTGACGTCAGTTTAAAGTAGCCTAGTAGCCATTTTTTTTGGACGAAATATGTTTGTTTATTATTTTCTGGTTCTTTGTCTACTGTTTATAATTGTTGTTAAATTCTGATGTGTAACTGTGTATTTGCTTTTATATGTTCAATAAAACGCATTTCGATTAAATAAACACATCTGAATCGCAGTCACAGAACTGTTTGCTGCAATAAAACCGCACGACCCAAGTTGTCTCAAGCATGAGAGTTATTGAAAAATTTAACACATATTTTTTCATGCAGTGAGAGATGGTTTCCCGCACAAATTTACATATAATGGTTGTACCTTTTTTTACGTGTAAATAATAGAAATTCTCGGGAGCATTGCCAATCTGAAAAAGGTTCGTCCTGACACTGAGCAAGTGGCCATTAACTTAATTGATGTTACGCGCATGCGTCAACCACAGCATCAGAAAAAGGACAGTTGCACTGCACTGCATTCCAGTGAACTGCATTCTATTACACTGCATGTGAAATCAACAAGAGATCAGAATAATATGACAAATTCCATTATACAATCATAGTTGACTCAATAAATGTAACATTTAATTTAGACTATCTGGCCCATGATGATAAGTAGGATTTCCTCATATTTTTCTTTCACCATGAGACTGAATGACTGAGTTCTCAGTCAGGTTTGTTTGTTCTGTCATATAGGAAATAAAACAAATAAATAGCCTAAAAAACAGCTGAGAGATTGTCTGAGTTCATATTCATCTGAAAGCCTCATTTGTTCTCCATTTAATCTCATTCCTGTCTAGGATAAACATTTGAGTTTTTTTTTTTTTTTTTTACTTTTGAGAGTTTAAAGGTGCCCTATAATGTGAAATTGAATTTATGTTGGCATAGTTAAATAACAAGAGTTCAGTACATGGACATGACATACAGTGAGTTTCAAACACCATTGTTTTCTCCTTCTTATTTAAATCTCGTTTTTAAAAAACACCCCTGAAAAACAGGCGAATCTCCACATAATACCGACTGTGACGCAACAGTCGGGGATCACGCCTCCAAAGATTTGCATATCCCAGCCCTCAATGACAAGCACTGCACAGCCGAGTCATCATCGGAACAAGCGAGGATCAGAGAGAAAATGGCAGATCATGGAATAAATGCTATGTTCCAGGCTGTGCAGGGGATGTGAGGTATTTTCATACCCTTCCCACAGAAAAGAAATGTCAACAGGCGTGGACGCGTGGTTGATGTTTATTAATCGGATACCGCAACAGTTTAATTCGAAGTTGTTAGTTTGCTCTGCCCATTTCACCACGGACTTATTTTCGAACCTGGGACAATATCAAGCTTCTCTCAGCGTCTCAAACTGAAGAAGGGGGTAATTCCAACTATATTCCCGCAACCGGTAAGTAGTGATTTTATTAAAGATAATTTACACTGTGTTAGATCCAGCGCAAGATCCTAGTACAGTAATAGCAAACTCCAAGTAACGAGCATACATAACTAACGTTAAATAGGCTAATTCTCAGTGAAAAAAGTATACAGAAAGCGGTCAAAGAACAATCCACACAGCGCGAGTTTATCTCTCTTGCCAAACTCGTTATGAAATCAATGACGCTGTTACACTGCACAACGAAGCTCTCATAGAAGTAGGCTATGTCATCGTTTGCATTGGTGAAAGCATTAGAGAGAGAAACTGCGTTGTCTCGCGATCAACAGACTGTCATCTGCTTGCTCAATGCTCATCACAGCAACATTTTATGTGATGGAAATAGATTTAAATACTTTAAAAACATCTCACGATTCGTTAATCTCGATAGCTGTAATAGTTAAAACGTATATAACAGCTGTAATAAAAGTATTCGAGAGAGTTTCACATGTCATATTTCATATGCAAGCATGTCAGCCAATCACAGCAGTGGCCGGTTCTCACAGCAGACACGCCCCTTCAAACAGAGTGTTCAAATCAGAGACTAAAATCAGGCTAGGAAAAATGCCTTTTATTTCTAAATTATGACTATTTTTGATCTAAAAAACATACTAACATTATAAGGGCAACCCAGGAAACATTATAAAATAATAAAAAAAAACATTCTAGGGCACCTTTAATTCTCCAGTCATAGGTCAACCATGTACAGCTGCAGAGAAAGGGACACTGCTGACTAGAATAATCAGTGTGTGTTGGGCCAGTGTGAATTAGCCTTTACAACAAAGCATATAATTTTATATTATAATCAAAGTTGCTTAAATTTACTAGTTAGCCAGCATTTAGCTGCAGTGTTAATTGTATTTCTCTATTTTAAACTATCCTTATAGACTAATTGTCTAGTTGTTTTGTAGCCTATTCCATTGTGTTCTATTGTACTGGATCCCATTGAACTGCTTTCTATGGTATTGCATTGTGTTGTACTGTTCTGAACACTGAATGCCCAAGAATCAACACCACCACCAACACAAACACAAAATGAAAGCATGAGCAATGTTATAGATGTTGTTAGTGTGCGTATGTACACCATTCTTACATGTAATAATAATACAAAATACCTTTAATTCATCCCGTATTCTAAAAGAACACGTTCAACGGTTACCGTCTATATTCGTGACATTAATAATAATGCGAATGACTGGAGGAATGTAGCCTACAGCTTGTGCGCATGCGCGTCAGGACGAAAGCCCCTCATCCGAAAAATCTGATGTCATCTTGCCGGCAATATTTTCCTCTCTGTCTGTATTTTCAATTTCAATCATATTCCACTCCAATACAAATAGCGCGTGTAATTGGTGAAGGGTGTAGTAGATTGTGTGTGTCGTTTGTTTCTGTTTGCACCCACATCATGCATCTCCATGGAGCAGCAGCAGCTGATCTAGACGGCTCGTTTTGTTGAATGAAGGTGGACGCTTAGGACACAACAGGTTATTAGCGTTTTTAAAGGAGATACATACGATGTCGGCGAGAGAAAGACTGAAAGAGAAGATGATAAAAGAGAGCGTGACACTGCTGCCATGCTTTTATTTCGTGGAGGTAAGTGACTATCTGTTTACATTTGCACGTTTGATGTGACAGGTGACAACTTAGGATATCAGAATAAGATGACAATTACATCAGGATAAATATTTAGCCTGTATGTTACAGTCTGAATTGATAAATGTAAAATGTAAATGTATGACTAGCAATAGTGATAAATTAAACCTGAGGAGATTGTATTGCTCATGATGCTCTTTCATAGATCATGAATGGACTTCCCATTCGGGTTTCAAAGTATCAACTTCATGTCAGATGTTTCTGATAAATTTCTTAGGAGAAATAAAACTAATGTTTGAGGTTATATTGTAATTATCCAAAAGAAGAAGAAAAAAACCCTATTTGTTATCTATTGAATGTCTGCTGCAGGAGAAACAATCAAGCTTTTTAGTCGTTTTATACTTTAAGCTTTATTCACCATGAAAATTATATATTTTTTGTTGCTGGTGTTGACATAAAGTAACAAATTAAATCATAATCAATTAAATTAAATTAAATTAAATATATATATTTGATATAAAATTTTACATATTTAAAATAATTTTTAAATTCAATATAATATTGAGCCATTTATTTTAAAAGTTTATTTTTCTTCACAGCTGTTTGTAATTGATCTGAATCTTTGACTGTTTCTGGCTTTTTGAAAAAAAAAAAAAAATTTTACTGGCCCGATTGGGCCAATGGTTAAAATTTTTACTTGGCCCCACCACAAAAAGTAATAAATAAATAAAATAGGCCTAGTTATTGTCTTCATTGTTTTGTTTTGTTTTTGCTTTGTCATTTGTTGCTTGATTAACAATTAAAACAAAGACAGGTTTATTAGGCTGCTGTCACTGAGCTGCACAGATCCAATATATTGTATATATACTGTTACACATGCATTTTTTCTCAACTTTTTATGTTCACTTAAGATAGAACAGACTATGTTTACTAAGATACTTGCAGAGACCAGCATTTTTTTTTACGTAATTTTGTGTGAAAATGCCCGTTGAAGTGCAAGAATACGTGAAAGAGAGCTTAATTCAGCATTCACACACTGTCTGAGAAGCGGCTTTTATGCGGGTGCTTATGATGGGTGCGCACACAAAACTCCTCACACTATTGAATTGAGTCCTCTTCCGCATCTTCTTGCACTTGAATATTTAAATTGTCTAGGATTAAAAACACGCGCAAGCTGACAGTTGCGTCAACTGTCCCGAGCAATGTTTACGCTGGTCTCTGGCTATCGGGCAGTCCATATTGTCGAGACCTGTAGTATTATTTTTTTTTGTTGCATTTAATAAGCACAGTGTGCAAACAAAAAATAATCTCACTAGCTTTATTATTATTTGCGTTAAATTAAAATAATCAATGGGGGTTGTAAAAACAAATGAAGGACACTGATTTGGGGATTTTTATAAGAAGCTTTTTTATGGAGTGAAAACAGTCTCAAAACCTTCCACAAATGCACGCGAGAGATCCACATGCGCGCACACCAATTCACAGATGCACGCGAGAGATCCACACACGCAAATCAATCCACAGATGCACGGGAGAGATCCACACACACACAAAGCAAGCCACAGATGCACGCGAAAGATCCACACACGCAAATCAATCCACAAATGCACGCGACAGATCCACACACACACATAACGATCCACACACACACATAACAATCCACAGATGCACGCAAGAGATCCACACACACACAGCGATCCACGAATGCACGCGAGAGATCCACACACACATATAGCAAATCCACAGATGCACGCAAGAGATCCACACACACACAGCGATCCACGAATGCACGCGAGAGATCCACACACACACATAGCAATCCACAGATGCACGCAAGAGATCCACACACACACAGCAATCATGCATTATTGTCCTTAGTCACATTTGCTCACAATCCACAAATTGCTTTATCTGTACCTGTAATTTCATGCACAGCAAATCACGTGACTTTTGAGACCGTTGTTCCGCGGCCTTGATTCACAAATGCACACAAGCCTATCTGTCCACATTACCTGCAAGGATGCGATATGGTGTCTTCCTCCAGAGGGCGCTAACCGTCCTTTGAGCTGAATCTTTCAAAGTGCTGGATTCATTTCGTTTTCTGACTTTCGAGACAACCGAAGTCTAAACATTAACTAAATATCCTATAGCCTACAGGGGTTCCCAACCTTTTTTGTGCCAGGGACCAGCAAATTCATAAAAAAAATTCCAGGGACCATGCAGTTGTCAATTTTAATGCATCAATTTTAAGATGCATCGTTTGGATTCGAAACATCACTGTGTAAAAACAGTAACAGCCTATCATTTATTTACATTTAATGAACTAGGTGGACACAAAGGCTACTTATATGAATATACCAATCTTTTTAAACTTTCAGACCGGTTCACAAAATTCCCCCATACAATTAGGTCTACTTCAAAAGCAACTCACACAGCACTCACTCAGTAGCAGGTGGCAGAAATGGCAAATTGTATTTTACATTGAATTTTAAATTGAATTTACTTCTATTGGCATGAAAGTTTTCACATACAAGGAATTTGCTTTGGTGTCTTGGTGCAAAATCGGGATGTTAACGTTTAATCGACGATAAGCAGGTTCATGCGCGTGCATGCTGCTCAACCGCGAAACATGTAAAGAGAGCGCGCCGGTTCATTTTACACTATCATGATGACTATAAGTTTGCGTGTGCATTCGCAGCCTTTTGTTTTGTGCAAATGTAAGTTGTAATATTGTGTTTATTTTGTGTAGGCCTATCTATATCTGATTTATCTCACGACATATAGGATGCATTTGGTTAAAAATGAATGTAGTAAAGTGTATATGGTGATCCTCTTCAGCTTCAGCGCGCGCAGCTCAAACGACACTGCACGACTAATAATGACTGTTGGTAGCCTACTGTCATATTATATAACATTATAAAGAGAACAATGTTTTAATAAAACATTGTGAATTATTTGGGTTTAGTTGCTGTGTCGCGTTGCTCCAGGAAGAGCGCGTCCACAACATGAGTCATTCTGAATGGCACGTAGTTCAAATTCACTTGTGCATTCTCGTAATTTTGTGCAGATATAATTTGTAATGTTATGTTTATTTTGTATATATCTGATTAATATCATATAGGATACGTTTCTTTGAGTTGAATAAAGTGCTAGCAAAGTGCTCCAGTTTACCGGTATCTTTTCTTGCAGTCCGTTCAGATACGACGCGTTGTTAAGCAATATCGGAATGAAGGCGCTCAAAGAAACACATTTTTATCTATTAATGTTTATGGTTTGGATTAAATAACATAACATGACATGTCATAGCACTTTAAAAAAAAAAATATTATTCAAAAAAAAAAAAAAAAAAACATTATTCAGGGAATATTTCAAGGCCCGGTACTAACGGGTCCACGGACCGGGGGTTGGGGATCACTATACATAAATGCAAATATAGAGTAAAACCAAACCTCTTTTTTTATTCTTCAACGTATAATCAGAATATATAGCCTATTAAGAAAACCATTCGGATAACAAGACAGCTTTAAATTATTTCTGTAACTGTTAGCCAACTACTAGGCTGTACGTTTTCTTTTGTTTATATTATTGTAATTCTGAATGTACTTTGTGGTAATATAATACCCCCTCCCCCCACACACATATTAAATGGAAAATAATATGTTTTCAGCAGTTACCTATATGTTTTGCTTTCCTTATTTTTAAAGAAAGGATAAATACTTCCACATAATTTAACCAACAAAGTAAAAGATTGATTTCAAAAGAATCCACAAGTATTACCCTCAAGTAAATAATTCTCAAGCAAACCATTACGTGCAAAAGTTTGAGATTTGCCTCAGTTGCTCCTTTTGTGGTGAATCAGATTAACCAGTTGTTCGTCTTTTTTTCACTGTCCATTTACTAAAAGGCTTTAGCAAAATATTTCTAAGTTTATTAAGAGTTAAATAGTAAAAGTGTGTGTGTGTGTGGGGGCTGGGGGTATATTATTTCAACCAACTAAATAATGAGACTGAATGATATACTCAATTCAAGGCAATATTTATTACAAAGCAACAACCACTTTAAATTGAATGGGTTATTTGCCAAACAACATGTTTTTTTCCATCTATGTAGGAGAAAAAAAATATATACTATGCAAGTCAGTGGCTACTGTCTGGTTTCTGACATTCTTCAAAATTTCTTAATTTGTGATGGAAAAAACATGTTGTTGTGAAGAATAAAAAAAGAGGTTTGGTTTTACTCTATATTTGCATCTATGTATAGGATATTTAGTTAATGTTTAGACTTCGGTTGTCTCGTAAGTCAGAAAACGAAATGAATCCAGCACTTTGAAAGATTCAGCTCAAAGGATGGTTAGCGCCCTCTGGAGGAAGACACCATATCGCATCCTTGCAGGTAATGTGGACAGATAGGCTTGTGTGCATTTGTGAATCAAGGCCGCGGAACAACAGTCTCAAAAGTCACGTGATTTGCTGTGCATGAAATTACAGGTACAGATAAAGCAATTTGTGGATTGTGAGCAAAGCAATGTGACTAACTAAGGACAATAATGCATGATTGCTGTGTGTGGATCGCTGTGTGTGTGTGGATCTCTTGCGTGCATCTGTGGATTGCTATGTGTGTGTGTGGATCTGTCGCGTGCATTTGTGGAATGATTTGCGTGTGTGGATCTCTTGCGTGCATCTGTGGATTTGCTATATGTGTGTGTGGATCTCTCGTGTGCATTCGTGGATCGCTGTGTGTGTCTGGATCTCTTGCGTTTATCTGTGGATTGTTATGTGTGTGTGTGGATCTGTCGCGTGCATTTGTGGATTGATTTGCGTGTGTGGATCTTTCGCGTGCATCTGTGGATTGCTTTGTGTGTGTGTGTGTGTGTGTGTGTGTGGATCTCTCCCGTGCATCTGTGGATTGATTTGCGTGTGTGGATCTCTCGCGTGCATCTGTGAATTGGTGCACACGAATGTGGATCTCTCGCGTGCATTTGTGGATTGGTGCGCGCGTATGTGGATCTCTCGCGTGCATTTGTGGAAGGTTTTGAGACTGTTTTCACTCCATACTTTTTGCTTTCATGTTGCACCCAGGCCTTTTATTGAGCATTGTTCATTTCGGTAGATATTTTCCTTGTAAAATATCATATAGTTTGATATGTATGACTAACTAACTGGCATAGAGTGATGTCAGCACTGGGATGCTGTGCTTCTGTCAGGTCTTCTTAGATGTTCGCCCCAGGATTTTCTGCTCTGCTCTCCATACATCATGCAGGGGTTAGTGAAATATATGTAGGTCAGTGTGACATAAAGAATTGAGGCAGTGCAGCTTTCACACCGCACATGCATACACAAAACACGTGATCTAGTACTTAAGAGGAAGATCTAAGCGTGCACTCATACATTATGCAGGGTTCTGCTGAATCGGACATTTTCATTCATTTATTCATTCCCCCATTTGCTGTTTTTTCTGTGAGGTTTGCAAAAGTCTTTGTAAATACCAAGGTCTAGAAGATCAGGATTATCATATTTGAAGGTTTTAAGCAGAAACAGCTGGATTTTGTGCTTGTCAAGATCATATTGAAGTTTCCTCAGGTCACAGAAACCTCCCTGACCCAAGCACATCTCCTCAGCAATACTCTTATCGTAACCGGTCCTTCACCAAGCGGACACCATCTGTACCTGCTGTGATGGTGCCTGTCCCACATGGATCTGAAAATAGCCTCTAAGAAACACTATCCTCCCCAATTATAGCAATCAATTATTAAGACATCAGTTTCACCTCTTCTTTTCATTTGGGATCATCTTAAAACCAACATGAAATGCATTCACAACCCATTATACTTCCTTAACATGGTGTATTTCTGATTGGAAATGGATTTTCAATCAGAAAAAAATTTGAAGGATTTTGTTTGATACATTTTTTGCTTATACAGTACTGTATCTGTAATCACCTTAATTATTCCACATATGAGCAAGTATGTTTGCAAATCGGTATATTTTATGGCAGATTGTTTTGTCGTAATTACCATGGTAAGCCAGTTATTAAAAGCCTTTTCATTAAATTTCTTTACAGTAGAGTGATCGAGGTCAGTTTGCGGGCATTTGATATGCAGATGGTTACAGCAAGCAGCTGCCGTTCTGTGCTGATTCTGCAGAGTTGCCACTGATACCACTGACCCATATTTTCTACCAAAGCACTGGCACTTGGGACAAACCGTATGAGATTTACAGTCCAGCCGACCATAAACATGAACGTCAAAGAGAATCATGACACATGATATGACACCCATCAAAAGCCTACTTCTTTAATTACAGTAGATTTTAAGTTTTACATACCAGATATTGTTCTTACTCAGCCTTCTCCCATCAGAGCACATTGCGCATTTTGTAAGGAGGGGCTTCATAGAGACAGAAACTAAACGGAGCGTTACTGGCAGACTGGGAAGATGGGTGCTGCAACAATGTAAAATATGTGAAGAATTTATAGTTGAACATTCGAGTCCAAAAACAAAATCAACACTTTGAAAGGGGGCATAATTGATCCCCTTTAAGATTTATGTATTTGAATGGCATATCGTTGCATTAAGATTTAACATAAACCAACAAACTTAATTTGATGCATATTTATCAGTCATACATTACGTAAATGAAACAGGTAATATTTATGCACTCAAACATGGCATAGTTATTATAACTATATCATTGTGAAAACAATTCTATTTACTTAAAAGTATGAACGTGGTTAAAATATGACTTGCTGTGGAACAAAAATCTGAGTGTAAGCCATACAATTCACCCCCAGTACCAATATCAAATCATATTGTCACCATGTGATTTCCTAATTTAAAAAGAGCTTTCTCTATAATGTTAGTGTGACCATATAGTTTTACTGCAATTCTGTGACCATTGGTTTTATTTCTGACCTGAACTCATTAAATGGCTTTCATATACCTAGGATATTGTTTATTTTGTAAGTACTGCCCTATCTGGGTTTATTTTGCAATAAAGTCAGGCAGACAGTATGTACATTTCCATAGGGACATGTTATGTGGTGGACAATGTAATACCTTGAAAATGTTTGTTGAAGAGTTATGTGATGTTTTCTCGTCTCTAACAGCTTCCTCTCCTGGTCTCATCTGTGGTCAGTGTGTATTTCCTGGAGTGGACGGACATTTTCAAACCGGTCCGCTGGGGTTTCAGCTGCCACGACCGCAGTCTGAGTCTGCCTTATATCGAACCCACGCATGAGGTTATTCCCTTCCTCATGCTCCTCAGCCTCGCTTTCGCAGCTCCTGCTATTACGGTCAGTCTAACCCTGTAGTGCTACATACACACACACATATATATACTGCAAGATGCACTCATGCTTCTGGATACTGTACATTGGATGATGTCAGAGAGATAGGACATATTATATCTATATGCAGTTATACGTATACTGCATACAGTGGTGGAGGAAGTACTGAATCTCAGTAGCCTACTTAAGTAAAAGTACAAATAACCAGAGACATATTTCCTTTATGTCTTATGTGGTGCTTCTGTAAAAGTAGAAGTACCACAATGACAACCCTACTTAAGTTAAAAGTACCTGATTTTAAATGTACTTTAAGTATTAAAAGTAAAAGTACTTGCATAACAATTTATTCTCTTAATGTCTACATTCTAATGATTAATAAAACAGTTCATTCTAACTCATTCACCCTAATACTCCTATAATTATGTTCAATAATGATGGAAAAGCCGTTATTTTTTAAGTTTTTGTCACCATTTCTGAACAAGCTTGCAATTAGGCAATAGACACATCAAGCTTTCTATATATCCTTATATATTTGACGGCATTTGGCTGTAAACGCGAATAATTTATTAATTATTTAATTTAATTCTGAACCTCTTGGCTTGCCATTCTAATCCTAACCAAACGTATACACACGCACCCCACACACCACTACTAAAAAACCTACCCATGCGTCTCCTATGCAGGTAAAAACTAATTTTCGCGTATAAATTGTACGATAAACACACTGCCTGCGTGCTATAGACACATTTAGTGTGACCGGGTTGATATATCTATGGCAACCACACTTCACTGGTGAGACAAACGTGCAACGAACGGATGGTCAGGATGACGTTTTGGCAGGGGGAAAACTGATCCGAAAATGTTACGAAAATGTAACAGAATGTTGTAGAAATGTAGTGGAGTAGAAAGTATAATAATTGCTGCAAAATGTAACAAAGTAAAAGGTATGCACTGTTGATTCTACTTTTAAAGTACAGATACGTGAAAAATGTAACGTTAGGCTACTTAATTAAAGTAACGAAGTTGTACTTCGTTACATTCCACCACTGACTGCATATAGGTAAAAATGTGTCTTGATTTGTGTGTACCAGTATTCAGACACTGGACATGACTGGATCTTCTATTAAAAAAATGCTACATGAATTGGCGTAGGCTATTAATCAACGCAACACCGGTAAAACGTAAAAATTCTTACCTCAAGCTCCATTTGCAAAATTGGCATGACAAGTTGGCCTTTTTTTCCCTAGCATTGACCATATTCTCCTCTTTTGCTTCCTCTTTATTTTTTTCAGCGCACGTAAAAACCACAATTGCCAAAGTGAGATTCATCTTGCTCTATTTGTTCACCAAGTTTTATTCTTCTATACTAACTTACATCGTAGCTTGCGTTTCAATAGGTGTCATCCTCGTACAGTCTACAAGTTTATTAGATCCATGTCGTACAGTGTGATTTGTCTGTAGCAGGCTATAGTTCTAGTTCATATATTAGTTGTGATAGTCCTGATTAGTTCACTCCTGTTCCATGTTCCTTTGATCTTTCTTGGGTTATGCTACACAGCCAAAAGTTGATTTCTGAAGGATACACTTGTCATGTCAACTGTCATGGTTTGGCTTACACTGAAGAGTGGCGTAATGATGCTAAAAATTCAACTTTGCCATCATAGGAATAAATAGCATTTTGCAGAATCACTGATCAGGATTTCTGATTATGTCACAGACAGACAACTAAGCTAAAAGCGGAAAATACAGCTATGCTCATAAATATGTATTTGACTTGCTGCTAAATGCGTCAAAAACTTTGAATATCTTTTCCAAATTAAACTGAAAACTCAATGACAGGAAAGTTGTTCCAGAACCAACTTGGATGTGGATGCAGGAGCATGTCCTACTTGAGTAAATTTATAGTTTGCCTGTGGTCTATTATCACAGCTGACACACACCAACTGGCCTCCCCTTCAGACTGAGCCTTATCTGACACAGTACAGAAAAGAAAGCTTGTGCATGAATAGCTCAAATACACAATGAGATTTTCCTCACGCTACTCTGTGAGCAATGAGCTGTCAGATAGCATCTTTCTCTCCTCAACTCTGACACCTTCAGTACATCAGCACACTGCCAGAATGTCTGCCAGCCCTCTGAGGATGCCCTAATGACACAGTGAATTTGCTGTTCTCTTCTTCTAGCTGGCAAGGAGTCCTCAGGTTAACTGCTAGTATTAGAGGAGATGAGTGCAGTTTCGCAGCAGGCTTTACTGTGAATTTTTTGGTAGTTTGGTTGTTCACTCGTACTGAAAATCTGATTATTTCACGCTCAAAATCATGTTGAGTTTTTGGGGCAGATTGCTGTTGTTTCGGAAATACAGGACGGTTAGTTTCACAAACGCTAATGGGCACTTGGCGCTAATGAGTTGGTTGTGGTTCTCATCTCTCTGATCCTTATGAACTTATTTGTAGATGATAGTTACTCTAGTTAGTGGCAAATTAAAGAATCAAACATAGACTGAGATCATCTTCACACTTGGTACATTTTCTAAAAACACTGCAGTCATTTTTTTATATTAAGGTCAAACATTTATCAAGCATGTCATCACGTTTTTCTTTACATTTCATAAGATCATTTTTTATCTTCAGGCAAAAACATAATTAGATTGAATATATCATATTAACATGAATCAAAAGCAATCAAACATTATACAAAAATCTCCAGTAAAATAACATCTAAATATGCCCAGAAGGTAATTGTATTGCTCAATGCTCAGACAGGGGTTTATATAAACTTTGTCTCAGATTTTACTTTTAGACTTCCTTAGTTGACATTCAACAACAGTATAGAGCTATAATATTAATGTGGATGAATAATCTGGCCTTGGGTGACTTTAATGAAAAATGTTCATACTGAAACCTCTGCCATTCTTTAGCAGACTTTGCAAATATGAGCACGGTTTGAGACTTTGTTCTCTTTTGAAAGTACAGAGAAGACATGTGAAATGAATGGATTTTTTTCAGGACAAAAACTGGTGCAAAAAAGTGCTTTTTTATTCCTACAGGAAAGAGAAACAGAAAGCACTGACTGAACGACTAAAATGACTAGCATTACAAAGACACCCGATGTACTTTTCTCTGCAGCATGTGGCCACCATGCTAGCTATTTTAGGTAATTAAATAATTTAGTTTGAGTCGCAAGCATAGAGAGCTCTGATCACATTTTAATCTTTTCTCAACAAGTTCTGCTGCATAAAAATGCACAGCAAAGTGTGTCTAAAAACTCATTTTAGCTGTCCAATAATGACAGTCATTAAAAATGACCCACTCCATCATTTCCTCAGCGCATTCTGGGTCTAAAATCTGTTTACCTACATAGGCCTGATTTAGCATCAGGCAGGAAGTGACTGCAGGCATTGAGATGTCCTGTTGTTTCTCCAGGTGTCATGACACGATATCAGTGTCTGAGAGCCGAGTTGGTCAGATGGGATGGGACGGTGGGATCTGCATGCTTCCTGGGATCCGATTCAGGTCCCGGTGTGGCACGTGGACAAGCCAATGTTTAGATCGTATACTTAGCACCTCCCCCACTAGGCTGGAGCGTAGAGCACAGCCAATATCAATCCCATGATCCCACTGGGATTTAAACTCCTCAACTGGCGACATACGCAATATAGAATAGAAGATTGCTAGCTGTTGAGTATGTACAGCCTATATGGAGCTAAAAAAATACATTATATTTAACAATACATTCTTTTAAAATACACATTTAATAATGTATCATATTGTATAAATAGTACTGTATATAGTTCACTTCAGCACTTTACAGCCCTAGTGTTTGTGCAGAAGTCAGTGGGTGTGTGATTTTCAGAAGACAGGGAGGTGAAACGACGGGGACAGATCTGGAGCAGATTACGGATGGATGTGCCTTTGATGCACAGTGACAGCCCTGCTTAAGATGGGCATAAGTGTGAAATGATCAAAACGGCCGCTCGCTCAACCCATGAGAGAGCTGATTGCATTATGGCTCATCAAAACTGTGCATTTACAAGTAGACAAGGACATTATGGCTGTTCTGTTTAGAGGCTTCACTTCAGAGCTTCTGGATTTTGGTGTCATGGTAAAAAGAACCACCTGAAGAGTTAGTATGAGACCTTTGAATGCAATCTGAGAGGAGAGATATCCACCGTTCTGAACATTTGATCCACTCCCACCTCTGTCCTGGTGTGTTGCATGTCCACAGATCATGATCGGAGAAGGGATTCTGTTCTGCTGTCTGTCGCGAGCGCAGTGCGGAGGTGGAGCTGAAGCCGATATCAATGCGGCCGGCTGCAACTTTAACTCTTTCGTCCGGCGAGGTGTCAGGTTTGTGGGTAGGTCACATTTCTGGCAGATAATATTCTTTCAATCCTGATTAGTCTTTATTCTGTTAAAGGACCACATGGAATGTTGCATTTTTGTGGCTGGAATTCTGTGTAATGAATTTAGAAAAAAAATGTCTTCTGCTGAGCTCAAAATAAGAAATTCTGAGCAATGTTCACGCGGCTACCTGTTACGCATTAAATGCTCACCAAAAAAACATATGTATCTCTCAGAACATGCATCTAAATATTCCTTGCAATAAAATTACAAAATATCAGTGGACATATCGGTATCGACTGATAAGACTTTTTAATGTTATCATTATCAGTAATAAGCTGATTAATTATAGCCAAATGATCATGGGATCCCACATTATTTCTAGTTGTCTAACTTGTTGATGAACGTGAAGGCTCCACACAATACAGATTGATATGTAAGGGATAAATGTACATCCAGCTGGTTGTTATCTCGGTCTTGCATTAGCTTGAAGGGGGTTTATTCTAAGAGAACAACCGGCTAGATGTGCATTATCCCGCTTATTACACAGCTACTTGCCACATAAGTAAATAATTAGACACGAAATATTGATCTGAGTTTATTAGGTCTTTAAACTCAAAGCTTCCGCTGAGAGAGCAGTTGCTAGCGCGGCAAGTTCAAACTAGACGGACGTTTAAGAGATACGGTATCCAGTCATACCACTTATTACACAGCATTTCGCCACATAAATAATTATGGAGATAAGAGATATTGATTTCAGATTAAACTGTTTTAAAATCGTACCTGTTTGTATCTAATAATCCAACAGTGTGCAAAACAATAGACACAAAATGGCAGCGAGAGCGAGTCCACGATATTGGATGGCACAGTTAAATAACTGTACACAAAATATTGACCAAATGCAAAACTTCCATAAAAAAAAAAAAAAAGTTCCTAGCAAGCGTATAGAACTATTATTGACTTTAGTAACCCGGATGAGCCTGCGTTATCTGTTTTCAGCGGTTGATATCTGGGAATAACATGCCGCTGGATGGCACGATTGACCAAATCAGAATCAAGGATTCCCCAGAGCTGTGTAATAAATAAAATTATCCAATATACTTGTTATCAACTTAAAGTTAACAATAAATATCAGTAATAATCAGATATCGGTGTATTAAAGTTATTTTTCTTTTCAGGCGTTCACGTGTTTGGCTTATGTGCCACTGCTTTGATTACCGACATCATCCAGTTGTCGACGGGTTACCCCGCCCCTTATTTCCTGACTGTCTGCAAGCCCAACTACACTTACCTCAATACCTCCTGTGAAGAAAGTTTCTTCATCCTGGAGGACATCTGCTCAGGATCTGACGCTGCTGTCATCAACGCCGGCAGGTACAGCTCTGATTCTTGGCGAACGGAGATAGATCTCTGTTGGATTAACAGTGCCACACTCATGTGAAACAGATTATCTTAACACCCGCTGATACAGAAGTTGATAAAAAAAACTTTAAGTACTAGTCAAGTGTGGATTCTTGACACTCAGGAATTCATACGAACGATACAGGCACAAGACCCCATCCAGATCAAAGCCAAGCGTCGCTGCAGCCTATAAATAGGGGCTGTAGATTAACGGAACAGCTTTTGATGTACTTTTTAGTAAGGTTGGTTTTCAAAGGAACGGATGAGGCTGGTGGTGACCATCTCTCCCACTAGTATAGATTCGCTAAATAATGAAGTACTAAAGTGGCTTATGAATTTCTGAGCATATGTATGCTGACAAATACAAAGATATTGTTTACCCCAGTTATAACTCCCCCTCTGTCTGAATTAGATTCGCTGTTGTGTCAATTCCGGAACCCTTTATTCGACTTGGATGTGTTGTAGACCCACAAATATATTCTGATGTCTCAGGTTTTGAAAGTGTTTATAATATGGAAGTAAATTGCATCATTTCCTCAGACTTTTTTTTGCCAAAGATATATAGTATGTAGTCAAATCAGTTTGTTGTTTCCTGCTTATGTGAACTGTGCTACTGTGAATGTTTATTTATCCTCTAAACAGTCAGAGAAGATGCAGACACACCATTAGGTTCAACACATTCAGTGCACCATGGGAGTCTCCCAAAGAGCCAATAGCCATGGGCATAAATAGTGCCTCTATAACATTCACATTTGTAATTACTAATCGCACAGACAGAATCTATCTATCTGTCTATTAGTGCTGTCAAAATTAACTTTTAATTTAACACTATTAACTCATCATCCAGGTTTTTTTCCCCTTCATGCTTTTGCTAGAGTTACATTATATGATCATGCTCTTATTCAAGCAAATGATTTTAAACACCGTCTGTGAATCTCCTGTCTGCGTGACACACACACAGTGTACAACAGAATTGGGGATTTAAGTTTTTCGGATCACAAACCTGTGATGTTCACCTGTTCTATTTCAGACCAGGATGTTGAAGACAAGAAGTCTACTATTTGGTATAACACTATAATGTTTAGCTCTACTTTTAGTGAGGATTTTGCTAATAATAGAGGCAAATTTCCAATTTACCTTTCATCTAAAAGATCCTTGAGAAGGTAGTTTCTGTCCAATTATTAAATATAATATTATAATTATTAAAACAATTTTTGGAGTCAAATTGAGTCTTTGAATCTTTTCAGTCTGGTTTTTGGAAACATCACAGTACAGAATCTGCTCTTTTAAGAGTGTCAGATGATATTTACTATTTGAGTGTGGCCTTTGATAGGGTCAATCATGATATTCTTATTTCTCATCTTGAACATTGTGTGGGTATTAAAGGTCAAAATCTTATTTGAACAATATAACTTTTTCTGTCTAAATAGATGGATGTTTATCCTCCAAATCATGTTTGTCCCTCGGGGTTCCCCAAGGATCTATTCTTGCACCCATTTTATTTTATTTATATTATGCTCCCTTTGGGCTCAATTTTTAGAAAACACAGAGTATTATTCCATTGTTATGCAGACGACACTCAAATTTACTGCTTGTTTGTCAGACATTAAGGCATGGATGTCCAATGATTTTTAAAATCTCAACAAGACAAGAGTAAGACTGAGGCAATTGTGTTTGGACCATTAGCTGTCTCTGGCAGCTTAAATCAAGTGTTGGCTTATGTAAAGCCATCGGTTAAAAACTTGGGTGTTGTCTTTGACTCTGCCCTGTCATTTGATAAGCAGGTAAATGCAGTAGTCAAATCATACTTTTTCCAGCTAAGACTACTGGCTTAAAGTAAAAAAAGAGACTAATACATACATTTATATCTTCTCGTCATTACAATTTCATTAGGTATTAGTCAATCCTATATGAACCGTTTGCAAATGGTCCAACATGCAGATGCTAGACTCCTCACTGGCACACGTAAATATAAGCACATTACCCCCTTCTTTCTCTCTCTGCATTGGTTGCTGGTGTGTTTTAGAATAGAATTGAAGATTTTACTCTTTGTTTTTAAGGTTTTAAATGGACCGGCACCTTCTTATGTAACTTTAACTTAACTTGTTCCCAGATCGAGGTTAATGGGTTAACTTTTGCCATAGTCGGCCCCAAATTGTGGAATAGCCTACCGTTATGTATTAGGGTAATCGCTACAGAATCTTTGTTTAAGCAAAACTTAAAACCTACCTTTTAGAGAATGCGTATAATATGAGAATCTTTCTGAGCTTGTTTCTCTGTATTTTTTTATATTACTTTTCCAATTTTTGTACAGCACAATGATCAGCGACTGCTGTTTTATATATAAATAAATAAACTAAACTAAACACACACAGTTGTGCGCACAGAAAGCAGCTTCAGACAGCGCTTGAATGGACAAAAACACAAAATTATGCCAAAATTCCCTTTTTATCTAGTATCCTCGCAAGCACAGTCTCAAATTAGTTAAATTAAGTCTTAAATGAACGTACAGAGTTGTGAGAAAATGGGATGTGTGATGTGCGTCAGGTCTTAAAGTGACCACAGCCTAATAAACCTGTTAAAAAAAATTACAATGGGTAAACTTAAGGGGAAAACATCTATTTCAGAGAGACATCAGCATTGTTGGTATATAGAACACCAATTACATAATGAGAAGAGAACTGTAGTTAGATTTTCACCTCTTAAAAAAACAAAACATAGATTTACTTTGGGGAAGAGGCCCAAGTCATATCTATGGTCTATAACAGCAATGCACTTAAAATCAATCAAACACCCTAGCAACTGCATAGCAATAAACCACCTCTAACGCAATGTGTAGGAATGTTTCAAATGTGTCTGCTGTATTCTTGTTTCAAACTCTTTTGATGCCAGAACTGATCGGAATTGCTTTCATTTATTTTAGAAAATCCTTCCCGTCACAGCATGCAACACTGGCATCCTTTGCTGCCGTGTATGTCTCGGTGAGTAAAAGTCAGTCATTTAGAAGTATTCAGGCACTTTCAATTCACCGTGCTGCTAGAGACTAACAGATAAAAAAGCTGCACTCATGTCACCTTCTGTGAAAAACTGAACCTGATGTGTGGATAAAAGGACTACAGCTCTCTTCTGTAATTTGTGCTGCAACATCCAGATGCCTTCATGCAGTTTAGTGGACCTTGTTAAAGTAGCAAAATGGAGTGTTGACCCCTTTGAGTCATGTGTTTGTATGTAATTGTCCATTCGAGGGTAGGAATACAACAATTTGTGTCTTTACGTGTTCAACAAAATTTTCAAACAAAAGTTTTTCTCTGCTTTTGAAAGAAAAAAAACAAACCAACATGAACCATGTGCACATTATATGTTGACAGAATGCCAATAAAGGCATTTACATTTGCATAAAAAAATTAATTGGCTAATTTAGATGTCAAAGAATGTGTTTACTTGCACAATCTTACCCCAAATTTGCATAAAGAGCTTAAAATGTGTTTGGCCATGTAAATAGTGTTCTTTTGCCCATTACTCTGCATGCAAACACCTTTACTGGTGTTTTGGCAGGTCATTCAATGTGTTATTCAATTATTCAATATCTATTATTAAGTTTTAACATCAAAACCAGAGAAAAACATGATGATTTCAAAGTGTGGTTTTCAATCCATATAGCTCTCTCAAGGTCATTTGATTCACTACATAAAACAAAGAATCACCTGTTATTTATATTGAGCAGTTTCACTTAAACCCTTATGAATTTCCATGACAAGAGCACAGTTTAAGCTGTTTATATGAACTTACACATTGTCGTTTTAAATGTATAGTTCACCCAAAAATGTAGGTTCTGTACAACTTGAGGTTGAGTAAATGATGACAGAATTTGTATTTTTTGGTGAACTATCCCTTTAAGTACAGTCAGTCTATTAATCTTGAGTTAGTGGATGCTGACTCGTTTCTCTGGGAATTGTACCAAACAACTCACAACTCTAGGGTCTTCCCAGTCACAAAATACTCAAATGATTAAAATGCGCTTTGATACACTCATAAATCAGCTGATTCATGTTCCCTGTGGTTAATTAATTTTTTTCTTAAGTGTTTGAAGATTATTATAATTATCAAAGTGTCTTTGAACATTTTCAATGAAAAGCGTATGGTTCTGGCTCACTACCTGATTCTGCTTCAGCTTGGAAACATCACAGCAAATCTGTCATTGTGATCATCTCTTTCTTGTGCAGATGTACTTCAACAGCACGTTGACGGACTCATCCAAACTGCTGAAGCCTCTTCTGGTCTTCTCCTTTATTATCAGTGCCATCATATGTGGCCTAACCCGCATTATTCAGCACAAGAACCACGCCATTGACGTTTACCTGGGCTTCCTGCTTGGAGGGGGCATCGCTGTTTACCTAGTGAGATGAATACAGGCATTTTATTATATATCTCATAGCGTTTTAAAGCATCTTCATCAGATAAAAGGTCTTGGTAATCTATTTACTTGCATGTACACAACATTAAAACATAAAAACCATGATTAAGCCAACCAGGACTTGTTTCTGGATCAGATCTGTGTTGGTTTTGGAACAACATTCCCATCAAATAATCATAAGCCAAGCTCTATACTGTAGCTCTTTCTTTCCCCTAAAATGAGTTGGAATCAGATTTGTTTAATCAGATTTGATTTCTCCAAACTCCAGCTTGAGTCTAACCATAAAATCAGACCGGTTAACAGCAAAGTTGTTCCATGACCAAAAAGGATGTTGATCCAGGAATATGTCCCACTTGGCAAACCCTTATTATTAATTATGTTGGGAAATTTCAACAACGAATTGTTGTTTTGTCTGTCCAGGGTTTGTTTGCTGTAGGGAACTTTCAACCGAGCAAAGAGAAAAGGACAAGTCAGTTTCACATTCGGGATTCTCATCGAACTATGGCTGACCTGTGCCATCAAGGTCACCACCTCCCTTCCAAGAGCTGCAGTGGCAGTGACGGCCTCTCATCTTCATGCTCCGAGGGCATCCTGCACCGCAATACCCAACACCACCAGGCAGGACCTCCAAGCAGCCTGAAAAAAACTAGGAGAGATGTGGAGGTCATCAATACTCGCAGCACTCCACACAAGGAGAACATGGTGACCTTCAACACCTTGCCCAGAGTGCATACGCACGCCATGGACGAGTCTGCCTTCCGGAACGCCACCATCCACACGTCCTCGGTAGATTCGAGTCGATCCAAGCAGCTACTATTGCAATGGAAGAGTAAGAATGAGAACCATAAACATTCCCTGCATGCAATGGAAGGTGGACTAGGACATTCTCCTCCAAACGGCATGGATGTCCGCTGCAATTCTGAACCCTCAGCTGTGGGGATCAATGGTGAACATCAGGGACCTGGAACCCCATATCTAAAAATGGCCACTGGAAGTACAACACTTCCAAGCAACCCCAGCGGAATTGCTGGCGGTGCTCGGATATCCATCCAGTCTCGACCTGGTTCCTCGCAGTTGGTCCACATCCCAGAGGAGACACAGGAGAACATGGGTGGCTTGCCAAACAACTCCCGTGACAAATGGCTGAAAAGCATGGAGAGGACTGTGGAGAAGGGTGATGAGGTACCGGTGGTTAGGACTAACTCTAATGGCCAGCCGCGCATCATGCAAGTCATTGCGATGTCCAAGCAGCAAGGTCTCCTGCAAGGAAGTTCTCCCAGTTCTGAGAGCAGCAGCCACACCAGCTCCACAGCACCGCTCCAGCGCTACAAGAGCCTAACTGAGGAGTCTGGAGGTCAAGGCAGCACTGGAGCCATCATTCGAGTTGAAGCCCATCCGGAGAACGGCCGACCCCTGGTGCATGCGCACTCCACGGATGGAAGTGGCTCCTGGACGTGGAAGTCCCAAAGCAGCTTAAGACAGTCATTTGAGCTTAACGACTTGAATCGGGACTCGGAGAGCTCTGAATCCGTGAGAGATGGGAACAGTTCTACAGACAAAAAGAGCTCTACGGACAGAAAGAAGAATGGCTCTAATGCTCCTAAAGTCGTCGCTGTGCCAACTGTCCCTATTGTATCTACAGCAGGCAGTAACCACCATCCCATCCAGACCATTTCCACCATCCGGGTCACTCCCATGGAAATTAATGAATCTGGTTCTGGGAACCACGACTCCAGCTTGCATAGAAAAACCAGGATCCTCATCCCTGAAAGAGGAAACAGTCCAGATAATACCAGGAACATTTTTTACAAGGGAACATCCACCACCCCTGTTTTTAAAGAGTAGTCAGTCATTATCTTGGCAAAGTAAACAAATGAAGAAACCAGAAGAGGTTGGGTGTTTTTGAGTTGACACGTTTTCTATGTTTTACACAGTTATGCATGAGATGATTCACTGACTTATATATATACTTATAAATATATACACGACAGAGAGAAAAGCACAAAATCCAGGTTTTGGTCGTAATTCTGTTTACTTTTGTGGTAATAACATTGTAAACATATGACAGTAGATCACAATGAATTGGTCTTACCTTTTATGACACACTGTGAAGATGAAACTGTGACTGTGCCAAGTTTGAACTGCAACACTGTATTCAATTATTTAACATCACTGATATCTTAAAAGATTTTTCATATAGTCATACTTTATACATCAATCACTTATTCATACAATGATAACTATGCTAGCTGAAACTCTTATTTTTGTATTCTGTAAATAACTTTGAAACTTGGTGCTGCCCAATTCTAAGAACATTATGTAAAAAAGTTGACAAATTAGAAAAAAACAGATCTTGAAATAGAAAAAAAATTGTTTTCCAATCTGTGCAGTGCACTCCTCTGAAAACTGTCATTTGAACTTTCTAATGACCATAAGTGCTTAGAATATTCTCTGTAGCAAATGATAGTCATAAAATGACATGCACTTCACGTTTACTACTTGCAATACAAATATTTTACATACTCTATGTATCTGTAGGAATTTGTACGTAAAAAGTATGTTCATGTATATTTCAATAGACACATAAAAGGCTTACGTTTTGGAATAGGTCCATACAAGGATAGTGTATGTAACCGTGTCAATCCAAACATAAAAATGAACTGATAAACACTTTACGTACAAATACCAAGGAATACTAATGAGATTCATTTACTCCAACTAATGTCTATCTTCCACTCTTTTCTCAACTGTATATTTGCATAACAGAATTAACTGTACTTTTTTCCAAAAGATCATTCTGATTGTATGTCAGTTATTTTAAGGTTAGCTGCATTAGTAGCAAGACAATATTCCACAATGATTACCTAACTGTGGTTATACCACTGTGAGCTCCAGCTTTTTAGGCCAAACAGTCATATTCAATGTTTTATGCACTTGAGTAGCCCACTAAGAAAAAAAAATGGCTTTACTGTTCACAAAGTGATTTGCAATGAGCAAATGAGCTCATTAAATCTAGTGTCATCTTAGCTGTTAAAAACACAATGTTAATTGACTGTGTAACTTTTTATAAACTGTAAATTAATGTGCCAAATGGTATTTTAAAGAGAAGATTCTGTTTTGAAACATTTCTATAGAAGTCTGTATTCTTATAAACCACAAAAATCTTTCAGCACAGCTGTAGCCAATGCATGGTAGTTTGATATTTCACATTTATTTTTTGGTTTCCTTTTTGTAAATTATGCATATGTGTAGCAGCTGCAAGTGTGATTATTTATACTGAATATAAACTACTTGTTGACAATCTTTATAGATAAAGTTATTTTAAATCACACCAGAATACACTGTATGTGATATCTAATTTGTCTAGAGATTGTTTGGATACCTGTTAATGTGCGCTAATGATTTTAGAAATGCATTAAGCATGCTGGTAGCAGTGTGTGTGTTTTCCAAGAAACATTTGACTGTAGCACTCCGTGTAACTATCATCGACACAGTGACGTGAGATTCAGTTTGGAAAGGAATGAATCCAGTCGAACCTGTTACAGTGATGTTACGTGTTAATGTTGCGGCGGCCTGATAGAAAAATAATGTCCAACTCTGTTAATACACAAACAGTTTGTTTCTAACGTAACATGGTTCTGTTTCCCGCCAGTAACATGGTAGATGAATAAAAACTGTGCTGTATCAGTGTTTGAATAAACATTTGCCATTTAAAACTGTTGACTCTCTTCAATCATGAATTGGCTCCACATTTGCAATGGCACTTTCCACAAATAAAGAAAAAAAAGTGAACAAAAAGATTAACCTTCATTTAGTTTAACTAACTAAATATTGCATGAGGTGTTTTATTTTCTATTTATTTTATTTGAGGTATGCCATTATTTTTTTTATTTTATGTCTGAATATAATTTAAAACACAATTTGTGTTTTATGCCAAAATTATGACATTGTTTATGACACTTAATTGCTGGATACAGTCAAAAACATCAAGACTACTGAAGTAGGACAAAATCTTAAATGGCAACATTTTAATGGGACATCAATTTGTACCTTATTCTTGGAAAGTGCTTAATGCTTTGTTTCATCGTCACTACTGTCATAAACATTAATAAATGATCAGTCAGTGAAGAACAGTCAACAGACATACAGAATATGTATGAATTGTGTTAGAAAAAAAGTACAATTTTCAAATGCAAAATTAAGGCATAACAACTTTAAATTGCTGCCTTTGGTCTTTTGTCCATCCTCGAAAATACACTGTCAGAAAATTATCATGGTCAGATAACTCTCTTCCTTTCCCGTACACTACGTCGATTGCATTAAGCAAACCAAAGCTGGCATGCAACGCTTTATCCACGGCTAGCATTTAATGAGGATGTTTTAAAAGAAATATTAATTTCACACTGGATCAAGAACCTTCGACGCCACACAAACACACACAAAGCTGCCTTAGTGATGTGGAAACGCTGGTCTCGTTGAGACTGCCATGTGTAATTATCATCGTACAGTAAAAAAGTAGGTCAGTAAATTGACCTAAATTGAATGTGAGCGCTGCCAGATACAACTCGTCTCTTATGAACCCTTAAAGTAAACCAAAGGAAAATAAAACTATATAGGCCTAAACAACAATGGCAGCTCCCTCTGTCACACAGAAACAGTTTCAATTTTCTAGACCAAACATTAGTGAAGTAGTTGGCTACTTGTGCTTTTCAGTTCTCAGTTCAACATCACAACAAACAGGATCACTGATATGTAGGCTAATTGTAATATAGGCCTACAGACACTTTCTTTTAGCTTAAAAGATTCCCTAGTGTGAACATGTTTTACTTCAGTCTCTACATGCAGTCTCCTTATGAAAAAGGACCCTAGTTTTTTGTCGCAACCATAATTTAAGTGTACAGGTTGTATATAGCTAGTAACCAGAAAAACTGGATAGCCTTTCATTATTGTAGTTCGATCAATGTAACTGTAAAACAAACAAACAAAACATAACTACTATAGTTGTAATAAAAAGGAATTAAATTCCCTACATTCCCCTAATAGGTTATTTCATATAAATACCAAAACACCGGGCTAGTTAATGATATGATCCGATATCCTTGGCTAAAATACTAGTCTGTAATCTGCAAAGCTAATATGCTAATGCTAACACTGTGGGTTCCCAATGAAATTACAGCTTCTGAATGCAAGCAACTATTGCCTTTGAATTATTTGGCATTCATTGTGTCTGAAAGATGAGGAGTTTTCTTTTGGATATGTATTGTTGAATAATGTATTAGATAGCAATTGATGATTAACGTGAGATGGTTGACATTCAAACTACAAAAACAGTGGGATAAAATAAATATGCAACTGATATAGATGGAAATAAGAATGATTTTTCAGGTGATGGCAACACTTTAGCCTAACAGTGTTTGAAAGAACTCATATAAAATCAGAGGGCTTGAAATTCATAAATAGATATAACTAAAGTGGTATCATATTTAACACTTTTGCCTTACATGTGCACTTTTTTCACAAATCAAAGCTCACACAATTTTGAAGCAATTAAAAACATTATAACTGGTTATCTGCATAGATCTATAATATAATATAAAGTATTATTTATAAATAAAATTTAAGATCAATATTCTTCAAAATTTCTCATGAATGCCATGATGGTGCTAAATAATCAAAGATTATATTTTTCATATATTGGTGAATTACTCGTCAATTGTGAAAGTCACATGGCAACTTGATGTCCTTGTGCGAAAGCTGCAACCTTCCAATGTCCTTAGAAATTGAAATGCTAATGAATGCCCTTTAAGTGCAGCAGTGACCTTAATGGAACAACCATTTGTCAGCACCACAGTTTATTTATATATCACTGATTTCATATTGAGCTCACAGCATATGAGCACTGAAAGGTCAAAACTTCAAGTCATGTTGTATAGGATATGGGCAACAATGACACAGGAGAAAAAAAAGAAAAAAAAAGAAAAAAAAAGCCCTGATTGTAAGAGCAAGACATGCATTGGGGGCTCAGGCCAGACACTTACACATGATTTCTTCACACTTTGGGTGATAAATGACCTGTAGGCATTTACTGTATGGATCAGTACACAATGTAAAAAGCAATTGATTCCAGCATTAAAGATGTTCCCAATAGTTGCTGCAGTTTATGTCCAACGGCTTTTACTAATGGACCGTTGCCACTGTCAACATTCAGATTTGAGAAAAAACAACAACATTTTTACTGGCAATGTTGCTATGATAACAAGAGAAAGGGGTGTGAATTTAACATACAGCAAAACTACTACACGACATATGGCATGATGATTAAAAAAGAAAGTCAGTGATGTCTCAAATTCTGAGCCCAGTGCACACTGTGATGAGTCCGTGTCTCTGGTGCAAACAACAACAACAACAACAAAAACTTGAATGGAAGTAAATAGGCTTAAATAGTTTCATTTGCAGTTTCTTCATCCCTAAAGACCACATGTAATTCTTACTCTAGTTAATGGACTATAGTTACTAGTTAGTATGCAGGATAGTGAAGATGTCTTTTCATTTTCCTCCTCAGGGAAGTAAACCATTTCAACACATTCAGCTATTATGAACTGCATTCTCCACAACAAACAAATCCAGCTTTAGAGAGGTAAAGGAACTTTTTCCATTCATTTCATGAGTGCCAGCTCTTCAGATGGCCTTCACCTTTACCAGCTCACATTAAAAACATCTCTGGATCTCTTATGCATGCCACAGTTCCTTGCTGAACACTTGGCATATTTAGAATTTATAGCATAAAACATATTCAAAAACATTTTGTGATTTAGAAAAACTGACCTTTAGATAATAAAGTATAATGTTAACATAATTACTACTAAATTCAATTAAAATAATTTAAAATAAATATTAACATCGTCATCAGTATAAAGTACATTACAGTCATTTAATTTTAAATTATTATTTTAATAATACTCTTTATGTCTGTATTTTTATCAGATGTAGTTCTAACATTATAAATTAAATCACTGTAAACAAAATTAATAATTTTTTTGTATATTTTTCAAAGTATAAGATATACTTTGTGCATGTATTTGTGTCCAGATGTATTTGATCGCTGAATATTAATTCTGATTCTCTCAGTTCTGTCAAGAGTGCTCTGTAAAAATCATATGATCAATAATTTGTGACATGTTTTACATTACTTTAACTCATCAAAATAAGTTAAGCAATTTGCAACCTTTTTATAAGTTATACGAGATTCAACTAGATTTTCAAGTCAGTTTAATGTAATTAGGGCCCAAGCCCTGAAAGGGTGAAGGCCCTATTGGTTTCCTAAGGATTATTATTATTATTTTTCAACCTTTCAGGCACTTTTGGGGCCCCTAGCGTGCTCAAAAACTCTTGTTTAAGTTGAAATGACGTAAACATCCAAGTTGATGTAACTGTTTTTTCAAAATTTAACCAAGGGCTGCTGACAGATTCCTGATATTTGAGCTGAGGATCATGTCCTTCTAAACACCCCTGAATTTTTCATGAACGGCCCTGATGTGCCACAGGCAAGCTGGAATTTTATTAATAAAATGCTCACTGGCTTGATGCAGAGGAGGCGGCGACAGGGACATCGTTCGGTTTTGTAATATTGGAAATGAGTCAGGTAAATGTGGAAAATTCAAGAGCCTAAATGATTTGTGTAACACCATAAAATAGCATCGGCACAACCCATTTTCATACATAATGTATTAAGCCCTTTTTTCAGTCAAACAAAATATTTAAAAAAAAAATTTTTTGAGGTACATTCACATTTTGATTTAATATAATAAAATAATTTAATTTGAAATAATTCGATAATTAATATTTTTTACTGCAGAACTGGCAAGCATTGTGGAAGAAAATACTGCAAAGTGAGTCTATTCTGATCTACATTAAACAATAATAAAATGTTTCTCAAAAAGACACTATTGTCATTTAAAATAAGTTTTAGGACCAAGAAAGGGCCTTGTTCAGATGTACTGTTGTTTTATACAATACATAATCACTGCAGACCACAAACTGGGTCATGTATGGTTGTATGGTGGTAAGATATGAAATGTTAATGATTTCTGTGAGTGATATTTTGCCAGTTTTACCTTCACTGCCATTGAATCAAACAGTAACTCGGTGGGTCATTATTGTTGTCATGACAGCGAACTTCCAGAAGAGCCTTCATTATTCCAGGATCCTGGAAGATATACATAAAACAGCATGAGAGCAGTTTGTGGAAGATTGGATGATGCCAGTTTTTTTTTTAGAGTGGACATCAAAAATTAGAACAATCATGTTAAATATTCAAATCGTTCAGATACTTTAGTGTTCTTTCTGTTCTAACAAAAGCTTAAATGTCAGAAACATTAGTAAGTCCTGACCTGCATTTGTATTTGGTTGATTATGGATGGATTTTGTTGTACCAAGTCTACATTGTCGCTGCTTCTATGCAACCTTGAACTGACTTTGAATTTAATTAATTATGCAATTAAGTATAATTATGCAAATATATGTGTGTTTTTTGTTGTTTCTTTATTTCAATAAACTCCACAAGCACAGTCTATCCTTCTGCTCATCTATGGATAGATTTGCTTCCAGAGCAGAAACTGAAGGTTTTTGGTGATTCTCATGAGAGGTAAAGCTGTTTGTTAGCAGCCTACAATCGAATCTTTAGAAACAGATGCATGTGTTCACCCCCTTATCTCTGTGGGTGTTCTGTGACAGTCTGAAACACAAATTGATATCTGAAGAGCTGAGATATGGCCTTGTACAAAGGAGGAGGAATGTTTCGATGTTTACTCAAGAGGTTCTGAAGAGAACTTGATCTTTCATGTGACCAGTTATCTGGTTATCAGTTTAGTTATCTAAAGGCCCGGCATTGACACCAAGAATGATACATACGAAGTTCTGTCATGAAGTTCTGTCATGAAACTTTAGATGGCGCAGTTCAATCCTCTGCAATCACATCATTCTCAATAGGGCACAGCTGATTGGTTCCTGCTGTATCAGTAGCCAATGAGCTCGCTGCTCAATTTTCAAATACTTGGTCAGCATTTGCAGTAGCAGTTGCAGCCCGCTTTCAGAAACCCTTCACCTTCCCCAGCTCCACCTGTATAGATGTGCTGTGGGTAATTCATGTACGCTATATTGTACAGCAGCTCAATACTCAAGCTCATTAAATGAAGATGGGTTCTGATTGGCTGTCAATATTTGTATCGTTCATAAGCTGAAAAAAAATTTCTGAAAGTGATTTCAGTTCTGTGCTGTTTTCGCTATAGTTGTGGTGTGGGCCTAAAACATGCGCAGTCTCATCCCAAAACGTCATATAACTGACGTCTTGGGACGTCTTTTGACCATACGTCAATATCCGCCTTTTTAGGGTACCCTTAAACGTCGGTTAGATGACGTTATCGGATCCTAACTCTACCCCAGACCTAAACCTACCCCTAAACCTACCCCGTCACCTAATGTCTCCACTTCCGTAGAAAAGCCAAAATAGTGGCAAAATAAAGAGAGTGCGGGGTTTATGACATATATTGCAGACAGCCTCCAGGGGGCGATCATATTTTGGCTTCACTTTTTAGGACGTGTGCGGCACACTTGGGCTATGTTCGAAATCGCCCCCTATGCCCTTTTTCAATATTCACTACTTTAGTTCACTAATGTAGTCCACTTGAAGGAGTGAAAGAAAACGAGTGAGTGAATTCGGACCATGAGTGTGTCGGGAGGTCTGTGCTTGCTGTTTAATAAGAGTCATTTGAAAGTTGCAAACTCGAAAACTGGCAGTTCCAGGTGTAGGATAAAAAGATTTATCCTAAACTCTGTAGTATTAACTATAAACCTTAATGAAACAATTTAATAATAAATTATAATATTAATATATTATAATAATAAATTAGTAATAGATTATGTCCACTATGGTTTCGGACACCACTACAAGGCTGTCCCTTCAAATAGTGCCCTATTTAAAGGAACACACCGACTTTTTGGGACTTTAGCTTATTCACCGTATCCCCACAGAGTACACACTGTGACTATACAAATCACAACATATAACTAGGAAAATGTTGGGGTTATTTTGTCACCTATTGGGAGCAGTATGCTAGCTGGAGCCATTTACTTTCAGTCTTTGTGCTAAGCTAGGCTAGCGGTGGGTGCGTCAGAGTTACGGCACGCACGGAGATGAAAAGGGTATGTATGGACTTATCTAACTCTGGGGGATACGGTGAATAAGCTAAAGTCCCAAAAAGTCAGCGTGTTCTTTTAAGGGCATAGACTAGAGGGTGATTTCGGACACAGCCTTGTGTATCTCAATTAAGTCAGAACCTGTGTATTCTCAGACGCACATGTATGAGCCCATGTAACAACTGTATGAGAAATAAAAGAGTAACATCTGAACAATAAAACATTTATCTGGGACCGGATGGCTCACCTGGGACTCAGCGTTTTAAACGAAGCTGAATTAGCATAAAAGAAGGGTGTTTTTTTCCCCCCATGATTGTCAGCATCAGTTTCATTTATTTTTGTCACACTTGCTGTTTAGATCTAGGAAACTGTTAAGCCCTAGACTCATCTTTACACCTGAATACTCACATATACTGTATACACACAGACACATCATAAAGAGTTGGCCTCATTTCTGACAAATGACATATGGGGCTTTTTCACACGCGGCGTCGCACGATTAGCCGTGCGATGAGCCGTGAAGCTAATTGCTACAATGGTGTTCTCTCAGTCTCAAGGTCTGTGCTGACATTTAGCAAGCGAGGCCAGACATATATTTCCATCCAGTTTATGAGGATGAAAGTGGATTCTGATTTAAAGTAACACACTTGCTTGAACAATCGTTCTGTCACAGGTTATTAACTACAAACATTTATTACAGCATTAAATCTGCAAGTGTTTTGTTTCAGAAAAACAACAACAAAAATATTTATGACACCACAATCTTCACAAGAGACTATCCTGAGCTGTCGAAGGCAGATATATTCATTTAAAAACTTTTAAGGAAAAAAAGGGAAAAAAGTAAACATAGGCCTACTACAATTAAAAGTTTTGGGGTCAGTAAGAAATTGCATACTGTACCTTTAAATAAAGGTCACGACTTGTTGTTAGTTAGTAAGACACAGGAACTTAAACTTATTAAGTTGGTTTAACATTGCATCATTTGTTTAAGTTAACATATTTTATTCTTGCTGTACCAACCTAAACTAATTGCATGGAAAAGTGATTCTTAATTTAGTTAAGTTAATTGAACAAGCTATGTACTTTTGCACTTTTTCTTTTTTCCTCTCACCTTCTTTATTATGCAGTTTATTTTTACTCTTGCTGTGTGTCTGGTTAGGGGAGAGCCAGGAGACTCCTAACAAGTTTAGACATCAGGTCCTACTGCTGCTGCATGGTTAGCCAGGTGCTGGGTCTCCCATGGGGAAGGAAAAAAAATCGGAAAGATAAGAAAAAGTGGGAAATTAGAGGTGTGAGAGATTGATTCAAACAAATAATCTATTCTCTGCATAAGCATTTTAGTTCTGGTCCTCACAGTCTGATGGGTACTGAAGACTGGTTGAGTTTTCATGTCATCTGCTGGTGGCTGGGTCTCACTACAGAAACAGAGCAAGATATCAGCTTTCCAAAAGAATATTTGAATTTATGAATATGAATTTAATTAGGATTATAACAACCCCCTCAAAAGTATTTTTAATTATTGATTTATTAATAAATGTTGCTGTCTGATAATAAAAAACAATTAGCCTGGTTTATTGCACTGAGAACTTTAACCTTACCTTAAAAGGATATAATTCATGATATTGCAAATGTCTGTGAAAATGTAAAACTGCTGAAAACTACACTTTAACGACGTAGATAGAACACATGGATTTAAAGTTACGTGGATATTATTAATATAAGAATAGAGATCTGATTGCTGGCCACATGATTTCACAAAGGAGGAATACCATCACATCAGACTGGAGAATATTCACGCACAGAGTAAATCCAGCACAGGTGGGATATTGTTTTGGTTATTAAGTTGGCTTGAGAAATCTATCTATTTAACATACCAGCTGAAGCACAGAACAGAATAACTGACAGAAGATCCATTGTTCAAGACAAGTGTTCACTGTGAGAAGAGTCAGACTGAATCATTTCATCCACAGTCTCTTTCAGACACGATTAGATCATGTCAAATCTGTGAGTCCCTCCTCTCTGAGCAACATCATGTCTATATTTCACACATGGGGAACAGAAGAAAGAGCCAATCACACATATCAGGAGACTTCCAACCAAAAGCATTTAAAATAAGGCACAGATAAGTGGATTTATAGGATATGGCTTTTATTGATCTAAATGTCTGCAAGGTTAGGTTGCAACCCGGTATTCCTTGGGGGAATAAAAAAATATTTTATTCAGTAGCTAGGATGCATTCATTTGATCAAAAGTGACAGTAAAGACATTTATTATGTTACAACATATTTTTATTTCAAATAAATCCTTACCTTTTTCATTTTCTTTTTATCAAAAAAGAAAAATATAATTTCCATAAAAATGTTAGCCACCCCAGTTTATGCACATTGATTATAATTTTTATTTTATTTTTTAAGCAGAAAATCAGCATATTAGAATGATTTCTGAAGGAACATGACACTGAAGACTGGAGTAATGATGCTGAAAATTCAGCTTTGCATCAGGAATTATTCACATTTGAATACATTAAAATAGAAAACATTTATTTTAATTATATATAATAATGTTTCACAATGTTACTGTTTTTACTGTATTTTTGATCAAATAAATGCAGCCTTGGTAAGTAAGCATATAAGATTTCTTATAGTTAGTGTGAACATAACTACACTTCTATAATCAAAGCAAAAGTACTATTGAAATGGGTTCCCTTTTGTGACTGACAGTTCAGTGAGATCAGAAGAGCATTGTGGGTGTTTGTGGTGCTTTAAAGAAGCCCTGGGTTTCCGTTCATAATGCAGGAATGTGGCAGGCTGCAGTAATGTCCCACATTTCCGTTCACCCTGCAAGCTGTCCTCTTGGTGTGTGTCCTGGTAAACCCTACAAATGTCCCCACAAAGATGGCAATATCTAAAATCCTTGTGGGGACAATGCATGTTGGTCCATGAGGATTACAGCTCATTTGATATTGCAGGCTTCACAAAGACAATGGCCATCATTTTGACAAGTAATGCATCAGGTAACTGGAACTGAATAGAATAAACTTCTTGTGTACAATTTTTTTTTTTGTGTGTGAACAAATTTTGTTTTTATTTAGCAAGGAGGCATTAATTCTATTAATTTACTGCATTTTTTCCCTCTAGTGCATAATGTCCCTCCAAACTCTTTGGATCTACATGATTTACATAACTGACATTGATCCAAAAGGTAAATTTCACCAAAAAGCAGTTATTTGCAGGTTTGAATATTTCAAATATATTTCAGACTTCAAAGCCTACCAGTTCAGGTGTGATCTCGTCCTCGTGAACTGTGCATGTCCTGTCGCTGCCGTGATCAAGATTTTGCTCATTTGATATTGTGATTGTAGCTTGATATTAAAAATACTTTTTAAAAATTCCTCTTTGCATCATTGGTCTAATCATGTATTAAAAGTGGGTGAGGAATACTCAATCATCGAAGCACCGTTTTACACCACGCGTACTGAAATAAGTCAAAACACACATCAAGTTACACTGAGGCAAAGCTTTATCAGTACCATGACCAGATCTTACAAACCGATAACAGCACGCATCAGGGTCTCACTGTAACTGAAAAATATCTGATTATTCAGTGCAGGAAGTGGAAGATGTTACATGTACATTCATTTCATTAATGTAACCCCAAATTCATTCTGTACAATTACAGGGTTGGTGCACCAAATAAAACAAACATTAAATCCAATGTTAAAACGAGCAACACTAACTCCCCATAAGGCTAAATGGTTAATCTTACTTAAATTGGAGTCAGGTACTTAACTTTGAGAGACTCACAATAACAGATTATATATATATATAAATATTGTTTTGCAAAAGAAATGCATTCTGGTTTCAAACAACGCAAGGGTTAGTAAATATACCTTTTTTTCCAAGTGAATTGTCCCTTTGATGTCACCGTTTAAAAGCAGTTTAATTAGCCAACCAATTGCTAATCTGTCAAATAACTAACTCTACACATAAAAATACACTCAAAGGAAGAGTCCCACTAAAGGAACATGAGTAAGTGCTAAGCTCAAGTTGGAAAAAAGGAAGTGGTTCATGGCCTGTAATACGGCCGTGCAACGATTAATCGCATCCAAAATAAAAGTTTGTTTGTGTACTGTGTATTATATATATATACACACACACACATGCATATATTTAAGAAACATTTCTTATTTATATATAATAGTTATATATAAATATATACACATGCAAATATTTCATAAATATATACATGCATGCGTGTATTTATATATACACAAAATAATTAATTAAACAAAACAAATTTTTTTTTTGGATGCGCTGCACAGCCCAACATTTTTCCCAAAATTATTGTTAGTCAACTTTGTTTGCAAGTTCCATTTAGATCTATTGGTAACGACAGAAATTGTGACCATAGTTGGCTTTGGGCAATACACCCCTTCAAGCTTTCTGAATCTTTGTATAAAACTTTTGATGACAATGTCGGCTAATGTTAAGTTCTGAGTTTTAAAGCAGTAACAAAAATAGTATTTATAGGATTCTGTACACAGTTTTGAAGTCCTTTAACCAACAAGCTTTACCTTGCTTTGGTTCCCAAATCTTTTTTAATTCACTTCTCTTCAGAAAAGACTAAAACCACCCAAAGAAAACTTAATTTAGCTCATTTAACAGAGGAAGGTAGCATCATAAACTTTGAACCCGCTCCATGAGGCAGATGTGTGTGCTGTAAAGAATGTAATGTTTAGCCAAGGTCTGAAGAATGATGCGTTTACTCGTCTTTATCAGGCTTGTAGATGGACAGGGTTCTGGCTGAGGGGTCGGTGGCCTTGATCCAGCGGGGCATCCAGTAATGTGGCGTCCAGTCGCTGCGGCCGGGGTACTTCTTCTCAAAGACCTGCCTTATGTAGAAGCCTTCTTTGGTTTTGGGGGGGTTGAAAGGGAACAGCTTTTCAGCCTTCTCCAACTGAGAGTCGTTCACCTGAAGGAGAGAAGATAGATTAAAGGATACACACCATGTACTGTGCACATCCATGACATCATAGTCTGTGTGTGCATGTGTAGTACCTCAGACTCGATGTGCTCCTGCAGGCTTGCGTACCAGGATTTCTTCAACGATGTCATACCGTCACTGAAGGCCTCTTTCCTTCTCCAGAGAATCTCATCTGGGATAAGATTCATCCCTTTAAACGATTCCCTCAGGAGATGCTTCTCCACACCATTCTGCTCCAATCAAAACAAGTTATTCAGTCGGATTACAAAAAAAACACTAATATTTGCGTTACACTATATTATTGCTCATATTTGGGCTTTTGGTATTTGCATTACACTTCAAACCAGGCACTGTAACTGATGTGGGAACACACACATTTTACACTGACATGAAGGATAAATCACTGAATTGTGAGGGGTCAGGACTCGCCTTCGGTGCTCTCATCTCTGCAGGGAGAGACAGGTAGTAAGCGGTGAATCTGTGGTCCAGGAAAGGCACTCTCAGCTCCAGTCTAGTGGAAAAGGTTTGACGTCACAAACAGTGGAAATCACCAAGTTACTGTGACGGGAAGAGAAGGAAGGGGTATTTTGTCTTACCCGTGTGCAGCTGTGGTTCTGTCCGCTCTCAGCACATCAAACAGATAAAGCTCTTTCAGCAGACGGACACTTTCCTCAGCGCCCGCTTTAGGGGACGGAGCCTAATTCAGATCAGGTCACAAATTCAGCTCAATACAAGTCTTAAGATACAGCTAACAGTGCATGACAAGACACTAATGTCTCACATAGTGAAGTCCCTCTTAAAATGTCTGAATGTCATTGAATTACATTATAAACTACACAAAAGTTGCTACACCCCGTTTTTTTAGGAGCATATTTAAGTGTAGCTTTTTTTAATACATTTGGAGTTGACAGTAAATGTAAACTGAGCATATAATGACATGTACCTTATGAAAGTAGATGTATCCTTGTGTCAGCTCATCAGAACCTTCACCTGAGAAAATCACAACGCTATCTGTCTTCTCACGGATGTACTTTGATATCAGGAACATACCTGCGTAGAGAAAAAAAAAAAAAAAACTACTGAATACAAATCTTTTTCTGAAAACCACTGTTGCCACCTAGTGGCTAGAAGCTGAGCTAGGATATTCACATTGCTGAAGCAAATGATGCAAAATATATATATTTTTGGTCATACAGATAATACATTATTCAAAAGAGTAATTCATCATTAGAAATTTTATTTATTGCACTCGCAATAACAATAAAATGTCAAACTTTTGATACTCTTTCAAAACAAACAGGATACTCTCTCTGCCATCTCGGTCTCAGCATGTCAAAAACCGAAACTTGGTGTAGAGTCGACTTACCTCACAGACATGAGAAATGCATTTATAGAAAGCTTAAAATGTCTACTTTTAAATTAACCAAATCAAATGGAAAGAAAACATTCTCAGATTACGTAATCCATGTGAAAAATGCATATAGACAACCACTACTGAGGAGATGAGTCAGCATCGTTGACAAATCTCTGCATCCGAAAACACAATTTTATCAATAAATTGTTAATTTTCAGAGTCTCCTTGGTATTTTTTATAACATCCATAATCGGTGTGCTACGGCAAGCACGTGCGTGTGTGCACAATTGCTGATTACACTATTATATATAGGCATTTAAAGGATCATTATTGATTTATATCATATAAATTATCATTAAGGTTTAATTCCATCTGGTACTCTAGCGCAGTGTTTCCCAACCTTTTTTCAGTCAAGGCACCCTTTGAAAATGTACAAAAATGTGTGGAACCCTACACTAGTGTTGTCACGATACTACTTTGATACTATACCTTGAAATGTATCGATTTTCAATACCACAGGAAAGAACTGCCGTATTTAGGCCTACTGTCATATAGATATTTTTAATGTTATCGATTTTTTTTGTCCATCCATTTAGAGTCTAGGAAATCATTAATTTCTTCTGAAGAGATCACTTTACATGATGACATTTAATTAAGGCTTTTATTCATATATAAACATTGCTCAATTACCATTGCAAACCTCACCTAAATGTTTGCTCACTCAGTGTATTTGTGTTTTTATATTGGGATAATTGTTATAATCGCATAATCTAGCTTGTTTTAAAAATATTTTATAATGTAATAATTTCACAGTTAATCTCCAAATGAATGTAGAAACAACAAAGACAGTATATTTCAAATATTTGTTTAATGGCATCTTTTTATGAACGAAGGCCAAGGCCACTGATACCAATACTGCTACTGATGTCTTCAATTATTTTATTTTTTTCATTTTAAACATAATCACCATTCAACACTACAGTATAATTGAAAGCTATCAATTTTAAAATTTATTAGGCTCCAAAAAATATAACAACTTTTTGTTCTTGTTCACATCTGGTTCATAAGCCCATAATAAATGTCATACCTGTGCCCACCAGCTCACAGGTAGGAAATACACAGAAATTTCATAAAGTTAAACACTTTACAGTCTTCACTGCATAAATTATAAATTAAATATAGACTAATCCTCAATAAAGCTGCATAAAGCTGCAGTCTTCACTGCATAAACTTTACAGTCTTCACTGCATAAATTATTAATTAAATATAGATTAATCCTCAATAAAGCTACAAGCGTTGATTAACTCAGTTACCTGTGTTCTTTGATTCTGCGGTCACTGCTGCACATGTGGATCTCACACGCGTCCCATTTACTCACAACTCTTAACGTTAATTTAAGACCAACTAATTTAAGACTGCTCTCATGATGAAACTCAAAACTGACATTTTGGCATAACTGTGTTATTATTCGTTCAAGCACGTCGTTCTGTTCGTCGTGTGTGTTAGCAGAACATTCACAGGCAGCACGTTCTCTTTTGTCTTTTCGTGCTTGCATGGTTTAAAAGCATTTGCATGAAGAAGAACGTGATCATATAATGTAGCGCTAGCCAAAGGATGAAAAAAAAACGGATTCTGCGTTAATTGAGTAAAATTTTTTTAAACGCATTAAACAGAAAAACATTAAAAATCGCACGCGTTACCGTTGACAGCAGCACGGATATAACTGATGTGAATACGCTGCAAGACGGACGTTGTGACATTGTTTTCCTGTGTATTTGAGCGTAAGCGTAACAAGCCATTAAAAAGAGGCAACTTTATGTGGACGCACTGGGAATTAAATCATGCGCAACCCCCCGCAATTCAACGGTGAAAACTTATGATTTGCATTTTTATTATAAATTTGGGTGCATTATTTGTTGTTATTTGAGACTTCCCAATAAATCGAGAATGATACATTTATTAATTTTGCAATTTTATAATGTTTGGAGTTTTACCATGGCACCCCTGCTCTCGCCAGAAGGCACACCGGTTAGGAAACACTGCTCTAGCGGGTAATAAACAAAACTGCATCTTGTGGAAGAACATTGTAGTCAGAGCGACTTCTCTCCGTTAATGTCTATGAGTCATGCAGGTACTGGGCTACAATAGTCCAAATATAAACATTTATTATTCAGGTTAAGACAAAAACACGGTTTGGAAAATGGATTCATGATGTACTCTCTCAATATATAAATGTTGTAAATTTTTTAACACAAACGTTACATAGTGAAGCTTTATACATGCGATCAGTCAACTTATTGCTTAAAGTGCACCTATTATGGATTTTTGAAAATTACCTTTCATGTAGTGTGTAACATAGATCTGAGTGAACAAAAACATCCTGCAAAGTTTTAAATATGAACGTTCACCGTATACAAAGTTATTGTCTCTCAAAAGTAAGAGTCGCTGATATGAATCGATAGACGAACGATGCTTTTTCTCTGTCTAGATGACGTCAACTTGACAAGTTATTAGAATAAGATACGCCCACTTATTGCGCTCGTAGACGCCGGACGCCAGGGAATACTTGAAAACATCATGCCGACGAGACGCTGTGTTCTGAAGTGCGACACAAAAGCGAACTTTTTTCATCTGCCCATGGAGGAGCATTTGAAGAGTAAGTGGCTATAACTATACCACAGAAGTATACGTTAGCCCGGACCTTGTGCTTTGTTCACGTCATTTTGAAGATGATTGCTTCACAAACATAAATGCTGTAAAATGTGGATTCGCGAGCCGGCTGATATTGAAGGAAGGTTACGTTTATTTGGATCAGCTTCCTCCTCCGAATCACAACCTTTAAGTATTATTAATATTAATAAATGTTTTATGTAGCATGCTCAATTATTTTGTGTGTTGTGTACGCACAGCTTCTCTTCAATGTCAATTGTATTGAAATATGTGAAGTGTTTGTCGTTGTTATAAAGAATAGAGCAATACCTCGTAGTACTGCATTATCAATATGTTTATGCGTTGGGTAAACGCAAGCAAAGACTGAATGTGCTTTTACCACTGAACTTTGGGCTATGGTCGCTAACATAACTCAACTTAAATTCCTTCTCTTATTTTGAATTTTTTCCTACAAAGCGGTGCACTATAATCATTATTATAACACAATGTAATTGATAAAAGCATTGTGCACTGTACTCCGTGTTAACCAATAGAAGTATTATCTCTGTAAACACATTTTACTTATACACACACATTGTCAATCACAACTGACTGGGTCATCTGACCAATCACCGCAGATTAGCGCCACGCAAAGGCGGGGTTTTGAAAAATGAGTCGTAGAACGATTCATATGGGAGTCACTGAGCAAATCAGGTAAAAATAAATGCATATTATAAAACAAAAGTGTTTTTTTGTCATTGCATGCTTGTAAAACTGTTGTTGGGGGCTCCCAAAACAATATTAGGAACATTTTAAATGCCATAATAGGTGCCCTTTAAATAACTAGTCGACTAGAAAAAAAAAAGTTTTTTTTACAAAAAAAAGAAACAAAACACATTACTCATGTGTAGTCCTAGTTCCTTCCACTCCTGTACTCACCAACAGAGGCACGCACAGTGGTGATGTCAAAACTCTCCAAGTGAAAGATGACTTCCTCCACTGCGCGGATACCCTCCTCAGGCGTGAAGTTCACCTCATGATGTTCACTGCCAATGTAGGCTGCCACCTGCCACACAACACCAGTTAAAAACAACTCCATCTGCTACCAAACACTCAAACCCACATATGCCATTTGATTCAACTGGTTTTTAAACTGGAAGAACAAAACGATGAAAAAAAATGATGATCCTCTTTTGCCTCTATAATAAAAATGAGATCATTGATGTGCAACCAGTTCATATCTGTAACTGGAAGCATTTCATTATTTTTCATACTTTTCATTAAGACCAATAGCTCTAGAAAGTTATAATGCTGATTTGTTGATATTTCTAAAACCCTATTTGATTTGTTAATGATACGATTTTTACGAGTTTGTTGTCATAGGGTTATATTTTTTAAATACATAATGATGCCCCCAACTTTTTTTCTTTTTTTTTACTCATTAATATTCATTTGTTTGTATAATGAGCGTCTTGTAGATCTTTGTATTATTGGTTGTACCCACCCGGTACACTCCCACTTTTCCACAGCTTTACACACCCTTTCTTGAGCTTTTTTCTTCAAATCTGAGGTGTGAACCATCAGTAATAAAACCAGGGGTTTGAGTCCACTTTAAAGTATAGGCATAAAGCCATTTCAAAGATTAAAAAGGTAAAAGTAAAAGGTTAATGCTTTTACTTTTGCTCTTAAAGTGCACCAGATTGAGAAATGTACACAATTTTCTTCAGAAACAAAATTTTTCCCTGTAGTATCCAAGAGTGGTATTAAACCATGATATTTCTAAGGTATTTTGAGGTTAGAAATTCCACAATCATGACAACACTAGAGCCCAATGCTTTAAGTCAACACAATGCTTTTAAGTCAACACAAAGTGCATATAAATGCACTATCCACAGAAAGTGCAACATGTTCAGGCTATAGAAGCATAAAGTGCATATGACATGCTGAATATACAGTATAGAGGTCGACCGATAGTGGATTTTACCGATAACGATAGCTAGGTTGGGCCGTACTTGCCGATAACCGATTAATCAACCGATAGTTTTTAAAATTGATACTGGATAAAAACAATTATTCACGATACAGCACAGCCTCTGGAACCTTATTGCTTAAACATAACACTCCAAGTAAAACAGTGCTGAACTTTATATACAGGCCTCTATATATATATATATATATATTTATATATATAAACTGTATGAACCATGAAAACATGCTAAATTAAATAAATATATAAATATGAATAAATATTGAAGTCAATAAAGACATTAATTCCAACTGAAACAAAAAGTAATACTCTAAATAACAAATAAAACCAGTTACATTGCTCAGTCAAGAATTAATAAAAATGTAAGTTAAAAAAAAACAGTTACATTCAAAATTTAACTGTTTAACTCATCCAATACAAGATGATTACAACATTATCAAACTCTGTAAACAATAAATCAACTCTGATTTCATGTTAAAGACCATCAAAAACGCAGACGCAAGACGGCAAGTTGCATTTGGATGAAATGAGAGCGCGCGTCCGTTGTGATACATGGATGTGCGCTGTTATAATGCGTTGCTATTGATGATGGTAAATGTCACAGAATCTTGCTTTAAAAACTTTTTCCACTTCAAACACTGAAATGTTTTTATCAGTTCTTTTTGAACACGAATCAAATGCTTTTCTGATTTGTTTATATGTTTCTGTCGGCTGTATATTGAACATAGCCTATCAGTTTACTATTTTACGTCTAGCTTTAAATATGCAACGCTGCATAATGAATGCATAAAAGTGACCAGCAGCCGTATAACGTTATAATCTAATGCAAATAGATGGTAACAATTGTGACATTAAACATTCGGGTCGGAGTCGGACTTAGGTTTGTTTTTGTCCGTGTTTTAACCGCTTGAGGTACTAATGTTAGCGTCCTCTCAGCCTCGAAGGCAAACAAACATGCGGTTCTTTCTCTACTAATGCAGCATCTAGTCAACAAATTAATCACTTTATAATGATATGACAAAATGTACTGTATGAATACCTTTTCGCTGTCGGTGCTTTAAACGCGCATCTGATGTCAGGCACTCCACGCATGCAGCGTGTGCTCTCAGTGCAGCGCGCAGCGTCACGCGTCGAAATAAACACGAGGCATGAGTGATAGTGTTTATTACACCTCTAGAGGCCACTCTTGTACTGCATGATGCCAGTAGACCCTTCTCTGCTCTCTAGTACTGTTAATGAATGACAGCGCGCACTTCTCAGCCGCTCCAGCAACGGACGCAACCAGGAAAAACTATCGGTATGGATTTTTGCCGATAACGATAGTTCCACCAATCAACTATCGGTGCCGATTAATCGGCAAATCCGATGAATCGGTCGACCTCTAATACAGTATCAATACCTTGCGGGCAGCAAGAAGATCTGGGCTGTCATCTGCACCAATGGCAAATGTCTGAATGGGATACTGAAGCTCTTCTTCTTTGGCCAGTTTCACGAGTGTCGCAGCAACCAGACTGGAATCGAGACCACCTGGAAATTAAAACATCATGGATAGGGTGAATGTAATAAAAAAAGTCAGAGTAACTGAACAGAAAGAGCAGCACAGGCACCTGAGAGGAGGCAGCCGATTCTTCTGTGAGCCATCAAACGTTTCTTTACAGCATTTTCAAACAGGATCCTAATGTTGCTCTTGACCGTCTCCAATTCAAAGCCTGACGACAAGGGAGAAAAAAGTATTTCTTTTTAGTTTTCATTGATTGTAAGCAGACATACAGTGCTTTTCTATATTTTTGAAGAAATATGATCCAAAACATCAGATATTCAGTCCTAAAAAAGTCCTAAATGTAGACAAAGGAAACCCAATCAAACAAACGAGACACAATAATCTACTTGGGTCATTTATTTATTCAGGAAAATTATCAAAAAATGACATATCTCTGAGTAGCAAAAGTATGTGAAGTTCTAGGATTAGAAGTTAGTTTTAAAAGTGAAATTAGGCTCCACCTGTTCTGAGATGTTTTCAGTCAATGGGATGACATTCAGCAACCTCTGAACTTCACAACACGTTTGTGGAACTTAGCTTCTTAGCAACTAAAGGTCTCTCTCAAGTTGGCAGATGTTAATAATCACAAGTCCACCATCAGGAGAACACTGAATAACCATGGTGTGCATGGCAGAGTTGCAAGTAGAGTCACTGCACTCCAAAAAGAACATTGCTGCTTGTCTGCAGTTTGCTAAAGATTATGTGGACAAGTGTTTTGTGGACAGATGAGACAAAAATATAATTTTTGGTTTAAATGAAAAGCGTTATGTTTGGAGAAAGAAAAACACTGCATTCCAGCATAAGAACAATATCCCCTCTGTGAAACATGGTGGTGGTAGTATAATGGTTTGGGTCTGTTTTGATTTATCTGGGCCAAAACGAATCGCCATCATTGATGGAACAATGAATTGTGAATTATACTAGCAAATAGTACGTGAACTGAATCTCCAGAGAAAGTGGGTCATGAAGCATGATAACGACCCCAAGCACACAAATTGTTCTACCAAATAATGGTTAAAGAAGAAGAAAGTTAATGCTTTGGAATGTCTGAGTAAAAGTACAGACCATAACCCAATAGAAATGTTGTGGAAGGACTTGAAGCAAGCAGTTCATGTGAGGAAATCCAACAACATTCCAGAGCTGAAGTTGTTCTGTACTGAGGAACGGGCTAAAATTCCTCCAAGTCGCTGTGCAAGACTGATCAGCAGTTTCTGGAAATGTTTGGTTGCCATTACTGCCAAATATTTTACAGTGTATGTATTTTTGTCTCATTTGTTTGGTTGGGTTATCTTTTGGCTCGTTTCCACTGAGCTGTACGGTTCAGTTCAGCGCGATGTAAAAAAAAAAAGAAAAAAAGTTTTTGGTACGATTCACAACTTCTGCCAATGGAAACGGAAATAATTGCATGCCATACTGTAATACTGTCTACGTGTAGGACTTTTGAGAACATCTGATAATGTTTTGGGTCATATTAATGCAGAAATATAGAAAATTCTAAAAGGTTCATACGTCTTCAAGCAGCGCTGTATACTACAATGATTGGAAAGTTACAGAAATATTTTTCCGATTCATGTTCCATAGTCACATAAATGCAAAGAAAACAAGGCAACACTTGTGTGCCTACCCTGAAACACAGAGAATATAAATGTACAAGCAATCTGGACTATTTTTACATCACTATATGACATATACCTGTGCCAAGGCCCTCAAGGGTGTTAAAGGGGGCATGTTTAGGTTCATCTGTGCAGCAGTGGAAGGGACCCGTCCGAAGGGACTTCACTTTTCCAGTGAGCTTCAAGTCAAACTCCTCAAAGTGTCCTGGGGGGAAGGGGGTGATCTCTGCAGGGGTGGACATGGAGTGTGTGATCTCGGTCAAACCTGTTTGGATTAAATCACAGTGAAAATGAGATGCTGTTCAAATCATTCTGCAATAAATGTGTGCTCAAAAGTATCGCACCAGGAGATTTGAACAAAACTAAATGAAAATGTAATTGCATAAAATAAACACAAATCCTGGTTTGCTGTGCTTCTTTGTAGGGCTGCCATATGTCTAACCAAGTTGTGTTCCAAATTTGATTTAAAGTTGATATCACAAATTTCACAACGCTGATTTTTGTCGTTGTTCTCTGTATTGACATCACTCCAAATGTACAAAAAAAGGAGCTCAATGTTAAAATTGACCGGAGTTCTCCTTTAACATTCATTTCAGCAGCTCACACTGTGTTCTCCGCTATTTTTCAGATGTGCTCGTATCAAACTACTTTATCGATATAAACGGTATTGCCTTTTTTCATATCGTTTCTAAAAAGTACGAAAAATATCGTACAAACTCAATATACCACCGAGCCCTAGTGCCTGTAAAAGCAGCATACTTGTAGTCAATGAATACAAACTTCAGCATATTCTGAATCCCTAAGATAAAATAGACTTCTAACCAACATCCCCCTGTTATGTGCAATGAACAATATAATCCTTCCGACAAAAAATAAACATTTTGCTGTAGCAAAATCACAAACAGCTTTCATACAAAAATATAGAATTATGTACCAGCAGCTTTCATACAAATATAATGCTTGTGGACTTACACATATTCTGTATAATTAGTAACATACAAAGCTGCTCTTATCCACAAATAAATAATAAAGAGTATTAAGACTTTTGACTTGAAATTGTTGCTGTATGCCACAATCAAAAACAGTTTATAAAAAAAATAATAAAAAAAAGTACATGATCATCTGTACAGAGCAGTCTCAAAATTAAACTTTTTGTGACTGGTGATGCACTGATACACACTGTGACAGTGGAGGGCAGTACAGTAAACCTACGTATAACAGATCTTTTTACAGCATATTGATATAAAAACTAAATACAGAAAGCAGCTCTTATACAAAAATAGAAAAAAGGCCACAATGAAATTATGCCAATTTTCCATACGTTAATTTTTAACGGATTTCGGATTTTTAACGGATGGCTCAGCCATCATGCATCTCTGTTATGTGCATGCCACAGACTGTCCAGGCGCTGCACTTCCACGCTTAGGAGTTCCGGCTTTTGCGTTCGTTCAATATTATGCTATTAGAAAAAAAACGAGAAAAAAATCCAACACTTTTGACATTTGTGCATTGATTCAGAATCATCCACGTCTGCATCACAATGCATCTAAGAATAGTTTTTTTCCCCCCACCCCTAATCAGGATTACGGTTTTAATTAAATCTAATGTGCAGCCCTACCAGGAGAGAACAAATATGACTTGGTTTTATTCATTATACCTTTGGCCTCAGAACTGACTGCTAGAAAGCCATCGTCAGTGAGCAGTTTGAACAGTGGTCTCACACCGTACGTGTCCCTCCCCAAGAAAACCTTTCTGTTAGCAGTGTCCAACAGGATGAATGCAAACACGCCATCTAGCAGAGTTGCCATCTTCTCGATTCCAAAGCGATCGTACAGGTGCAGAAGGATCTCTCCATCCACTTTGGTCTGATACTCAAACTCAAAGTGCTCCTTCAGCTATAAGGAAAAAGACAGATCATTAGATGTTAAGTTAAACCAACTATGATCACATGACTCAATCGCACAAAGGCCTTTAAATAAAATTTTCCTTGAACTTTTGGCATATATGAGTATATGTGTCATATACATGGCATATAGGTCTTTGTATCATTAATACATCCAGAAAGTTCCATAACTTAAAACATCCTTGTCATCAATAAAAAAGTATTCATATAGGTGGCATGTGACGTCATGGGGCACAATCATTTTAATATGACTGCCTCTGTACCAAGACAACAACACCTACATTTACATCATCGCATCGATTCCACTGATGTTCAGTCGATGAGAAGCGAGTGGATCACTGTACCAGTATACAACATCGTGATGCCACGCAAACCTTGTGCGGTTTCTGGCTGTGGAAAAAATCTTTGCATAAGCTAAGAAAATTAACATTTTAACAATATAAGTGCACCTCATGAAACAATATTTAAAAAAGAAACACTTTGTTACCCCTTTAACTCACTTAAAGGGATAGTTCACCCAAAAATTTAAATCACCCTCAAATTGTTCTAAGATTATACAAGTTTCTCATTTGTTGAAAACAGAAGAATATATTTTAAAACAGGGGTGCCCAATCCTGCTCCTGGCGATGGACTGTCCTGCACAGTTCATCTCCAACCCTAATCAAACACACCTGCCTTTAATTTTCAAGTGATCCTGACGTGCTCTGAAGACCTTAATTGGTTGCTTCAGGTGTGTTTGATTAGGGTTGGAGATGAACTGTGCAGGACAGTCGATCGCCAGGAGCAGGATTGGGCACCCCTGTTTTAAAGAATGTCGGTAACCATGAAGTTGCTGTAACCCACTGACTTTTACAGTATGAAAAAAAAAAAAACATGACAAACCTTTTGGTTACGAAAATTCTTCAAAATATTTTCTTTTGTGTTGAGGAGAGCAAAAATATTCATAAAGGTTTACAACTCGAGGGTGAGTAAATGACAGAATACATTTTTTTGGGTGAACTATCCCTTTAAGAGAGCAATGTTTTGCTGAGCTTTAAAGATGGTGAAAGATGGAAGAAAGCAAAGCTTGAACTTATTTTATATGCATCCACTGCAAATTGCGCCATTTTTACCATCTTTTCAAGCGAAGCTTTTCCAGGTAAGTACGTCAACCTTGGGTTGTTTCGCTAAGTGTATAGTGTAAACAGACATCGGATATGGGTCACTTTTAAAAGGAAATGCAAGATTGGTTCTAGTAAAAATCAGATTTGGTCATCAACTCCTGCAGTGTAAAGGCAGCCTATGTTTCTTCTACATTGTGTGTAAATCACTTGCATATGCATCTAAATTAATATTTAGTTGTTTCAATTTGTTATTTGCCTAATAAATGACAAAAAAATATTTAGTTTTAAACAAGTTTTTGACAGATTTCTAAAACATTTTTGTTCTCTATGACAGGTGGTCTATTAAATATAAGCACTTTGTGTGTGTGTAAAATTATTTTTTTGTGTGAACAACGTTCAGCTACTTACCGTGATGTGGTTGTAGATCTCACCGTTGTAACACAACCAGAGGTAGGGAAACTTCTTGACACGCAGAGGCTGCATGCCATATAGCTGGTCCACAATAGCAAGGCGGTGAAACCCAAAGCAGCAGTTGGTGAATCCATTGACATTCTCGAAGCGGAAAGCATCTGGACCACGATGGGCGATCTTCATGGCATTGGTGCACTGAGCAGCGAGGCACTCATCACTACCAAACAAGGCCCATATACCACACATTCTGATGCTGAAAAAAAACAATGCATACGAATGTCATTTATAATAGAAGGGAGCAAAAGTAATCGTGCCTAAGTGTTTTAACAGACCTACTGGTCTACTATCTGACTTCAAGTGCATGCCAGTTTGAAATTTTTTCCAGACTTCAGATGGCACCAATGCCATGCCACATGACTGAGCTGCATGCCATCAAAGTACAGAGAGCATGATTAAATAGCAGCCAGTTGGCTCATTTTGCACAGAATCTATTTTCTCTCTCTCTTTCATTCTTATAATATTCTTTTCAGGTGTTTTTGGGACACTTGCTTAGAATTGAATGAAACTCGACACAGATCAGCATTATGATAGTTAGACACTGGCAAAAGCTCAGATTCATATTTTTTTTTTTACATTGTATACACCCCCGATGAAACCGGTATTACCGGTGTTGTCAAAAGTCGATTAACCAGTGGAAGAATTGTATCACCGTCACATCTCTACACCACATGTGTGCTTTCGAATTACAAACCATGAGAAAATATATATGTGATATATGACAAGTGCTGAGCTCGCCCGTCTCTGGCTCCAGCCAAAGCACAAAAGCTCATTTGAATTTAGATCAGATGCTGCACTCAATGTTCAAATCACATCAGTGTGATTGTATGGGTCAAAGGGTTAATCTAATATTCAAAGCAGAGCATTCAGTTTCTTAAAAAAAAAGGACAAACAGACATTTGTCAGTGCATTTCATTTCACTTTTTAAACAAGAAAACAAGATAAAAATCTTGCTTTTCCACACGTTTTATCCCTGATTTGGTATGGGCCACTGACAGTTGACAGTTGCTCTTCCTCTCCTGCCTTGCACCACCACAGCCACTTCCCTCCCTTCTTCTCACTGCCAAACACGCCCGTTTAAGTTGTATTTTTCACAAAGATTGTGAGGTACATTTTTCAAAAAGATTGTGAGGTAGACTTGAGCTGAAAGAGGGCGGTTTCATGACCCTTAAAGGTTTTGGTAACAATTTACAATAAGGTCTAATTTGTTAACATTAGTTTCAGCAAACTAAAATGCAGGCAACCAAACATAAACGGTCCTCTGTACAATCTGTGCAGGTCAATGTGCCCAGTGCACAAGCAAACATATTTTTGCGCATGCGAAGGATGATATTTTGTGTGGATATTGGAATAGTATAACGCCTTGTTTACATAATGAACAATAGTTTCACAAACATGTGTGAATATGAATTATTGCAGAATGAAAGAGGTATGAGAGAACAATTGCGAGATTCTCTTTAAAGAAATACATTTTGGCTTGCTTGTACGTTGTTTATAATGAATGCCACTATAGCCTAACTTGTTTTAATTTATAGTTTAATATAGAATTCTGACAACTGGATAAACACAAAATTTACATGATGATATGTTTTTAATGTCCTGTACACATTTTGTAGCATCAATGTTCTTAGAGGTCGATTTGACACCAGGCTCATTTAGCTGTTAAGTTATACTTCATCTCAACATGACTATTATATTAAAATATGTTTATTAATTAATTGTATTATATCATCCATATATAAAATTACATACAATTTAATTGAATCTTAAATACACTTCAACATATACAGTGATATAGTAAGAAAAGCTGCATTATGTTCAGCTGTGAGGTTTCTGTAAATAACGCAGACATATGTACAGCTGTCAAGTCAAGACACTTGGCATTGGTCAAAGTTTGGGCGCGAACACGTCTGCAAACACCTGCATGTTTGACAAGAGTGACTAAAGGCTGTAAGGAAAGGGTGTGCGGAAAGCAAATTACTTCCTTCAAATTCACTAAGATAAGAACCAGGTTAATAAATTAATGTGCATGCATACGCACGTTGTGAATTAGGTGGAGATTTTGTGAGAATTTCTCCTGTGTGCGTACAATTATGAAATAATCCACAAACTTATTAGTGAATGAAATTTTTTTGTTTGTTTTAAATAAGACTGAGGTCATTATAATATTAAAATCTTCCAAACACTTGCCTCTGCTTTAGGGCCCTGACCTAAGCAGGGTGCTAATTTATTCCCGTAGTCAAAAAGGAAACATAAAATCCCTGAAACATAACACTTTGTAAAAATACAAATAAAATAATGTTCTAGAGGTTTAAACTGCAAAAGGGAAAAAGTGGTGTAAAATTAAAATCTGTGTCATGTGCTTGACATTTGGCAACAAGGACGTGAAGGAGAGACATGAGCGCATGTTAGGTCACATGCTATCAAGGCTCCTTTGTAAGTTCATTTTTGACTAGGAAATTCAATTAAAGGAAATTGAACATCCAGATGTGACCATTTAACATTTTGTAAATTCAATAACTTGAATACAAAAAAATAAATAAAATCTGTGTTATGCTTAAATGACGGTGCTTTTAGGGGATAGATTTTTTTTTCTACATAGCTGCACTATTGTTCATTAATGGCAGTGGCAGACAGTATAATAGGTTTTTGAGAGTCAGGAGTTTTGGTACATTATTCTATGCCAGTTTGGAACATGTGACCCATCCACAATACAACAACCAGAGGTCAGGAAAGATGCCACAGCCTATTGGCCTCACTACACCGATAAGCAGGGATGTTTCAAAAATGACGACTAAACGGGATCGAGTTGTGTGTGGAAAAAGTGGCCTACACTGAGGAATAAAAAAAAAAAAAGCTTGTTGATTTTCACTTTTTAGGACTTCCAAGAAAGAAAAGTTAAAGATTGTTTTAATGTTTTTTTAAACACTAAGATATGGTTTCAATATTTTCCAGCCAGCAAAGTTACATTTGAGCTTGTCAAGCTGACATTTTGACATACAAGTTCCATATGAAATATGGTAGTACAAGATTAAATATAATGTTAATAAAGCTTTTTAATGTTTTTTTGAAACCCTAAGACCTTTACACAACTTTTCAGAGAGTTAAAATGCATTTACATATGTGTGAAGTTTTAGACAACTCGCCAAAAATTAGGTTTACCCTAATACAGTCATTTATAACTGACATAACATCTGTGTATTTGACAAATATTGCATATATGTCACTTAAGCTGTAATGAAGTATGCAAACGCAGCACGAGCATCACCGCCTCAGTTTTCAGCTCCTCGCTAATCGGTTAACTTACATCCACAGTCGAACACACCTGAACTGATGACGAGTCGTTTTGAGGGGGAGGGGATGTACATTTTATTAAAGATTACGAGGGCACGTGCATTTAGAAAAATAATGAAGTGCACGAATACATTTATAATAAATACTACAATATTCCATCAAAAAATAAGAAGTCCAATTTGATTTCATAGTGACTTTAATGTTGTCATCTAAAACGTGTCCTCGTGGCTGGCTTTAACAGGAAACCTGTGTGTCGTTAGTCGTGTAGATCATCATAATTTTCTCAATAGGAAGAACCCTTACTCAATTGTCTGACAGTGACAGATGTATGGCTAATTGATGTTTAAGCTGTTCGTTTATCGCATATAATCTACATCGGTTAAATGCATTCGACAGGAAAGCTGAAAACCTGCTGTGGTTTAACGTTTGAAGCGATCTCTATACCAACTCCCATATAATCACTTCTATACATTTTAAAAACTCATATCGTGAGATAAATTCGTAACAAATCAATCAGATAAGAGGTATGCTACCTTTAAAAGATGCTTGATTTTGGTGTATCTCGGATGAGGAGTGAGAAGCACCCGTTCTTCTTCAGTGAGGATCGGCTGATGAAACACACGTGCTGCATTACATTTGTTCTCGGTTCCTACCCAAAAGGTCACTTTTGCTGCTGATTGGTCGAATGTGAAGTTGTCATGACGGAATAAGGTCATGTGACTGCAGGGCCGTCGATAATAGGGTGCCCACGGGGGTCCACTAAATCCAGTAGCTATGCTATAGCTATATACTCTTCTACTTGTATATCTTCTCACATATATATTACAGTGTCAGCTTTTATGCCTGTGAGTTTAAAGAAAACCACAAACACATGCAATTTAGTTGAGGTGTTTCAAACATTTCCTCTTTTTCCCCTCCATAGAGGGACCCAAAAGGCTTGAGGTGTGTTCGGCTGGATGTAACCGGTCGACGAGGGAAGCAGGACACACAGACAGGGAGGAGCTGGAGCTGAAAACTGTCTGAAACGTGAAGTCAGACACTTTCTGCTTCCCGTAGTGACGCTCGCGTTTGAATGGTTTGCAAACTTTCTTCTTCTTGGTTTTAAACGGCGGCTGGCAACCGAATTTGGGTGGATGACCGCCACCTTTCGCTCCGGAGTGTGGAACAGAGTTTTATATTCTGTTTCAGCCCTGTCTCCCTAATAGAGATCGCTAATGCCGAATTCAGACTGCACGATTTTCAAAGTAGTCGGGTCACTGTTCTTTTCACACTGCATGACTATCTTGGCCAGCATTCAGTCGCTGCTGTGTTCACACTGAACGATGGATCGGCGACAGGAGGTTTCACACTGCATGACTTTACAAGAGGAAGAATCGCCGACAACTGTTTGGCATGCAAACTACGTTTCACAACCAAACAAACGCGAGAAGTGATAAGAAAATAACGCAAGATCACACGTGCGTGAGACCGGAGTTCTCGCGCGAGACTCAAATTGGTATTAAAAATTATAGCCTGGAAGAAGCTTGCGATCCCAATCTGTGAGCTGATTTGCAGCGAAAAGGAGAAGAAAAAAAAAGATTATGCAGGAGGAAATGGTTTGGGAGACGAGATCAACTTGCTGAGCTCTGAGCAAGGATTGTGTGTTCTACAAAGAGAGTTGGGGGTAAAGAAATAATGGATGTGGGTACATTGTTTCTGTTTGATATAATTGTAAATATTAAAATACTGATATTCTGGTCTATAACTCCTCCCGAACTCCCCGCTGTCCTGTATCTTGCTCTCTCATTGGCTGTCGGTCATCGCCGATGTAGTTTTCAGTCAGAACACTTTCACACTGCAGGATTTTGAATCGCCGACAGGTCCAGATATTTAGCATGCCAAATATCTCACGGGCGTCGGCGACTCGTCGGTGATTCTCTCAGATCGCGTCTTTGCTCATTCACACTGCATGATTGTCACTCGCGTGAACGAGCACCGATTTGCCTGTGATTTCGGGCATTTGTCTGCGATTTCTCAAAACTTGTCGGCGAGCCAAAATCGGGGCTAAAATCGTGCAGTCTGAACTCGGCATAAGACATGTGACCAACTGGGCGGCAACGTCATCAGAACGCAAAGAATTATGGGTATGTTTGGCCCGTTTACATGGGCTGGCATAGCAGGCTATAGCGTTCTGGCATAAAAATCATGAAAAATTAGCGTGAAAAACAGAATATAATCCTACAAAATGCAGCGGGCTAAAGAAAACATTGTTGGACCATACTGCTTAAAACTAAATCCTAATGCAAAGATGAGATATGACGAGAAAATAAAGGGAATCAAAGGACTGGATCCTTACGAGCATATTGACAGGTCAGGAGACGTCATCCTGTTGCCCAACTTCCAGCACCCATATACAACTACATGGTGTTAGTGCATACACACACCAAGTTTTCAGTAACTTCAAGTCGCTGCAGCACCCAGCAGATTTCATCATGAGTCATTTTGTACCCACCACTTAAAAAAAAAAAAAGCTTTACTGTTGTCCACTTCTTTTTGACATGATGCTGACTATCGCGCTTCCTTTTTTAAAGAATGTCATGAGTGTAGAATGTCCCCTCTGTGACACCAGTTTATTTTTGTTATTTCCCAAATGAAATACTTCGATCCGCACACATTGTTTGAGTTCTTATATTAAATGGTCTAGTGGTAGATATTCTGCCAAGCGTGTCAGAGTTTTCGGGTTCTAATCCACACAATGTTTAGTTTTTTTTCTGTCAACAAAACCGAACATGTTCATCAGTGGTTACAGTCTATATCAAGCAGGGACAAATTTGTGTGCAGTTTATTTTGTGATTTTACCGGAACGAACAGAGAGTCTGTGCAACGGCGATAGATTGAAGCGCGCGTCCGACTGAGGACTGTGCGCGAGCCACAACACTATGCATGAGCAGCGGCAACGAGCGCTCAGCTGGATCTCAAAAACAGATTTAAGCGCTAGATCTCGTATTTAATAGCGAACTAAATGAATGCTCTGCTAGTTAACTGGAGATGTTTGTTTATTTGTATTAGGTACATCCGTTCTATGACATTAGTAGGCCTATATTTTTTACTAACCATACATTTACGTATATTGCGTCATTGTACCCAGCACTTCTGAAAATGCACTTCCGAAAGCGTCTCTGTCCCCAGCAGCACACTTCAGACCAAACTGATGGGGGTGGCTAAGGGCTGGATTAAGATAGAGGGGATGAATGGTTTACATGTGGGGGCTGGGGGGCAGCGTGTTGTATGTATGAGGGGAGTGAGTTTACTGTTGTTGTGGACAAATGCCACTTCTATCGTGAGAACGACTATTGCAGTTTATAACACAGCAGGTAGACGGCATCTTGAACACAGCGTTTTTCCCTCCATGCAATCAAGTCTGGCGCCTTATGTTTGTGCCGCGGATTCCCTAAATGCTTTGCGTTCACCATTGGTAATACGTCATGATGACGTCACATTAGCAATCTCTATTGGAACATTGGAGAATGATATTGTTTCTCTCTGTATTTTGCTAATTTATCCACATCCTCATTTCTCTTTACTCCTATGCTGGAACCCATATAAAACATATTATATAATTTATAGGAACAATTCCTGAATGTATTTGTAATATGAAACTGAGTCAGAACAAATTAAAACATTTCCAGGTTTATGCTCTTCTACCCACTGCAATGCCAAGAGTATTGCCATAATTTCTGACTCCTAAAGGATTTGATGTTCGCTTTATTCAACTGATCCCAGGGTTGCCAACTCTCACACATCTGGCGTGACAGTCACGCATTCAGCCTCAATCTCACGCTCTCACGATCAACAAAGAAATCTCTCGCTAAATTAGACATTCTTCTGTGCTGTATTTTTTTCCCCTCATGTGCGCTAATTTACGAATTACTTTTACAAATTCAGGCTCTTAACTACTGATTGGACCACTGCTGTGTCTAATGCCTTTCTCTGATTGTTGATTCGCTGGAAACATTTGTCGTCGTTACATCAGTGACGTCCGTCTGCTTTACTGAGTCGGTCGGTAAAATGCCTTAAAGATGAGTTTATAGATCTACCTGTTGAGCCACTCACAGAGCTGCATGCCAACTCTCCCGCATTGACCATGAGAGTCACGTAATTGACCCTTTTCACACGCGCTCACGCCACACATCTTTCTCACGCAGAGAAAAATCGCGAGTCAAAGAGTCCGTCCTTCGAATGAGACGTTAAACCGAGGTCCCGGCTCTCTGTGGTCATTAAAAATCCCAGGATGTCTTTCGAAAAAGTAGGGGTGAAACCCCGGCATCCTGGCCAAATCTGCCCATTGGCCTCTGTCCATCATGGCCTCCTAATCATCCCCGTATACTGATTGGCTTCATCACTCTGTCTCCTCTCCACCAGTAAGCTGGTGTGTGGTGGGCGTACTGGCGCAATATGGCTGCCGTCGCATCATCCAGATGAATGCTGAACATTGGTGGTGGTTGAGGAGATTCCCCCCTTCCTTGTAAAGCGATTTGAGGTCCCAGATAAAGCGCTATATAAATGTAACGAATTAAGAGGACACTGCACCGACAGACAAGACAGAGAAAGTTATAGGCTACTTTTGATATGGAACAAATTCTCTGCTCTCATAATCTGTCAATATTTTTACGAGATTCAAACAATAAATACAGTTTTTGGTGCTTTTAAATGTGACAGACTGCTGTAGCACCTCAGCTCAAACAGCACGTGATACAGTACAACTTTTTTTCATCATCATCATCCCCCCCTCCCCCCCTCGCCCCGGTTACTATGGCAGTACGAGCAGAAACCCCGAAACCGAGAGTAACGCGGATATGACTGGCGACTCCCAACTCACCCCTGCTCACACGCCCCGTTTCCTTGGTTAAAAATCGCAATTTTCTCACGATTTAAAAATAGTTGGAAACATTTGGAATATTGTAAGTTATCAACTTAACAAAATATATAACAATGGCCTTGTGATTTTGGGATATTTTAATGCAAAAATTTTACATATTGTACCTTTAATTCACTGCAAAGCATATATGCCACTTATCAATCACAAAACTGAATGCAAGTTATAATTTTTGTGTCTGCAATGCTACTCCTAAAAGCCGCTTTTAATGCTTACACTCAACTGTCAAATTAACTGAAAATAATTGTCAAAGCTCAACTGTATTTTTATAATATTGCAAAACATTTACAACTAACATCAAACGGAATGATGTGGTGTGTCTATCTACAGCACTGTCAATCATTTCCATCATTACTGAAATTTGGTATTCCAATTCCTCCATGACAATTTGATGCAATACCATGCAGCAGGGTTTTTTTTTATATATTTTGCTGGGCTTTATTGAATTTTATAACCAATTAACGTTTAATAAAGATATCATATTAAATGGAGTTAATATTAAAGATAAAAATGTAATAAATAATTTTTTTGAGATGTTTGACTCATTGCCCTGAAACATTTCAATATAAGTATTTCTGGAATAACCATTTTGAGAATATTAATTGGAAATTAAATTGGACTTATAATAACAAATACTGTGTTAATATTACATTTTGTGAAATTAAAATCCTACTTATAATTTATCAAACTAACCTGTTCCTAAAGAGATATAAAACTGATCTCTGAAAATTGTGTATTTTGTAAAAAGGATGTTGATGTATTACATCTTTTTTTTCCGAATGCATGTAGCCTATGTTAAATGTTTTGGTTTTTTTTTATTGTTTATTTTTAATGTTTATTAATATGCTAAGTTGATCTAAAATTTATATAGAGAAAATGGATGTTATTTTTTATTATTATTAAAAATATATATATTTTCAAGAATCTCCTTTTCATGTTAACCTTTTAATATTATTAGGCAAGATTTACAGACATTTTAAATGGTCTGAATACCCAATAACTCCCATTTCAAGACTGACATAAAAAATCATTTTGAAACCTTAAAAGACTTTCGAGCCGGAAAGCAACCGGAACTATGGACACATTTAAAGAACTGAACTCCTCTTTTACGTTGATTATAGGCTACACTTGTTCTCAGTTTGCCTATTTATTTTGTTCTCTTTTTTTTTCTCATTTCTTTCTCGTAAGTTATACATGTTTAATATTTATCTTGTTTGTATTTTTGATATGTTTAATGTTCAACATGCAGCCTAAAATAAAAATAAAAATTCATTTATTGTGCTTTTGCCCGGTCAGTCCGTTATGTCAGCATGACATTGGGAGCAAGTCGGAGCACATTTCATGACTCGTGACAAATCGGGTCCTTCCTGGAAATCGGGTATCCATCAACTTCCAGTTAGCCTAATTATTATTTCTTTGTTGATGACGAACACAAACTTTCTTCGCAACAGAGTCGCACTTACGACATTGGTCCTGCATGGCTTTTGTTCACACAGGGCGCGTTCCGGAACTGGTCCCCGGCAATGTTACTAAAGGTCCCCGGCAATGTTACTAGGTCCCCAACCCGTCATCGATACCGGTTTCAATCCCAGGTCGTTTTTGCGTTCACACAGAAGGCACTCTGGCAATTTGCCAGCAATTTCCCGGGATCAACGCGCTGTGTGAAAGGGGCTGATTTGTTACCACACCGGCATGGATCTCGCAGTGATAACCGGTGTCTGCGCACATTTTGATATCCTCAACAACAAAAAACAACAACAACAAAGTCAAAACAATCGCAAGCCAGTCTAAATGCTACTAGGAACCAAAACTATGCTGAACAGTCAGTCATTATGTCATGACAACGTTGCAAAATCGACCAATCAGCAGCGCCTGTGGTTCTTGGGTGGTAGCCTACACTGAGTGACTGTGGTCAAATATAGGCTTTGCTGAAATACAGCAGCAGGTGTTTTATTTCATCAGCCAAACTTCACTGAAGGACAACAGGCTCTTATCACGGACTCACACCTCTTCAAGCATATTTTACAGGTAGGCCTAGCTACACGTTAACTGTTAGGATATCAGTTTATTTATTAAGAATTGATTACACGGTTTAATTGATACTTGTTTATTTGCATTTATGAATGCCATTGTAGATGTATATTTTGCTCATAATGTTAAAAAAAGTAATAAAACACTACCACTTTTTTCTGTTCTTTTTTTTTTAACACAAGAAACACAAAATGACAATGATAAATGACATGCCAAGGAGCAAGAAAATATATATACCTTTTGAAAAGATTCATAGTTTTTATAGTTTTCTTATTGGAGGAGTCCGAGATCATATACATATACAGTTTTAAATCAGGCAAGAAACAAAATAAGATTGAGGAAATAATAATAAAAAATCTTTCTCTTTCTCAATGCCACACTACCACTGATCCATATCAGTGAATAGTCATGGCCTCTTTGCACATTCAACCAACAGGTGCATAGCATACTAGTGAGATTATATGTTGATATACACTACAAACAGTTTTACGGTTTACAGTGCAACCATAAGAGGACAGGTTTTACTAGCTCAGTTGGTATTTTCCACTTTTGTTCATTTCCACTTTTAACCACAGCAGCCTTTCCTGTAAACCTATAAAAATATGTATGGAAGCTTGTTTCCGCCACGGAATAAAACTTTTATTTATTTTTTTTATCTCGCAGTTCTGACTTTATAACATGGAATTGCGAGTTTATCATGCAATTCTGTTAAAAAAGTCAGAATAATTGTGAGATGTAAATTCGCAGTTACTTTATTACAATACCAAAACTCTAGTAGATGGTGCTGATACCACAAAAAGTACACAATACTCAATACTTAAATCAGTACAACAGTTAAAAAAAGAACAATTCTCAGGGCCTGAATTTCATTTTGTAATATGCAAATGATAAAAATATTGATTGAAAATCCAACGTACAATTGGCAATATGATTTTTTTTCTGACGCAATAAGAGTGCTTCAATGGTGACTTTACAAATGTTTTGTTTAAAAACTTTCCCTGACAGCTTGAGTTGGAATAGTTTGCAATATAGTGAGTATAAACACAAGGCTGTAAAAGCGGACTAGTGAGTATAGCCATGTGACCATATCATGTTATATATCACAACAATAAATGCTTTTTTTCATTGTTTACAGTATTGCAAAAAACTTCTTAACACTATATCCTCCTGAGACCCAGGCATAGTATTTTGTCCACTATAGTGGACATTATGTTTCAGTGAATCTCTCTGATGTGTCACAGTTTCAAGTTTCAAGGTTTTCAGAGATACCAAATGTTTGGAGGTTTCAACATGACAACTCCATCTCCTTGGTCTTTAAATATGACTGGCACTGACTGAATGATACAATTTTGCACAAATTTAATTAATATCTGAGGAAATTCAGGACTATATCTATTTCAAATGTCCACTGTGGACATCAGGACTTAGTAAATCAGTCAAGGGAATAGGGAAATAAATTATATATCAATATTCCAATGAAATATTAGATATTCTAATGAAAACAATTTACTACTCCCGTTATTACACTTCTTTTTTCACTTATTTTTTAATTTCTGAACGGCTGAGTCCTGATGACCACTACAGTGGACATAGCATAACATAAGAATAAAATATTATTTCCAAATGCTTTTTTCCCCCCATTTGTTCTTGTACTCCAAACAATGTAATGACAATAAAAAATAAATTCACAAAACTTCTCCAGGAGAATAAAGCTCTGGATAAAATGACATGTGAGCCTCATATTCTCATTGATCTGATCATGAAATGCAAACTCTTTTCTGTCATAAGCGCTGTCAGAAACAGAAAATAGTGAATTAAAATAATTTCAATTATTGTCCACTTTTGTTTACATCTGAGTGTCTCTTTGACGAATTGTTGTGTACCGTTTCAATGGTAATTTTGTGTGTTTGTGTATTAAACAGTTTTGAATTCTTGTGTTTAAAATGTTAGGATAGCATTACTAATTTGACTCCCTTTTAGTTTTAATGCAATTTATTCCCATCAGAATGTGTGGTATATGGGCCTTGTTTGGTAGTGATGAGTGCCTCGCTGCTCAGTGCACCAATGCCATGAAGATCGCCCATCGTGGTCCAGATGCTTTCCGCTTCGAGAATGTCAATGGATTCACCAACTGCTGCTTTGGGTTTCACCGCCTTGCTATTGTGGACCAGCTATATGGCATGCAGCCTCTGCGTGTCAAGAAGTTTCCCTACCTCTGGTTGTGTTACAACGGTGAGATCTACAACCACGTCAGGGTAAGTAAAATGCTTGGCCTATTTCACTTTCACTTTATTTCACAAAAAGTTGAAAACTATATTAGTTTTGGAGTTAGACATTTATATGTATGAGCACATGAAAAAATGACCCACTTCGAACTTTGATTGGATTTTTTTTTTTACACTTACAAGCACAATTGTCAACTTGCTAAGTTTCCAAATTTTCTACCATGGTTTCGTCTCAATCGGACTAAGGGTTTCAAATATATTTGCAAAAGCTGTTTTAATGCTAAATTACAACTTATGAAATACCACAAAGCAAAACCCATCATGTATCGCTGGACCCGGCAAGCATTCAGGAATCTAAGGAGAGGACGAGAACCACAACCAAAGTTATAAGCATGTAAATATCCAAAACTTCTCAGACTACTTCAGGGCATCGTCCCGATGACCCATGCTGTGTTTCGTTATGACACTAAATTAAAACATGGACAAATAGCTTAAATAATGTTTAAATAAATTATTATTATTATGAGAAGTACATACAATATGTACAACAGGGATATATTTCTGACTGTAATAATTTTTTTACTTCAACATTCCTTTGTTTGTATGGAGAGATTGTATTCTCGAATATGGGTGAACATGTTTGATTGTTTCCTTTTACAGTCACGTTGCGTCTATTTATAAAAAAATGTTTGCAAATTAGCTATCTATCTTCAAGGACGACAATGCGTTTATTTCTTCGATATCTAAAGTGTTCCCATATTTTTTTCGGTGGGGGAAAGAGATAAGCGATAACAGCCTCTTGTCTATAACATATTCTCTGCTGTAGCCTATAATGTGCAAGATATAATCATACACGTTCATATACCGCCATACTAGTATACCGGTACCGGTAGTGTGCAACCGTGGCGTCTGCCACATTTATTGTGCCAGTATGACTCTCCACCTCACATCATCTCTCCAATTCCTTCATGGTTGAACATGCATCTAAGATCTGTCTTTTTCCTTATAGCTGAAGGAGCACTTTGAGTTTGAGTATCAGACCAAAGTGGATGGAGAGATCCTTCTGCACCTGTACGATCGCTTTGGAATCGAGAAGATGCCATCTCTGCTAGATGGAGTGTTCGCATTCATCCTGTTGGACACTGCTAACAAAAAGGTTTTCTTGGGGAGGGACACGTACGGTGTGAGACCACTGTTCAAACTGCTCACCGACGATGGCTTTCTAGCAGTCAGTTCTGAGGCCAAAGGTATAATGAATAATTTAAAGCACCTTCTCTGGTAGGGCTGCACGAATAATTGAAACTAAATGAAATCCCACTAATGCCGAGTTCACACTGCACTATTTTAGCCCCGATTTCCACTCGCTGAAAGATTTTGCGAAATTCGCCAACAAATGCCCAAAATCGGAGGCAAATCGTTACTCGTTCATGCAAAGAATTGCCGACACCTGTGATATATTTTCTGTGCTAAATATCTGGACCTGTTTGCGATTCAAAATCCTTCTGTGGGAAATGTGTTCTGACTGAAAATTACATTGGCAATGACCTACAGCCAATAGAAGAGCAGGATACAGGGTAACGGGAAGTTTAAGGAGGAGTTATAGACCAGAATATCAGCAAGCAAAGGCTCCTCCGTCTATTTGGACCCACGAAATGGAGCAAAGTTTATTTTTCTAATCGCTTAAAATGAACAACAACTAGTCGATCAGAAAAACCCTTTAGTCGAGAGCAGCCCTAATGTTTGTGCTGCATGTTTCAGAGTGAAGCACGGCACTGTTCTTTTATGAACCTGCAGCTCATCATCTGGTGTTTTCAGTGTCTTAAGACTGGCTTGGTTCACAGTATTTTAGCATTATGGAACACATGTGGCAACCATCTTCCCAAACTTGTGATGAAAAGTGCTTATAATCCAAAAGAGAAGGCTCCCTGAGGTTTTCTGCCAAAATAAAATATTCATGGTTTATTTATTATTATTATTATTATATTTTATTTCATTTAAAATTGTGCAGCCCTATGTCCTTGTGCAATGCCTTGAGCACACCCTTTATTCCAGAATTTAATTTTAACATCACAATTTCACTGTGATTTAATCCAAACAGGTTTGACAGAGATCACACACTCCATGTCCACCCCTGCAGAGATCACCCCCTTCCCCCCAGGACACTTTGAGGAGTTTGACTTGAAGCTCACTGGAAAAGTGAAGTCTCTACAAATGGGTCCCTTCCACTGCTGCACAGATGAACCTAAACATGCCTCCTATAACAGCCTTAAGGGCCTTGGCACAGGTAGATGTCATATACTGACTTAAAAGTAGTCCAGATTACTTGTGCATTTCTATTCCACATGTTCTGAAGCCATTTGATAGCTTTGTGTGACACTGATAATAACAGTTAACAGAGTTATTCACATGTTGGACAAATAATTTAGTCCTCTTCTGGTTTAACAGATTAATTTGAAAACATGCAATTAAAAACAAATTTTTTTAATCAGACGTCGCTACCGCTCTCATAGTCATACACACTAAATTTCTTTCACACAACGGTCCACAGTCTTATTTGTGCTTTTTTTTTATTGAACCTTTTAGCACCTGAAGCTAAAAAAAGGTTGTTTTCACATTTATTTTTTTAATAATAAAATTCGAACAGAATGTGTTATCTTCAAGTGCAAAACAAATGACGTTAAATAAATTAGTTATTGGCCATTAATGTGTGTGCCGAGTTTGTAAACAGAATTGAAATGGACAATAAAAAAACAGGAATACATTTTCTGATTTTTATTTAGAAAAAAAAGGTAAATCATGATTGTAAAACGTTCTAATACTATCTATCTACTATCTAATAATATTACAGTCTAATAGAATCTAATACACGCAGACATGCACATGCACGGAAAGTTTTGCTAATCCTCTTTCCAAGTATCATCAAAAATTATCCCAATCGCCTCTTGTGCTGTATATTTTTGGTAGTTTTTTAAATTTTCTTCTGCAATCCAAAACTCCCTAACCTGCCATGCTGTGTCACTCCGTTTAAATCCTTCCTTCCCGCTTTCCCAAAAAGCTGCTGTCATTTGCTGATGGAAATGAAAATGACTGTAATGAGCCATATGTTGCCTAAAAGGGCATGTCTACTGTCAGGAGCAATTTGAATTATTTTAATGGTGCCAACAAGTGAAGAGTTACGGTAACGTGAATACAGCTTGCTTTGTGTCGGCACCAACACAACCATTTTAACAGGGTTAAATATCTATGGAACAGATGAATGTAAGAGTTACTTTTAGAACCTACCTGTAATATACATCTGCTTACACCACCATTTACTGTACCAAAACTAAATGAATTTCTCCCTTGTCGTCAGGCTTTGAATTGGAGACGGTCAAGAGCAACATTAGGATCCTGTTTGAAAATGCTGTAAAGAAACGTTTGATGGCTCACAGAAGAATCGGCTGCCTCCTCTCAGGTGCCTGTGCTGCTCTTTCTGTTGTTTGCTTTAAGTGGGTTTGTTACTCTGACTTTTTTTATTACATTCACCCTTTCCATGATGTTTTAATTTCCAGGTGGTCTCGATTCCAGTCTGGTTGCTGCGACACTCGTGAAACTGGCCAAAGAAGAAGAGCTTCAGTATCCCGTTCAGACATTTGCCATTGGTGCAGATGACAGCCCAGATCTTCTTGCTGCCCGCAAGGTATTGATACTGTATATTCAGCATGTCATATGCACTTTACACCTAGATATCCTAATTGTGTGGTGCTTTATATGAATAGGTGGCAGCCTACATTGGCAGTGAACATCATGAGGTGAACTTCACGCCTGAGGAGGGTATCCGCGTGGTGGACGAAGTCATCTTTCACTTGGAGAGTTATGACATCACCACTGTGCGTGCCTCTGTTGGTGAGTACAGGAGTTCAGACTAATTATGAGTAGAGAAAAAATCAATTGATGGATGGGGTATTTTAGGGGTTTTGCCTCATTCGACATGAGGTCGGCTGTTGGAGTATCCTTGAAGTTGAAGCTTCTGACGCCTGTGCAGACGATCCTTATAATCTGGGACATGCGGATGAAAGGATCTCTGATTAGAAGATTCTGAAGCTTCTGCAACTTGCGGCCCTTGTGTGGTTAGGGGGTGTCAGCGTATGGTTTTGTTTTGCAGGGTTATCACTGCTCTCCTTGCTCTTCTCCATGCTAGGCTGCATGGATGGTCAGGGAACTTGCACCAATATGAATATACAATGTCAGCTAATAGCCCCTAGGTGGCAGCAGTGCTTTGCAGAAATGTTTTTGTTTCTACGTAGGTATGTTCCTGATATCAAAGTACATCCGTGAGAAGACAGACAGCGTTGTGATTTTCTCAGGTGAAGGTTCTGATGAGCTGACACAAGGATACATCTACTTTCATGAGGTACATGTCATTATATGCTCAGTTTACATTTACAGTCACTTCAAATATATAAAAGCGCACTTGAAAAGGTATAAGTGTCACTAAATGATATAAAATATAATCAAATGGCCTTTTTTGATAGCTGATGAAAAATCATACAAAAATTGGGTGGAAAAGTAAAAAAAAAAAAAAAAAGTGTAGCATGTCTAGCATGTCCAAATAGTTTTTTCAGTGTATGTGAGACATAAGTGTCTTGTCATGCACTGTTAGCTGTATCTTAAGACTTGTATTGAGCTGAATTTGTGACCTGATCTGAATTAGGCTCCGTCCCCTAAAGCGGGCGCTGAGGAAAGTGTCCGTCTGCTGAAAGAGCTTTATCTGTTTGATGTGCTGAGAGCGGACAGAACCACAGCTGCACACGGGTAAGACAAAATACCCCTTCATTCTCTTCCCTTCACAGTAACTTCCACTGTTTGTGACGTCAAACGTTTTCCACTAGACTGGAGCTGAGAGCGCCTTTCCTGGACCACAGATTCACCGCATACTACCTGTCTCTCCCTGCAGAGATGAGAGCACCGAAGGCGAGTCCTGACACCTCACAATTCAGTGATTTATCCTTCATGTCAGTGTAAAATGTGTGTTCCCACATCAGTTACAGTGCCTGGTTTGAAGTGCAATGCAAATACCAAAAGCCCAAATATGAGCAATAATATAGTGTAACGCTAATATTAGTGTTTTTTTGTAATCCGACTGAATAACTTGTTTTGATTGGAGCAGAATGGTGTGGAGAAGCATCTCCTGAGGGAATCATTTAAAGGGATGAATCTTATCCCAGATGAGATTCTCTGGAGAAGGAAAGAGGCCTTCAGTGACGGTATGACATCGTTGAAGAAATCCTGGTACGCAAGCCTGCAGGAGCACATCGAGTCTGAGGTACTACACGTGCACACACAGACTATGATGTCATGGATGTGCACAGTACATGGTGTGTATCCTTTAATCTATCTTCTCTCCTTCAGGTGAACGACTCTCAGTTGGAGAAGGCTGAAAAGCTGTTCCCTTTCAACCCCCCCAAAACCAAAGAAGGCTTCTACATAAGGCAGGTCTTTGAGAAGAAGTACCCCGGCCGCAGCGACTGGACGCCACATTACTGGATGCCCCGCTGGATCAAGGCCACCGACCCCTCAGCCAGAACCCTGTCCATCTACAAGCCTGATAAAGACGAGTAAACGCATCATTCTTCAGACCTTGGCTAAACATTACATTCTTTACAGCACACACATCTGCCTCATGGAGCGGGTTCAAAGTTTATGATGCTACCTTCCTCTGTTAAATGAGCTAAATTAAGTTTTCTTTGGGCGGTTTTAGTCTTTTCTAAAGAGAAGTGAATTAAAAAGATTTGGAAACCAAAACGAGGTAAAGCTTGTTGGTTAAAGGACTTCAAAACTGTGTACAGAAACCTATAAATACTATTTTTGTTACTGCTTTAAAACTCAGAACTTAACATTAGCCAACATTGTCAAAAAAATATTTTTATACAAAGATTCAGAAAGCTTGAAGGGGATCCATAAGATTTTTAGATCAGGGGTGTATTTCCCAATGCCAACTATGGTCACAATTTCTGTCGTTACCAATAGATCTCAGTGGAACTTGCAAACAAAGGTGACTAATAATAATTTTGGGAAATGCACCCCTGGTCTGGAAAAGTTGTTGGTTTGATTTTTAACGGCCATGAACTACTTCCATTTTCAACTTGAGCTAAGCACTTACTCATGTTCCTTCAGTGGGACTGTTCCTTTGAGTGTATTTTTATGTGTAGAATTAGTTATTTGACAGATTAGTAATTGGTTGGCTAGTTAAACTGCTTTTAAACAGTGAAATTAAAGGGATGATCCACAAAAATCTGGTTTTGGTGACCAATGACTTCCATTGAATGGACAAAAACAGACTTAAAAAAAAATATATTGTTTGTGTTCAACAGAAGAAAGTTCTGGAATGAAATGAGGGTGAGCAAATTGCAATTTTCATTTTTGGGTAAAATATCCCTTTCTAAAACAGTTTGTAAATCTCTCAAAGTTAAATGCCTCACACTAGTTAAAGTTAAAGTAAGATGAACCATTTAACCTTTAAAAAATGATAATTTTAGATTTCATTAATGAGATGGATGTGTATGTAACATGAGTGTATAAAGCATCTTCAGCCTCCTGCACTGACTAGTCAAATTCTTTTCAGTGACTTTTTAGTCCTTAAAGTGCGCATAAGTTGTTGATTTGAAAGATCTGGTCATGGTGTTAATAAAACTTTTCTTCAATATATCTTGATGTATTTTAATTAATGTGGGTAAATAAAATAATATATAAATAAGCTATTTTTTTAACACTAGCACTCAGGAATAAGATCAAGAGTGCTTCACTGCAACACTATCACTTGTGAATAGAACTAAGATCTCTAGTCAGTCTAGTGTCTAGTCTGCTGAGCAGCAGAAATCAAACAGACTCCAGCAATTGCCTTTGAATATGCTTTAATAATCGGCTGGGAGTTCTCGTAACAATCACTGAGAATCTCAGCTTTATCAAGAATACAACAGTTTATAAAGGGTAGAAATACAGAACACAGCAAAATAACATGACATACTTGACATACATGATCATTGTGTATTTTTTCTTGTATTTGATTAGTTTAACTTGTGCAAAACAGCATCCACCCACACCCTCTGTTACTGGCAAAGCAAATTTAGATGTTAGAATCATCTGAATCATCAAAATCAACCAAATCATGGGGTTGATGGTCCATTGTTAGCTCATCGTTGAATACTCGATATATTGACTGGGACTATTAGATTTAAAATAACTGTCTAGCCAGGATATCTACAGTTTCGGAAACCACAACCCTGCTAAAAAATACTTCTGATATATTATTATTTTTTAAATGTTAGGTCTGTAAAGAAGAGTGTGCGGCACTGCTAAGGCAAATGCTACCAAAGAATTTGATCCGAGGAAAATCTATAATTTTACACTGTAATGCACCTACGATCACTGTTTAAAACATGCAAGAAAAGAATGGCATGGATGATATCAAATGGCTCTATAGAGTAGGTGGACAAACTAAAACAGTAATAACATAAAAACCGATACCTCTAGATGACTTTAAAAAACTTAGTGTACAGTTTGTGTAAAGGGAGGAAGGATATGTTTCATGATAAAAGACCTGTTATACAACATGCCCACACACATCTGCACACCCGCACATTAGTTGTGGTAAAAACCGAGAAAACATTTAAGTTACAGCAAAATATTCTGTATTATATACACATTTATAAGCTTCCTAATGCATATAATGCAAATAGGTATCAAGCTGAACCATCTGACCTTACTATACACCGCTTCGCAATGCCATTCACTTCAGGTAAGACAGGCCGTCTTACCTGAAGTGAATGACATTGCGAAGCAATGACACCAAGCACTTGACTTGATGTCAAGTGAATGACATCATGCAGCGATGTGAAGAGGAGTTCGGCCATCATAATCCACCATGCTCAAGTCAGTGCCCTATAAACAACAACAAAAACAAAAAAAGAAATCATAATTTCTTATGTCTCTATTTCCCCTATGCTATTTGGTACAATCAAGTATTTTTACTTCATTACTGTTCTTCATTTTGGGAAACTTTTACTTTTTCGTCATAAAAACATGCCATTTTGAACGAAAGAAATCGTCACCAGCTCAGTGACACAATAGCAGTGTCCAATTCATTAACAAGTTGATTGTTTTCAGTTAACCTGTTAAATCAGTTCGCAAATCACACTGTGACTGAACGATTCATTTGTGAACTGGACTGCATCTGATATCATCTGTTCACGGATTCAAATGATCTGGTCCGTCAGAGTCTCCGATTAACAATCACTGCATTCACTGCACTGACTCAAAATGAGCCAAGAATGGGAGATCCTCTGAACTGATAATGCGAAGAGTTATTAACCCTTTGGGGTCTAAGGGTTTTTGAGGTCCTTGAGATGTTTTGACATGCCCTGACATTTGTGCTTTTTCAGTTGCTTATAAACATATTAATGACAAAGGTGTAATTACACTCTATTTAGCACAAATAGGGGCCATAATATGTGAGCAACATGTATGTACATGTTTGTATTTTTGAGGGAATAATGTTTATGCATGGTTATTCAAAAAACTAAAAATGAAAGTTTCTGAAATAAGGCCACAAAACACATACTTAACATGTGTCCACAATACTTTTGACTAATGGATGTAGTTGCCTAGTGTTTTTGCTTCAAAATGATCTGAAAATCATCCCGCCTAATCATTCACATAAAACAATAGATTGATTTAAATTTTTTTAAACAGTTTTTGCTTGCAAAGGCAATATGCGCAGGGGCGTGACTTGCTGTGATTCACACCTGAGAAGACAAAGACCCTGCATACTAATGACCCTGCATATTAATGAGCTTGCATATTAATTATTATTATTATTATTATTATTAGACTTTATTGTCCACCTTAGTGGAAATTTGTCTTCGACTTCTCCAAACATATATTCATCAGTAACACCACAGTTAAAATTACAAAATACACACAGTAAAGAGTATGACACTACCACCGTCAACATACAACAACAGAAAATGGAAAGCAGCACAGCCGATTAGAAGTTATAAACACAAGATGCTTTCAGTTTAAATAAAGTTCCTGTATGGCATGGGGAATAAAGGATCTTTTATAAATGTTCCGGCTCGCCCTTGGGAGCCTGAATCTACGGCCAGATGGGAGCAACTCAAACTCTGAGTTGAGTGGGTGTAGAGTGTCTGCTGATATCTGTCTGCCCTTCCTGAGTACCGCCCTATCATACACATCCCCAAGCTGCCTTTGTGACTTGCCAATCACCTTCCCAGCAATATTAACAATTTTGGAAAGCTTGTTTTTGTCTTTCGCATTCAGGTTGCCATACCAAGCTGTTATATTGAACTGTAAAATGCTTTCTACCAGACCCCTATATGCCATCTCAAGAATGTGTTGACTGACCCTGAAACTCCTCAGCTTTCTAATTAAAAACAATCGCTGGTTAGCTCTCTTAAAAATACTCTCGGAGTTAACATTAAAACTTAAAGTGCAATCAATGATTGTACCCAAGTACTTAAAATTTTCCACTACTTCCACAGGCCGGCTGTTAAGTACAATAGGGGTGATGTTACTAGCCCCTCTTGGTTTTGTTTGTATTATAAGTTCTTTTGTTTTAGTCACGTTAATTTCAAGTTTAACAGTGTGGCACCAGTCCTGCAGTAAAGTGACTTGGCTAAAATAAGCTTCCTCATGTGCAGCGTTATTTTCTGTGAGAAGTCCTACCAAGGCCATGTCATCAGCATACTTAAGTAAACTAACATTGGTGCTGTGGGTCAAGTTGCCACTGGGGGTCAAGTTGCCACTGGTCTAAAGACCTTTTGTTCAATGATTTTAACCCTGAGATTTGGATTTCCCTCCAACACGCATACACACAGCTTCACCTTCCAAGAGAAGGGAGGAACATGAGCTAGAGAACGACAGTGAAAGTGATGATGAGTACTATGTCCAAGTAAAGCCCTACCACTCTGTAAAAAAAAAAAGAGTTAATTTACAGGTAATTGTCTGTATTCTTTTTACAGAATTTTACCGTTTTGTCATTATACAGTGAATACCTGTTATTTTACATATATTTGCTGTAATTTAAAGGTCCACTATTACATTTACAGGTAATTGCTTGTATTTTGCATTACAATAATTTTATATAAAAAAATAAGTAATATTTTACAAATTCTTTCTGTGAAATGAGAAAACAAAGAAGGTATGACTGCAGAAATCAGCAGTCATTTAACATGTTTTCCTTGAAGATCATTAAGCATGTGGGTGTTAAAGTGAGGTTTAAGGTTAAATAATTGTATTTGTACATACAGTATAGGCTACAGTTGGGGTGTAGGGTGCTCTGGGTGGAGGTAGTACCTTTGTTTTCTGGTAGCTTCACTCAATTTTTTTGAGTGGACGGAAGCAATGGTCCTCATCCACCTCCTAAAACTCTCACGTCTGGCTCCTAGTGCCACACCCCGGTACACCGCTTCAGCTGGCGGGCTAAACGGCGTGAGGGGGTGATGTCCACATCACATCACTGGGCGAATGAACTCCCATGACGGAGTCACCGGCCACCTAGCAGCTATGGGCTGAAATAGCAGGGTAGGCAGATCTCTTCAGCCTTGGTAGGCCTTCTGCCTAGGAGAGGGAAACTCTGATGTAAAACCTACGGCCCGAGGACCTCGCTGTCACTGTCCGAGCATGCTAGGCCATGGCGGATGAACCCCGGGTTTAAAGGGTGGGGTCAGTTCTGCGCACACTGTACTCCACTTGAAAGCTCCTCCGCGCAGGCAAGAAGGAAATACCAAACGTCTATCCAAACACCAGAAGTGCTGTGGCACCGCATCAAAACTGTTGTTCTGCAAACATCTGAAGATACCCTCGGATTCTCCATGAAGCAAAACAGGGGTTGGTTTGATGAGAACAACTTAGAAGTCCAGGAGCTGCTGTCAAAGAAAAGATCAGCACAGAATGCCCACCTGGCCCAACCGTCCTGCCCACATAAAAAAATCAGCCTTCCGCCTGGAATGCAGCACCCTCCAGCGTAAGCTGCGAGAGATTCGGAACGAGTGGTGGACCAACCTCGCAGTAAAAACACAGCTTTGCGCTGATACTAGTCACTACAGGGGTTTCTACAAAGCTCTAAAAGCGGCATATGGTCCCTCGTACCAAATCCTGAGCCCCTACGGAGTGCAGACGGAAAAAAACTGCTCACCGAAAAGGACTCTATCCTGAAGCGCTGGTCTGAACACTTTAACACCCTTTTTCAAAGCTAGCCACTCAGTCCAAGAACCAGCGATTGACCGCATTCCACAACAACCAGTGAAAACTGAATTGGATGTTGCACCAACACTAAAAGAGACAGAGAAAGCCATTAAACAGCTAAAGAGTGGAAAAGCTGCAGGAGTTGATGCCATCCCTCCTGAGGTATGGAAGAACGGAGGTCCAACACTACACAACAAACTCCATGAATTTTTCGTCTGCGGCTGGGAGCAGGGAAAACTCCCTCAAGACCTCTGTGATGCTGTCATCATTACTCTGTACAAGAACAAAGGGGAGAAGTCAGACTGTTCAAATTATTGAGGTATAACACTTCTGTCCGTCGCCGGCAAAATCCTTGCAAGAGTTTTGCTGAATCGACTGGTACCCATGATAGCAGAAGATCACTTTCCAGAGACACAGTGTGGCTTCAGAGCCAACCGGGGAACCACAGACATGGTGTTTGTCCTGAGGCAGATTCAGGAGAAGTGCCGGGAACAAAACAAAGCGCTGTACGTCACCTTTGTGGATCTGACAAAGGCATTTGATACCGTGAGCAGGCAGGGACTTTGGAAAATTCTGGAAAAGCTAAGCTGCCGACCAAAGTTCCTCACCATGATTATCCAGCTTCATGAAGACCAGCTTGGACAAGTCAGACACAGCAATGATCTTTCGCAGCCCTTCCCTATTGCAAACGGTGTAAAACAGGGCTGTGTTCTTGCTCCCACACTGTTCACCATTTTGTTCAGCATGATGCTCCAGCAGATCACAGAGGACCTCGACGACGCTGATGGCGTATACATCTGTTTTCGTCTTGACGGGAGCGTGTTCAACCTGAGGCGTCTGCAGGCCCGTACAAAGACCAAGGAGCTCCTGATCCGGGAGCAGCTGTTTGCTGACTATGCAGCGAATCACGTCCTGTTTCACAAAAACTGCTCAGATCTTCGGCCTTGAAGTCAGCTTGAAGAAGACTGAAGTTCTGCATCAGCCCGCGCCACAGAAAGAGTTCCATCCACCAAGCATCTTGATCGAACAAACAAAACTGAAGGCTGTCCACCATTTCAGCTATTTGGGGTGTGTGATCTCGTCTGACGCCAAGATCGACAAAGAAGTTGACAACAGGCTGGCCAAGGCAAACAGAGCATTCAGCAGACTATACGGACGCGTCTGGAACAACAACAACCTAAAAAAAGACACGAAGGTCAGTGTATACAAAGCTGTTGTGCTGACCACTCTCCTGTATGGCGCCGAGTCCTGGGTCACGTACCGTCATCACCTGAGACTCCTCGATCGCTTCCATCAGTGCTGCCTCCGCACAATCCTCAACATTTGTTGGAATGACTTTGTTGCCAACACTGAAGTCCTTGAGTCAGCAGAGGTCACTAGCATCGAGGCTATGGTCCTCAAGGTACAACTTCGCTGGGCAGGGCACGTCTCCAGGATGGAGAACCATCGCTTGCCTAAGATCGTGCTGTATGGGGAATTGTCCTCTGGCTACCGGAAGAAGTCCCTCACTACTTGCAGCATCGATCACCTTCAGTGGGCAACACAAGCAGCTGATCGTGATTCCTGGCAGCGCACAGTCCATCAGGCCACCTCCCTCTTTGAAGATTCCCATAGGGCCAGTATGGAGGACAAACGGAGAAAAAGGAAGAACCGTGTCCCCTCAGTGCCCATCCTGGACCAGACCTTTACCTGCAGCAGTTGTGGCAGGACCTGCCTGTCCCGCATAGGCCTCTTCAGCCACCAGCGTGCCTGTAGAAAACGTGGATTTCCTTCCTAAATCTTCGTTCACGAAGCCAAGCCACGATGACGATAGGCTACAGTAGGCAGGCCTATTGAATAGTCTTTTAATCTTGTCTTGCAAATAGATGCTCATTTTGATCATAATTTTTATTATTCTCCCATAATTTCATGTATATGTTGTCTTTTATGAACATTTTTGCGTGGCTTTGTGTGCGTGTGTGTGTGTGTGTGTGTGTGTGTGTGCTCGCGCACGCACGATGACGCAGATTCAAATTATCCGCCATAATAGTCCCGCCCACAACGGTTAGCTTGTCAGATCTGTCTCAAGTTTGGATCTGTGTAGGGAAGCGGGAGATTTGAAATTTTGAATTCAGTGTACGCTCGTGAAGTGGATTGTGGCGGTTCACAGCTATAATCGTATTCGTCAGGAGCAGCCGTGAGCAGGAGCGCTGAACACATGAGTTATGTTATAGTCCTGGTGTCAGTCAGTCCGTTCGGAAATAACGCGCTTTTTCTGCGAGCCTGTTCGTCACAGCGGACATGTCAAGCAACCGATCACCGGCTGAGGTTAGAGTCTCATGCTACATTTTATATTACATTTGTGTTAGTTGGCAGTTTCCAAGCTAACATTAGCATTCATAAATGTTCATAACTTGTCGAGAGCTGGAGGGCAAAACACTTGTCTTTCAATTTTCCATCTGTTTTTAAGAAAGATCAGTTCAACCCACATCTCTAAAGACCTAAAAACAAGCTGTAGTAGACTTGTTATGCTCATCAAAGTTCGTCCAATTGTGTATAAAATCTTCTTTATGATAAAATCTTTGTTATGAATCAATCTCTACGTTAAAGGAGAACTCCGGTCAATTTTAACATTGAGCAAATTTTTTTGTAAATTTGTAGTGCTGTCAGTACAGAGAACAACGACAAAAATCGGTGTTACCTACACCGTGTTATCTTCTTTTTAAAATTTGCACCCTGTTGACTTCAATGGGGCAAGTTTTAAACCTGCTCTTAGCCTCTTAACATCCTTGATGTGTCATTACAAGTGCACAGCCATGTGAGTGGTGTTATTAAGAGTGAACACGGTAAATCTGACTGCAGTAGATGTGAAAGATATGAATAAAAATTATGTTAATTCAGCCAGCTCACATACCTGTATTTTCTTCCTGTTTTCGGTCGAAGTCCACAGTAGTCAATTAAAAAGAGGACCGGAGTTCATTTTGAAACACTGTCTGGAAGCTGAAAACTCTTCTCTTAAAAAACATCCTTGATTTTATTATAGTAAAAGTGTAGTAACCACGTTTTTGGCGTATTTATTACCATTTCAATAACCACAGTTTTACTTAAAATGGGCCTACCGTGTTTCTTTGTTTGTTTTCTTTGTAAGTTAACTGAGTTTTAAAATAACTTTTTTGATTTCAGGTCATGTGGAAAGCAGATGATCATGGCAAACAAGGTATGAGAAGAATTAACTTAAAAAAATCGTAATGACTTACGGCTGCACGATTCTTGCTACAACGTGAATCACGATTTTTCTCCATGGGAATTGAGATCACGATTCTCTTGCACCATTCTTATTTTTTCAACCAAAATGTATTAAACTCAAGTAAAAAAAAAAAAAAAAAAACTTGTTTGTGTGATAGACTACAGGGCAGGCTCTGTACTAAATTTAACAATTATTAAACACTATAATTAAATTTAAATAACAAATTAGATTTATAAATAACCAGCTTGTCAAAATAACAGTTACAATGTGCAATTTGAACAAACTATACAAATATTTGTTAAAATATAAACAACATAACAATATGAACAACAATTGAATTTTAACAAACACTTTACAACTATAAATCAATGAAGTGCAAAACAACATTGTCAACATGCAGAGGTGCGAATTTACAAACAACTGTTAATTTAACATAAAAGCATAGGCTACTGCGTGGATGGTCTGCCATGACTGAATACGCGCAAAGTGCGCTCCCTTAATAATCCCTAAAAAGCTGACATCATCGCGATCTCAAACATCTCTGTTATTATCTTGATGTTCAGTGTTTGTTCAATTACTAATACTGTAAATGTGCATATATTCTGTACTCATACATTTAGTTAATTAACAGAAATTGACTGTAAATTTGCTATTATTAAGTACTTAAAGGTGGGGTATGTGATTTTCCATTTTTTCAAAATCACTTGAAATCCTATTCATAACCCACTTACAGCCACTGAGTTAGAAGCACTGAAATGAAAATTAAGCAATTTAATCATCTGTGGAACGGGCAGGACTCGAAAAACTCCAGCCAATCATTTCCAAGACCACCTAGAATCATTGGACAGTAAGTCCGTCAATCAAACGGTCGTACAGTACCCCCCTCCCCCACCCCCCTCAGCGTTGGAGGAAAGAAGGTAGGACCATTTGAGTTGTGTATTTTCAAAATCTGCTGTCCGTTTTGCAAATCCCATAGCCCACCTTTAAATAGAGATTGGTCAAAGTTGTGAAATTGGATCTGTACAAATAAAAATTAAAACTGTAAATTTACAAACATTTGTATTTGAATTTATGTACTTATTGCATTTTTATACATTATTTCATTGTTATTTAACACAGAAAAATAATATATTAAAAGAAAGTTACTGTAGATAGACAGCATTATTATATAAAATAACTTTATAAAACCCTAAATTTACAGTTTAACTTGAGAGTTAAATGTCTTTAATGTAATTTGACATAATTGATCTGTTTTTCCACGGTTTAATAAACCATTATCAACAGTGATATACTGTAATTTAATCAAATTTGACAGTAAAGTAAATTCTGTATTTTTTGCATGTAATTTTGTGAAATGGTTATTTGCCGTTTTTTTACAGTGCAGTTTAGAGCCCAACAAAATAGTAATAACCAGAGTAGTGGACACCACACCCCAACTGTTACTTACATGTGAAAAATCATCAGAACAGTCCGAACAAATGCTTAACTCGACTCTGTTGCCACATCTAGCTGAACAAGATGTACTAGCACATGTCGACTCACCCACTAAAGAACAAAAAAACACCTAATGAAGAACAACAGTTACCTGAACAATACTTACCTGAACAACAGTCACTCACTAAAGAACAAAAAACACCTACTGAAGAACAAGTTACCTGAACAATATTTACCTGAACAAAACGTACCAGATGACGAACAACGTTTACCTGATCAAAATTTAATTGTGCAGAGGAATCCTGTGGAGGAACCATCTGGAGCTCGACAACAACGGCCACCAAAGAGATTCACATATGAAAACTTTGGAACTCCTACATGCTACAGTGTGCAAAATGCAAGAAATTACTTAAACTCACACCCCATACACACAAGTTTGTAGTGTAGCATGTTAAATGTTTTTTTTTTTAATTGTTTCTTTTTTATGTTTATTTAATATGCTAAGTTCATCTAAATTTATATAGAGAAAATGGATGTTATTTTTTATTATTATATAAAAAAAGATCTTTTCAAGAATCTCATTGCCATGTTAACCTTTTAATATTATTAGGCACGATTTACATACATTTTAAATGGTCTGAATACCCAATAATTCCCAGTTCAAGACTGACATAAAAAATAATTTTGAAACCTTAAGACTTTCGAGCCGGAAAGCAAACGGAACTATGGACACGTTTCAAGAACTGAACTCCTCTTTTACGTTGATTATATAGGCTACCCTTGTTCTCAGTTTGCCTATTTATTTTAATCTCTTTCTTTTTTCTCCGTGATCTGCGTGACCGTGTCTGTGCACATTTTGATATCCTCAACAACAACAACAACAACAACAAAAAAACAACAACAAAGTCAAAACAATCGCAAGCCAGTCTAAATGCTACTAGGAACCAAAACTATGCTGAACAGTCAGTCATTATGTCATTACAACGTTGCAAAATTGACCAATTAGCAGCGCCTGTGGTTCTTGGGTGGCACACTAACTGATTGAAATTCACCAGCAGGTGTTTTATTTCATCAGCTGAACTTCACTGAAGGACATCAGGCTCTTATCACGGACTCACACCTCTTCCGAGATACACCAAATCAAGCATATTTTACAGGTAGGCCTAGCTACACGTTAACTGTTAGGATATCAGTTTATTTATTAAGAATTGATTACACGGTTTAATATGCTACATG